>CM075066.1:66705852-67305852 GCA_037428765.1 Rubia yunnanensis
CACTAGTATCCTATCAATCGATGTACATTTCACCTATTTTTACACTGGTGTTGGTTCTACCAATGTAACAACGCCAAATATTTTGCACCGGTATTATCCGAATAGGTATTTGGACCGGTGCAATTGCTAACATGTGCACAGGTACACGATTACTGATGTGTACATATTTCCCTTTTTTTATTAATTTGGCGCCAAGAGAACAACTTTTGAAACTGGTAACGGAAAATTACCGGTGCAGGAATTAAAAAAATGCAGGAAAAATTGCATTTTTACACCGGTCACTATTAGAATCAGTGTAGGAATTGAACACACACCGGTATTTTCTTAATACCGGTGCAAAAAGAATTTCTTTTTGTAGAAGTTTGGCACCAAAACTATTAGTTTTTGCACTGATAGTGTGATCGCACCGGTGAAGGATAAGAAAATACACGGGTTTTGGCTAAATATCTACACCGATAACTCATTTTACTGGTTTAAAAGGCTACAAATGCACCGGTTTAGTCTAAATACCAGTGTACAAATCACATTAAATGCTCACCTACAATTGGTTTTAGCTGGTTAAAAATGAGATTTTTGGAAGAGGGGGTTCATTAATGGTTTTTTTTGGTTGATGAAGGCATTGAATTCTCCACAATGAAGACACTAGAAGGTGCCTTTTTTTTTAATTACATTTATGGATATTAAGGATTTCATGTATGGTCTTGGTTAGTAGGGATATTTACATTTTGTGTTTGATCATTTGATGGTGATTGAGATAGAATTGTAGCTATTAGTTTGTGATTTATTCTCAAGGTTGTTGTTGTTATAAGGCAAGGCTTTTGATTCCTATAGTGTTGGACATGTTAAGAATGTTGTAATTGTAATGTGGAATATTGGTGTATATTGTGCATTTATGATGTTGCATGATTAGGAAGTTATCATTAAAAATTCTATTGTATTAAATGTATTGAAGTTTGATTGTTAGACATTCGTTGATATGTAGAGTTGTATCGCATCATCGAGAGGTATAAGCATGTGTATGCTAACGTTAGTAGGCTGAGAGATGAATATATTATGTTCGTGGATGAGTTATTGGAGAATGCTTTTAGTCGAGAGAAGCGAATACTATGCCCTTGTCATGAATGTGGAAATCAAATTCATACTGATAAGAAGGACATCCTGAAACTCCATTTGTATAGCCAGGGGTTTGCGAAATATTATGTTGTGTGGACCTTTCATGGGGAAAAATCACCACCGAAAGTGAGAGTTAGTAGTGAGGGAGAGTGTTTTGGGGATTCTATGTTGGATGACATGTGTGAGGAGGTTGTTAATGAGTTTAGTTAGAGGCCCGAGGTTTTGGCAAACTTCCTTAGTGAGAAGGATACAACATTGTATCCCAGTTGCAAGAAGAAAGATACGGCCATGTCATATTTGATGGAGTTGTTTAATTTGAATGGTGTAGGGTCATGGACATGAATAAATTACTTAAGTTTTTGAATGAAAAGCTTCCACCCGATAATGGGGTTCCTGATAACCTTTATGAAGCTAAGAGAATTTTGTGTCTGATGGGATTGGAGTATGAAAAGATACATGCTTATCCAAACGATTGTGTCCTATATAGGGGTGACCTTAAGGATAAGATTGTTCGTCCAATATGTAATGTGTCACATTATAAGATGAAGAGAAATGTGGTTGTCGGTGGAAAGCATGTTGTGCCGGTGAGGAGACGTGTGCCCGCTAAATGCATGTGGTATCTTCCCATTATTCCGAGGCTGAGAAGGTTGTTTAAGAATGAAAAGGATGCGAAGAACTTGACATGGTGGGTTGATAGGAGAGGTTGTAAAGATGATATAATTCGACGCCCGGCTGACGCGGACCAGTGGTAGAAATTTGACAGGATGTATCTACACTTTGCATCCGAACCTAGGAATTTGAGATTTTCTTTGTGTACTGATGATATGAAGCCATTTGAGAATATGTCCTCAAAACACAATTTGTGGCCGGTTATGCTTGTCATTTACAATCTTCCGTCGTACTTGTGCATGAAGAGAAAAAATGCGTTATTGCCCATCATGATTTCAGGCCCGAAACAACCTGGAAATGACATAGACACTTATCTTTCCCCTTTGATATAAGTATTGAAGGTGCTTTGATTGGTTGGTGCCTTAATGTTTGATGGTTGTAGTGGTGAAGAGTTTACTTTGAGGGCGATGGTTTTTTGTACTATGAATGATTTCCTGGCATATGGTAACCTTTCCAGGTATGTGGTTAAGGCTTGCCAAATTTTTGAGGATAAGACAGATTACCATCAGTTGAGGAATTGGCGGAAGACTATTTATTTGGGTCATCATACATTCCTGCCTGTAGGTCACAAGTTGCGGGATAACACAGTTGCATTCATTGGTGGGAAGGGGAGGAGAAAGGTACCCAAACCTTTGACTGGTGTAGCTATTCACAACAAGGTAAAGAAATTTAATGTTGTTCTCGATAAGAAGTTATCAAAGGATGGTGGCTGGGAAAATGTGGAGGTTCACCATTGTTTGGATGTCATGTATATTGAAAAGAACGTTTGTGAGAGTCTAATCGGAACGCTTCTAAACATTCCCGGGAAGACTAAGGATAGCTTGAATGCGAGGAAAGATTTAGTGGACCTTGGTATACAGTTGGATCTGGCACCGAATGTAAGAGGGAAGCGAACGTACTTTCCTCCCGCTTCTTACAATTTGTCGGTTGTTGAAAGGAGATCAGTGTGTGAGAGCATCAAAGGAATGAAGGTACCCTCCGGTTACTCCTCTAATGTTAGTCGGTTTGTGAATAATGAATTGTATGTGAATGCTTTGAAATCACACGATTGTCATGTCCTTATGCAACAACTTTTACCCGTAGCAATACGTGGGTGTTTAGAAGAGGAAGTTTTCAGTTTTGCGCTTGTCTTTCTTCTTCAACTCGATATGCAGGAAAAATATTAGCAGGCAACAGCTAGATGAACTGGATCGAGACTCTGCTGCTGTTCTATGCCATTTGGAGAAGTATATCCCCCCGTCATTCTTTGACATTATGGTGCACCTAGTGGTACACTTGGTTAGGGAGATACGTATATACAGGCATGTTAGAATGCATTGGACATACCCCTTTGAGTGTCACATGGTTATTTTAAAGAGTTATGTTCATAATCGTAGTTGGCATGATGGCTCTATTGTTCAGAGGTATGTTATTGAGAAGATCATCGAGTATTATGCAGCAAACTTGGTTGGAAGAAGAGCGGTTGGTGTTCCAGGTGGACCCCACTGTGGAAGGCAGAATGTGATTCCACGTTCCAAGGGTACTCTTCATACACCCTATCATGCTAAGTGGATGATTGTTCACCAATATGTATTGCGTAATAGTAGCGAGACTGTAACATATGTTGAAGAGCATGTTTCCCTGTTGGAAGAGATTCATCCAGACTGGCCCCGGAATAAAATTCAGTTCGAACATTCTTCAAGGTTTGTTAACTGGTTTTACAATCGTTGTAATGTCGAAGGGATACCCAGTAACCTACAGGCATTTGCAAGGAAGCCGAACTGCACCGTTAGACGATACCTTGGTTATGACATAAATGACTTTAGTTTCTCAACATTGGATAAGGACGAGAAGAGCACCACTCAAAATAGTGGTACATATATTGAATCTGAATCAATGTGGTAGAAAAGCAAGCGAGATAAACATCATGTTGTTGCTGTGATGCCTTTCTATGGGGCGATTAAGGAAATTTGGGAGTTGGATTATGTAGTGTTCAAGGTTGATGTCTTCAAGTGTCGTTGGGTGGAACACGGTTCCAGTGTTGTTGTTGAGAAGCCCATGAGGTTCACGTTGGTCGAATTGAATCGTGTAAGATATGAAGATGAAAAATTCATCTTAGCTACCTAGGCACGACAGGTTTTTTACATCAAGAACCCTTCGAATGAGAAGTATCATGTGGTGTTGCATGGGAAGAAGTTTTACTTTGATGAGGAGATGGATCAGCCCGCCATAACTGATAGTCTTAAGTTTCCATCAGTATTTCCTAGTTTGGAAGATGTTGGGGGACCCATTGTTGGAAGGCGTTCTCATGGTGATGGGTTGTTGGTTGATAAGAGAGGTGAAATAGTAGGTGGGGACAATGTCTTGAGGCGAAAGCGATAGATTGGTCGTTCCTGGCCATTGTTTTTGTGACCATGTTTTGTAAAAAATCGTATGACCATTAAGCGATATAACGTGTAATGTATTTAATTGACAATGTCTTATGAATTGGTTGGTATGATTCGTGATTTTAATGGAGAGTTTATGAATTGAATCGGTGAAAATGTGTTTTAATTTTAATTAAAATTTCTTCTAGGTGCTGATTTTTACACTGGTAGAGATTAAATTACCGGTGTAGAAAAACATAGGAGGTACTCTATTTTGTACTTACGCACCGGTACTCCCACCGGTGCACACTACTTAGATTTTTTGGCTCTCGGGTTCGACAATGTTATGTTTTTGGTATTTAAAACAGCCTAACACAACTGCTTTTTGTTAAATTTGCACCGATAATTGTACCAGTGCTAGGTCGGATTTACTCTCGGGTATGATTAGATAGAAGTTTTATTATTTAATGTAGCCTAAAGCAGCTGCTTTAGGCCTCGTTTTACACTGGTATATGTAGAATACCAGTGTATAAAAATAACGTTCCATTATTTAAAACCCTCTTAGCACCCTATTTTCACAGTACCAAATTTATATCTCTCACTCAATATCATCTTTATCACTACCCATCTTTGTTGAAATCCTACGTAGGTTGACATATAATCAGGTAAACCACATCAATGCCTCTATAGTATAATTAATTAGCAATTGCATATGAAATAGAATCATTGAGAATGTGACATCATGAATAGCTTGACTTTCATGTAAGGTGTTTGATGAAATGCTTCAATGTTTTTTTTAGGAAATGCCTCCCAAATCCAATTCGGAAAGGATACGCCATTCACTGTCTCCGTCATTGCCAAAAGTATCACTGCACACTTACCCGGATGGTACCTTCGTGTCCGAGGAGGCTAGGTTGGTCCATGAATCTTACCAAGGAACTCGTCATCACATAGAGAGAGGAATTGAAACATCTACCCCATTCGAACAAACTATCCGAAAGCTTGGGTGGGAAAATTCTGCAAGACTCCGCAACCATTCAACTTGACTATTGTAAGTGAGTTCTATGCAAACTTGAAATGCATGCCGAGCTACAATCACGTGTATTTGAGAGGTAAAACTATCCCTATCACACTAGAATCTATCAATGGCTTGTTTGGGTTGCCCAATGTGCCAAACGATGAGGACAAGTTTCTCGCACTCCATTTTCTAGGTGATGACGGCTATATTCTACAACAACCAATTGAGAAGGAGATCATTGGGACAGTAACTAGGGCAGGTACGGACATAGAAGAGTTGGTCAAACTAGGTTGGAGAAAAATACCTAAGAAAACTCTAACTCCAGAAATGAATGGGTGATACCACTTTGTGGCGTCTAGAATCCATCCAGTAAATGTGAACACAGAAGTCCACAAACTTCACCTCACCTTCTTGTATGCAATAAAGAAGGAGTTTTGATGGAATGTTGGTCGTCAAATTTGTCCTATGTTGCATAGAGAATAGGATCAGATGGGATCTTATTCCTATTGCAGTATCATCTCTGCGCTTTGTTCAAGAGTGGGAGTTAGTGTCCGTGCACATGTCGTTTATGGCCAACCAATGGGTAAGATTTGCGTGGACTCTTTCTATAGATAGACATCTGGCACATCTGTCGCTACTATTGAATCCAGAGTTGCTTCATTGGAGGTCGGTGTAGCAAACTTACTTGAAGAATCCAAATATCAAAGATCTTGGCTCGAACATATGGCCAAAGTTATGACAGTATCAATTTCCTAACGTCGTGGAAGCAATTGGAAATTTCCCAACCTTCTGCGAAGGCGATGTCAAGAACATAGACGTTGGCACAAGTACCCATGATGGTGATGTAATAGGACCAACTGACGGGGTACAACCATTTTCTCGTTACTATTCGTAGAAAACCTGTAGTAGCAATTAGAAAGAGTATATTCTATACTAAACGTTGATTGTGTTGCACTTAGACAGTTAGACATTTTTACGTTTGACAAACATGCACAATGATGAATTGAATAAAAAATGTGAACACAACATTTTTTTAAATTCTGTCGGACAAATATACTCATGAAGACAAAAAAGATAGGCCAAACGTAGTTGGCCTAAGTGGTTACTTCAGGAATGCTGAATTTGGTGCATTATATTCCAAGAATAGTTAGAATTAAATTTTTTTTTTCTAGTATCAGAAGCTATAGAGGTTCCCTAAGTAAATTTGTGGGCAATAGTATAATCTTGGAAAATATAATGCAAGCATTCACTGTTGGTTTTACAGGGCCTTCCGTATGCCAGTACGATCTACAAATGCATTAGCACAATCGTAATGTATTGAATTGCATAAATCTGGAGCCAATTTTATATTCCGACCCTTCCAAGATTCTTGAAGGGACTAAATTACAAAAAGTAAAAAGTTTACTCCTAAATCGAAATTGCAATCCGATCGAACCGGATGGTCCACAAAACAACCATTTTGTATTTTCAAGTTCTACATGCAGGGAAACAAACGGGTCCGGACTCCGTATTTAGTTTGGAAGATGTTCGGATTACACATAGAAACGTCGAAGTAAACCCTTGCCGTTTACAAGACCTACTAGCTCTTCAGGACAAATCACCACCTAGGCACAAATATTTTGCAATTATTATTTAAGCCCGAAATATTAAATTTGGTAAATTATGTAGTTTCCTAACATATCGTAATCACATGTCACAATTTGGAGGACCTAATTTCAATAAATGCATATAATTAATTTTGCAGGTTCCTCGGTACTATTGAGGTACAGAAACGTTACTTATTCAATCTGGAGCTTCCTAAAATTTCATTTGGGACGGTGGAATAGAGCTTCAAGGGGTGGAACAAAATGTTTGAGGTCAATATTCAAATTTTATGAAATTAAACAATACTTAGAAACGTCAACATACGGGGCACATGTGTGGTCGATATTTGCATGAAACAACTAGTACAAATTCTATTCACAATAATTAAACGTCAATTTGATTAATTGGGGTTGTTTGAAAAATACACGGGAGGTAAATGTAATAAGTTCGGATTTAAATAAATAACAATCTTTTTATTACACCGGTAATATTAAACAAGTACCGGTGTTTGTGTTCAATTTTTTGGCGCACATTTCAAATTTTCAATTTCTTTAATTTTTAATAAGGCACGAAAACTTTTGCACCGGTAATTTCTATTTTTGCATTGGTAAATATATTGGTGTTGAACAGTTAGTCTAAAATTTCAGAAGTTCCTCTCGGGTTCAACATATATTTCCAAAAAAATATTTAAAGCTGTCACACGCAACTGCTTTTTGTGAAGTATTACACCGATATCAGCATTTTCTACACCGGTACTTGTTACCGGTGTACAATAGTAAGCCTAAATTTTCATGTGTTCCTCTTGGGTTAGTGAAAAAATTATTTAAAGCAGCTGCACACAACTGCTTCTTTTCCTTTCCTACATCAGTATATGTAGCAGTGCTGAATAGTTAGCCAAATTCCGTACCCATTTTCACTAATTTTACGCCGGTACTTCACATATTACCGATGTAAAAAAATGTTTCATATGAATCCAAAACCATTTCAAACGGTCATAACTTCCACAACTCCTCCTATTCTCATCAAACACTTTCAAATTCTCTTTCAAAACTGTTATCCACCACTCCAACCATTCAATTCACACTTAATTAAACCACCACAACTCCTCATCAACCATTGTAACTCCCATCATCTATCCTACAAAGTGTGGAGCAACACAAGAGAAGCAAAAAAATGCGGGAGGAACTTGGCGAGTTCATCATCCCATTCCGTTCTTGGCAAGTTTGACAAAAGGGATTAGCAACAAAAATGCTACATTGGTGAGGGTAAGTGTTGGTGTTTATGTTACCATGGGTTACCATATCAATTTCTCTTCAAAAAACCATTCCAACCCTCACGCACAACACATGTTCAATCAATTGCCTCTATGAACAAAAACATGTAAATTGACAAAAAAGTTGAAAGGGTAACTTCAATGGTATGTTTACACAATTGTGGGGTTAAAATGTTTTGCATTTTTTGTGGATGGATGATGTAGTACTATAGTTTTTTGGTTGTGATAATGCTGATAGTCATGTTAGGGGGGAGTGATAATTGTTTGGTTGTATGCCTATTTTATGAATCCAAAGACATTGGTATGGTATTCTATCAACTTCTAGAAGATTCCATTTCATTCTATATCAAGTTCCATACCTTAATTGTTCAAGTTCTATGCCATGTTATATAAACTTTTATGTCTTACATAATGTATTTTTATGTATGAATTGTTCAATTTCTATGCCATGTTTTGCTCAAAATTTTTATGAATTTGTTGATCAAGTTCTACGCCACGTTCTATCAATGTTGATCTTTAAGTACCGTTATTGTATGGATTGAGAATTTTCAATTCTAATGTTTTAGATTCCGCCGAAGAAAGGGAAATTAAACACGAAGAGGAAGCGACCGGTTACAAAGAAGGAGGAGGTGAAACATGTGGTTGATGAGGAGGTTGATGTGGCGGACCAAGAACCACCGCCAAAAAGGATTCCGTTGATGATACAATTTGAGGATGATGCAATGCAAACAAATGACCCAACTAGTGAAGAGAAGGAAGAAACCGCAGAACATGGTGATGTTATTGTAGGGGATGTTGAAGAAGTAGACGCCGGTAAACAGTTGGCCAAAACACCAATTCGCAAGGGAAGGAGAAAGAGCACCATCAAAGGAAGGCCAACTATTAATGAAGCTGACGACGACTTGACAAAAGTTGGAGGGAAAATGGAGAAGGATGGGACAAGTTTGAGGTAAAAATTTATTTGAGAAGGCGAGGAACTAGCATGTACCAGTCTGTGATGCTGGCAAAGTATAAAAATCCAACTCCTGTTGTGTTTGAGTTCCATGGGAATCAAGCGGTATGCATTAAGAATTGGTCAGCAATTACGCTTTCCGGTGCCGCATCAGATTTGGCGCATGCGAACACTGGAGCGATATCCCTGAAGATGTTAAGGAAAGGCATGGAAGGATGTTCTGGTCAGACTCTCGACAATTGTGATTTAAAATTTTTATTCATGGTAAAGACTTAGTGAAGACGTGATTAATGACATGCATTTTCATATGATTTGTTCTAGGAGAGCTTCAAAATTGAAACACCTGTGACAGATAAGCAACTAGAAATACTGAGAAAGAGGTTACAAAGAGGGAAAAAACTAACATAGGAATTGGAAGACAAAGGTGGCAAATATATTTATTCACGACGTGGACAAGGGTATCAATAAAATAGGAATACTAGCATGGGAGAAGTACAAGTAGATGGATGAAGACGAATGACACTTGTTTGAAAAGAGGCGCCGGCATCAGGACTTTCATGTATGATGAAAAAATTAATACTTGTTAAGAGCTATGTTGCCCACAAATTCTATTCAATTAAATTTTTATTTATAACAATATCAGAGGCTTAGGGTGACAAATATTGAACGCAACAAGGGTAGGGATTACACTCACCACACGGGCAGAAGGGGTAATCAATACATTCGTGGAAAATTGACTAAGAAGCTGAAGGAGAAGGAAAGAATGAGGTTGACCGCCAAGGGATTCACTGACGAGGAGATTGAGTAAAAACTCAGTCAAAAGGATTTCACACCTGACAGATCTCTTGTCTACCTTGAGGCAAAAAAAGATAAGAAATGGTTATACATATCTAAAGAGGTTGAGATGATCGCACCTGACATTGTAAGTTACGCCAAAATCGACCATTTAAATTAATTTTTAAGTGTATTTCACATTATTCATATAAACAATTGCGTTCCTATGAGATTCTCAGTTGAAATTGAACAAGCTTAAGGAAGCCGGGTGAAGACATCCTCAGAAAAGTAACAAAGAAGAAGGATTACCCGGGTAGGTACAGGGGAGCTCAGATGGGTCTACCTACAGTGGTGGCTTTTCCTTATCTTTCTTGCAACAAGTGTGGTAGCAGTTCCTTAGCCAAAGAGATAGCCCAGATAAGACAATCTAACAATCAACCGGTTGTGAAAGCCATGATATCGTACCTGGAGCAATTGGTGAAGGGTTTAGCATCTACAAGCGGTGTTCAGATTCCGCCAGGCCTTGACAATTCCAAAAACTTTAAGAAGAGGCGATGGATGACACTGTTGCAGTTGCTACAAAGTCGGTGAAGATCCCAGCGATGAAGAAGGAGATGAAGAGGTACGCCTTCAATAATATATGCATGTCTTATACATCGAAATACACATCTCAAATATCTCCATAATCATTTTATCTATTCACTAAAATATCATACGTACATGATAGAGAACACGCGACTCTTTTCATTAAGGATATTGTTGGGAAGAAGAAAATGGTCGCCTATGGGCTGCGACAGGTATCTCGTCGTTGGGATGCCCAACAAGGAAGTGTTGCTTGAGTGAGAGCATATGAGCCAGTCCTCCATCCTAGGGAAAACTTGCCCTCGGTGGACCACCACTTCGATAATGTTGGAGAAGCGCTCAATAGCGTTGTGGATCGGCCAATGTCTTTAATAGGCAAGGTAGATGAGTAACCGAGTGACATCGATGATATCAATGCCAGAGGTGATATGGCCGATGATGACGAAGATGTTATGATTCTCACCAGCAACAATGAGGTACATTCTTGTAACACATTATTTTTCAATTCCTCAAAGTACTTTTGCGTACCGTATTCATTAATACTTGTAACAGGATACTGGCGAGCAAAAATCCCAGTTGATAACTAATTTCCAGTCATCTACAAGACCAAGATTAAATAGGCTGCCAAAACAGGTAATGTACTAAAACGAGAACCATTATATTCATTAGCAATGATAGTTCAATACTACATGCTCAAGTGATTATTTTGTATCATTTCACGTTCGCAGATTGTCAACAAACGAGACCTGACAGATTGGCCGATCATGGGAAATTCATAAAGGAAGCAAAGGCCACTATTCTACAAATGATAAAGAATAAGGACTACATGTTCTTCACAGTGTTCCGACCATCGACATTCGCATGCCATTACATCTGTGGTGTTGAAATAGAAGTTTTGGTCGAGTTCGGGAAGAAACTGGGGTACATGCGTTCGATGACCTGGATCAATAATGCGCAGGTCGATGTGTGGATGAGGTGAGTTTCAAAACTTACAGCCTTAATGTTTTTAAATTATCAGGAATTCATTTTCAGTATCATTAGCGTTACAGGCACGTGTGGGAGAAAACATGGGAAACTAATTCAGGCTGCATCTAATTCTGCCCATCCAACTGTGGCAACCTGAACAACTTCGAGCAGGAGGTCGAACTCTGTTTCAAACAAATTTGGGAAACAATGAAGGCAGCAGATGCTGAGTTTTACATCGTACCCTACATAAGAATGTAAGTATTTCAAACCACTTCTGTTTCATTAATTTGTTAACATAATTTTTTGACAACGATCATTGGTACCTCATAATTATCCGTCCCAGAACGGAGGAGGTTTTCACTCTGGACACATTGTCAGGGTGTATCAAACCAACAAACTTGGTCGAACTCAGGGTCATTTCTAGATATTTCAATCAATCAAATCAAAAATCCTAGTTTGGTAATATACGGGAAGAAATAATCATTTTAATTTACTTTCTTGACAGGCTTGCTTGCGCATACCAAAGGGAGAAGAGAAAGATGGAGCCAAAACTTGACTAAACTTGAAATATCAGCATCATGGTAAGTTATTCTGTCTTTCATCCCTCAAATTATATGTTTAGGGTTAGTAATTACATTTACCTTTCCTGTGCAGTATCGAACCCATAATGATTCGTGGAAATGTGGGTACTCCATCATGCTCTTCATGGAAGAATTTGTTAATCACCCAGAGACAAACAATATCTTGGAGGTAAATCTTGCATCTCAAAATTTGTTATTATTAATCTCTAGTAAACGCAACATTATTGACTAACGGTGTAAGTTTGAAATTACCAGATTTTCCCTGAGGGCAAAGGGTCGTACCATGTGTAAAAAATTTAAGGTGTAGCAGAGAGATGGTGTGGGGTTTGGCTTGGAGACTTCCAGCAGCAGGCGAACACTACCTTGTAACTTCTGGATGATAAGAACGACATAATAGATTGATGGTTTATTTTGAATGGACGATGATATTAGAATTCTATGGATAGTGTTTGGTTATACTAAACTTGTGTGATTTTTTACTTTGTTTCATTCCATGTTTAAGATACTTCTTTTATTTCACAGTTAGAATAATGCTCGCGTGTTTTGCGAGCGATATTTTCATAATAGAATGTTTCAAATTTCTTACTGATTCAAAGGTTTCCAATTTATAATAGTTAACAAGTATCCCTGGCTGTCGTTGCCCCGGAAATGATCCGGGAGGGAACATCGAAAAAGAAATTGGGCATTGCAAAATTTAGCCAAATAATACACTGGTATTAAATGCATGTACCTATGTAAAAATAAATCACATTTTAAATAATTTATTTTACATAATTTAAATAATACTGGTGCAGTCTATTCCGGTGCAAAAAAATAATATTCCGACTACACAAGAAGACCGGTGTTATATTTAATACCGGTGTACAAATCATTGTTTTACACCGGTTCATATGTTAAATACCGATGCAAAATGTCTACAGCGGTGTTCTAAATAATACCAATGTAGATATATTGTCAAAATTTATACACCGACCTAAGATGCCGGTGCAATAATTTTCTGCCCCGATTTATATTACCGGTGCAAATTTGTCGCATCATTACACCCCTATACATATGCACCGGTATTTTGGGGACCAAAAAATTGGTGCTATTGTCCTAAATTACCGGTGCAAATACTCCTGTCATGTAGTAGTGTTAATGTGAATACACCAGGTCACTAAAAAAACTAGTGAAAAAAAGAATATGGTGTTAATCCCCCTAAAATCTCTAATCTTGAAAATAATAAGAAGTCATAATCAAAACCCTAAGTTCAAAAATAGGCTTAGGAAACCCTAATTCAAAATCTGAGTACAAATCTTCTAAGAGGGTTTTGAAATCTTTGGCTCCTCCTCACATACTTAAACAATCAAAGCATTCAATGCATCATCTCTAAGTTTCATTCGGACTCTTTTCATAGGACCAGTCATGTTACTTAGAGGATCTTTAACTTAGCATTTAAAGGTTTGATCTAGTTGTGGCATGACCTCATTTATAGAGTTATCATTGTGATTCACATCACCTGTATTGGCACCTCAAAACCTATTAAATAGAGTAACTTCTTTGGGCGTCCTCTTTTTTTTTTTTTAATAAACCATCCATAGATGGGGGAAATTATATTGGCCTTCCCGAGCCGTAATAAACAAAATAAAAGAAGCCAAAGCTAAGTTATTGTACAGACTGAGCATATTGCTCTTGAAGCAACCATAATTGCTTCCAAAAGAATGAGCTAGAGTATGTAAGATGCTATAGGATGTTCTCTCGAACTTCTTAGTGAATCGAAAAAATGAAACACAAGTCAGTCAGAGAGGATAACCATGAGCATATCAGCTAAAAATTGGAACAGAGGCTAGCAGTTAGAAAATGAATGATCTCAGTGTTGTAAGCTTTCGTTATGTCCTAATTCAATGTGACTCCAACAGTGAAGAATGATGGATGCTAGCTCCATCAAAACTTGTGTCTTCAAAGGATTTGCTAGTCTTCAAAAACTGTTCTTGATACACTTGGTATTCCAGAAGACTTGTGTGATGAGCCATTCCATTTAGGTGTCTCATCAGATCCCATTCAGGTGAGCTTGAGTTGAGCTTGTGTGATTTTTAGTGATTTCAGGTGAGCTTGTTGTGAGCTTGAGCTTGAATTGATGCATCCATTGTGATCTTTAGTCCCAAGTACTCCCCAGTAACCGCAGTACAGCAAAACCATCGTAGAACCTGCAACCAAAAGATTGAAATTTAGTAGTATCCGAGCTAGTTTAGGATATCCTTAGGGAAGGAGTACCAATTTGGTCCAGCCTAATAAGCCCCTGGACCGGATTAGAAAGCTCCGAGAATCTGTGGAAGGAAACATGATCCTTAGATTGCAAACATTCCTTAGACAAGGTGTGAGCCACCAAATTAGCCTGCCTGAAGATGTGAGCTAGATTAAATAAACTCAGGGATTGATGGATGTCATCCGAGAGATTATACAGTTGCCAGTGAGCTGTTAATGGTTCCTTGGAAAAATTAATTGCATTCAGGCAATCTGATTCAAGAAAAATAGGATGACATTGCGAAGTAAACCCTGTAGCATGTTTAATTGCGAACTGAATTGCCTTTAATTCAGCTTCAAGAGGGGAAGATGCATAGGTATATAGAGTATGTGCCTCCCTGAAACCTCCCCTACAGTCTCTAATAATCAAACCAATACCACACATATTTGTATTGCTGCACCAAGAAGCATCCATATTAAGCTTAAGCCCTGAAAGAGGTCTTTGCCATGCAATTCTAAAAATTTTTGGCTTAGGTGGAGTTTTTGTCAGAGGTAAGAAGGAGTGATCCGCAATACTGAAATCAATAGCAGAAACTATGTAAACAGGATTGGCACAGAAAGACTGAAAAATCTGATCCCTAATGTGCTTTAAGATTAGAACTATGGAAGGTTTGATAGAGTCGAATAAGAATTTGTTTCTCATTTTCCATAGGTTCCAACAAGTGATAATAAAAGCAGTTCGGATTATAGTGGCATGTAAAGTGCTTAGGGCAGGAAAAGTAGTATAAACTGATAATCTTTCCCAAATAGATGGGAATGCCCTATCCCTAATTCCCATGAACTGATGAATAGGCTTCCATACCTTAATAGCAAATTCACAGGAGTTAAAAAAATGATCAATGGAGTCTTCCTGTACATGGCACATGCAGCATTTGGAAGCTAAACAGTATCTCATATTTCTGAGTATATTATCAAAGGGCAGGAGAGAGTTAGTCATCCTCCACATGAAGACAGACATTTTCTTCTCTATTCTAGAGTTCCAAAAATGTTGTAAGGATGCAATGGAACCTATGTTACTGCTAAGTGCCAGGTATGTAGATTTGAAGGAGAAATCACCTGATATACCTGGTTTCCAAATTAACCTGTCTTCCCTATGTGTAGCCAGCTTGGTCACCTGTAGAAGATAAATAGTTTCAGTTGACAGGAAGGGAGAAATTTTGGGGAGAAGAGTGGATCTATTGGATATGAAATCAGAAACTGTACAGTCACCATCTATCTCCACCAGGTTCTGATCACACAGGTTATCAAGACAACCTATATCTAGCCAATTAGTTCTCCCGAAGTTACAATTTCCTCTTCCTATGATAACTCTGGAGTTTACTTCAGCCCAGGAGTTGATATTGCAAATTCTTTTCCAGTTAGGTGAAGTTCTATATGAAGGTGGGAGGCTAGCTAGTAAATGTGTCCACAAAGCCACAGCTATCTGGTACTTCCACCATAATTTAACAGAGCAAGTGTCAATAATAGTGGCAATAGATCTAAATCCTAACCCATTTTGGCCAGTTGGAATGCAGAGGGCTGACCATTTTCTCCAGCTTCTTTTGGGATTCAGATCAGAGTCACCCCAAAAGAAATTACTTAATTTCCTTTCAATGGTTTTAATGATCAATTTTGTGGGTTTTATAACTGCCCATATGTGATGTGGAAGAGAATAGATGCAGGACTCTATTAATATCATTTTGCCACCTTTGGAAATCCATCTGTTTTTCCAATTTCCTAATCTGTTATCAATTTGTTCAAGGAGGGGTTGAAAGTAGACTTTCTTTGCTTTTCCAGTGAAAATTGGCACCCCCAGGTATGTGAAAGGAAATTTACCCAGTTTCATTCCCAATATCCTCTTAATAGAGTTAACTTTTTGGGCTGAAGCATGTTTACTTATGAAGAAATCACTTTTATTATAATTAATTTTCTGGCCAGAGACTTCTTCAAAAGTAGACAAAAAGGCTTTCAATCTGATCAAAGTTAGTCTAGTTGCCTTGAAAAAAACAATTGTATCATCAGCATATGATAAGTGGGAAATTTGAGGAGGATTACCTGGAAGATCAAAGTACGACAGTTTACCATTCTGAAAAATGAAAACCAAGCTCCTAGAGAAGGCCTCAGAAAAAATATTGAACAAGAAAGGAGATAAAGGGTCTCCCTGCTTAATACCTCTAGTGGCTTGAAAGAAGCCAACCGGCTTACCATTAATCAAAACAGAGAACCAGGATTGGGACAGATTTTTCATGATGTAATATATGAATCTAGCATGGAAGCCAAATTTGGCTAAGACACCATATAAAAAAGACCATCTAACACGATCAAAAGCCTTTTGAAGGTCCAGTTTCACAATACAATTAGAAGCCCTATTTTTTTTGTTCAGAAACCTGATCATTTCCTGTAAATAAATTACATTGTCCGAGATGTCTCTACCCCTTAGGAAGGCTGTTTGATTCTGGGAAATGATCCTAGGCATTACAGATTTCAACCTCTCCATAAGCACTTTAGAACATATCTTGTTAATCACATTTGAGAGGCTTATAGGTCTGTAATCATCAAAGGAGGTAGGAGTCTTCTTTTTTGGGATTATTGTGATCCAGGTACTACCAATTCCTCTAGGCATTACATTAGCAGAAAGGAAGTCGTGAACAGCTAAAAGAAGATCATTAGCAATGATATCCCATGACTTAATATAGAACTTAGCTGTGAAACCATCTGGGCCTGGAGTGCTTGATTTATTTAGACTGAAAACAATGTTTTTTAGCTCAGTTAATGTAACAGTTTGGAGAAGTTTATCATTATCATCTTGGTTCACCAGTTTGGGAATGTGGTTTAAAAAGTGAGATTGAAAGAAGGAGCTATTTGTGGAACTGTCATCAGTTAGCAGATTATGGTAGTACTGAATAGCATCCCTTTCAATATCATTTATATCATCTAGCCATTGACCATTCCCATTTTTAATCTTTGTTATCTTCAGTCTATTTGTTCTTTCTATAACAGAGTTATGAAAGAACTTTGTGTTGTTATCCCCTTCTCTTATCCATTTCAATTTTGTCTTATGTTTCCAGAAATGCTTTTGTTCAGCCAAAGCCCTAACTAGCCTAGATTTAGCAAGTTTGAGTTTAGCCACTTCAGTATGAGAATCATTCTGATCAGAAATTAGTTCCTGTGCCTGTAGAGCCAACTCAGCTTGCACTACATTGTCATGTATGTTGCCAAACTTATCCCTATTCCAAATTTTTAATTCTTTCTTGAGCCTAAGAAGTTTAAGGTAAAAAGCTAACATACCAGACTTATTTAGAGGAACTTCCCAATTCTGCTTGATTATTTCATTGAAATCTTTCCTCTTGTACCATGTATTTAGGAATCTGAATGGCCTAGGGTTAGTTGGGATAGCACTACCAACAGTTAACAACAAGGGATTATGATCAGAACTTGTCCTATTTAAAATCTGGATTGAAGAATTAGGGAAAGACTGGGACCAAGAGGAAGTGCATAAGCCTCTATCTAATCTTTTTAGTGTGGGGGATCTTAATCTGTTATTAGTCCATGTGAAAAGGTTGCCAACAGTGTTTAGTTCCTCTAAGGCCATCAGGTGAATGAAATCATTAAAATCTTTGATACTTCCCAGTTTTGGGGAAGCAGGACCCCTATATTCATTTATAGATGTGATGCAATTAAAGTCTCCTATGAAAAGGGATTCAGAGTGAGTAAAAGAGCTAAGATCATACCACAGAGATTTTCTACCAGCTCTATTCCTGAGGCCATAAACAAAGAAAATATCCATAGTCTTAAGGAGTTTAATACTGTTTAGGTGGATTCCCAGGAACTGAAGATTATCATGGTTAACAGTTAGGATTAAATTTGAATTCCAAAAAAGCCAAATTTGTCCATTATTAGCTGAGATGCAGTTTTCATATTTCAGCAATTTCCTATATGAGTCACACTGGGAGTTGTCATGTTTAGGTTCAATTAAACATACAAGCTCAAAGTTATGTCTTTTGATCAAATCACAGAGTCTTAACATGGAAGTGTCCATACCCCTAATGTTCCAAACTAGCATGTTAATCTTAATTGTTGTGTTATTCATAAGGAAACATTGCTAGAGCTTTTTGATCTGGTCATGATTGTGTTTTTCTGGGAGAAAAAAGACTCATTTTTTAATTTGGACTTAATCCTTATCTCCTTGTCATTTTTCTGGTTGCTAGGGTTAGAAGCTGATATTGGGGAACTAACCTTACTTACCTGAGCATCTCCTTTAGCAGCAGATTCCTGGGTAGCAGAGATGTCCTGTGCATCAGAAGGAGCTTGGAATCCTGTACTATTATCCTGGGAGGTTCCCTCACTTGAAAATTCTTCATCAGCCAGAGCTAGAAAACGATTTCCTTTGTGTTTCTGCTGAGAAAAGATGTAGTTTTTTGCAGAAATAATAGAGTGAAAAGGTGAGAAGGACCTGCCCTTTTTGCTAGGTAAATCATCTTTAGCAAAGAGTGGAGGAGCAGACAGTGAATGTTTGTTTAATCTTATTGAACCATCGAGATTAGGAGAAGGAGAATGAGAGCCCCTGGCATTATGCTGGTTTTGTTCAGATTCTAGAGGCTGAGGATGAGTGTGGGCTACCTGTTCCTTGTGACTATCCCTAGGGGTAAGGGGGACAGAGGGAGAGGGATTATTATTTATGCCCGAGTTAGGATGATCATCCTTGTTTGATTCAACATGATCTTGTACAGTAATCAGGTCAGGGGTAAGATCATCAGGGGTACCATCCTGGGTCACTTGATCAGTTTGAGGATCTTCCTCAAGTAATATGGTCTTATTGATGTCATGTTCATTCATTGTCACTGTAACATTCTGTTTTTTAGGAACATAATGGAATTTTTGTCCATAGAATGTTTTTTGTTTTTCCAACACAGAAAAGCCTGAACTCCCAGCAATAGTATTAACAGTCTGGTTATGATTAGCAATCACATTTCCATCCTGTTTGGCAATTTGTGTAGCATCAGAAAGATCCCCTATGTTAACTGCTGTTTTATCATTTTTCTGGGATTTGATTCTTTTGAGCTCAGGGTGTAGATAGATACAGCAGTTTACTTGGGCGTCCTCTCAAGTAACCGTGGAAAAAAAGAAGACATGCATAGTAATGGCTGCTCTAATTTTGGGTATGATCCTTTGCTTTTATTGTTGCTTCTCTCTTTGCTTTCTTGCATTCTATTTCAAAATCTTTAGTCAGCATCTCAATATTTTCCCGAGCATATACAAATGAAGGAACTAGGGAACTTGACCTAAGCCTGAATGGAAAATGAAAAGAGAGAAGAAATGTACACTGAGGTCTTTATGCACTTTAATCTCTTCATCTAATGAGTTCATATTACCGTATTTGATCTCACAAGTCTTCCTCTAAGTTAGAACTTCTTTCTCAAGACGGTCATATCGGAATCCTGAAACCACATCTCGTTCCATATCATAATTATAACTTGGGGAAAATGAGAAAAAATGAGAAATTTGAGCGCAAAGTACACATACTTTTCAGAATCCATACCCTGATTATAGTTTTGGAGTTGAGCATTATGTACTCCCTCCATTTCTTTATTGATGATACACTTACTTTATTGTGATATTTTTCCGTAAATGCCATATTTTTTTTTGGCAAGATTCTTTCAATTTTATTCACTCATTCTATTTTTGACATTTTACATTCAATTTCATCCAATCATTTCTTTCTTATAACTCTAAACACCTAAACCTATTGACAAAGCCTTGTATAAGACCTTCTTACAGTGAGACCATGGATTTAATTGTAAATGGGGTTTCTAATTGAAGCTTTAAAAGTATAGGGGCTGGATGTGAAATTTTACTATTTTACATTTAAATCCATGTATAAATATCAATATTTCCTCATTATTCTCTCATATTTTTTGAAACTTTCTCTCTCATCTCCTTTCCTCCCTCTTCCTTCTCGGCCGATTCTCCTTCTTCCTCCATATTTTCTCTCCAACGCAAATCTCCTTCTTCTATATCCTCTTCATTTCTCTTCCATCTTCTTCTCTCTCCTCTTCATTTCTCTTCCATCTTCTTCAATTCAAGCTCGTTTTCTTCCATTCAACTACTCATCATCTCCATTTTTCTTCATCTTTCTTGCGCGCAGTGATTCATCACAACTTTTGGAGTTTTCCAGTGACTTTGCTAGCGGCCGAATACAATAGAGCCTCGTTTTGTGTTTATCCTCGAAGGCAACGTGTTTTCTCAGAGATTTTAGGCATATTTTGTTGTTTTTTCCGATTTTTGTTTGTTTTTTTGGTTCATGTGATTTTCTAGGGTTTATGTCGTTCACTGTGTTAATATTTGGAAATTTCTCTATTTTTTGTGTTTTGTGAGTTGTTCTTACGAATTTTTGCTAATATTTGTGTTGTTGTTGCTGTTTGTTAGATTTGTAAGAAGATTTGCATCACTGCTACTTCAATCGAGAAGGAAGAATCGTTTGTAAGTTTTCTGAATTTTCGGCTGTGATGTTTCATTTACGGTTAATGATGTTTCTCTTTTTCAGTGTCATATTTCAGGTTTTAGGCTTCAAGTACTGTAATCAGTGTTGTTGTGATGTTTTAATTTCAGTGCTTGATATTTGTGGTATTTTCATGCTTATGTGTGCAATTGATGTTCAATTTTTTTATTTTGTGTGATATCTTAGGGTTTTGCTATGATTTGTGCTATTTTTTGTTGTTGTTGATGTTCCTTAGATGTCTAAGAATATTTTTTCCATTGTTGCTGCAATCGAGAAGGAAAGGGGATTTTAAATTTTGTTATTTTATAGATGTGATGTTTTAAATACTGTTGTTAATGTTTCAGGTTTTCTGTGTGAAGTTTCATGTTTAGGGTTCAAGTACTGTTATCTGTGCTTATGTGATGATTTAATTTTGGTATTTGATGCTTGTGGTGTTTTAAGTGTGTAATTGATGTTCAGTTTTGTTGTTTTGATTGTGTGTGTGATATCTTAGGATTTTGTTTCGATTTGTGCTAATATTTGTGTTGCTATTATTGTTTGTTAGATGTCTAAGAAGATTTGCATCACTGATGCAATCAAGAAGGAAGAAGGATTTGTCTTAATTTTCAGCAGTGATGTTTTAGGTACAGGCAATAATGTTTCTTGTTTCCAGTGTGATGTTTCAGGTTTTAGGCTTGAAGTATTGTTATCAGTGTTGGTGTGATGTTTTCATTTCAGCGCTTGATGCTTGTGGTGTTTTCATGCTTAAGTGTGCAATTGATGCTCAGTTTTGATTGTGTGTGATATCTTAGAATATTGTTACGATTTGTGAAAGTTTTTGTGTTGTTGTTTCTTAGATGTCTAAGAACGCTTGTCCACTGTTGTTTCAATCGAGAAAGAAGTAGGATCTGTAATTTTTGTTATTTTTCAGATGAGATGTTTTAAGTACTGTTGTTGATGTTTCTGGTTTTCTGTGTGATGTTTCATGCTTTAGGTTTTAAGTACTTTTATTTGTATTGGTGTGATGTTTCAATTTCACTATTTGATGCTCATGGCATTTTTATATTTAAGTATGCAACTGATGTTCGGTTTCTTTCTTTTGATATTTTAGTGTGTACTGATTGATGTTTTACAATTTTTCTATGAGGAATCATACTTCTGAAGATGTTCCCTTTAACGGAGGACTGGAGCCGATCTTGATCTTGGCATTGGTGGAGTAGAAGAGCCATCATCTTCAAAACCAGCAAGAGAGAAGGCAAGTTCGTGAACAAGTGCACAATGAAGGGAAACAAGTTGGGGTGCATGGGAATATAATTTGATTGCTTGGGATGTATTGTTTGAATAAAGCTTTAAAAGTAATGTTTTATTTGTTAGAGATGGGAAACTGGATTGTTTGATGTTTTAGGTTTATTTGTATTTTTTTAGTTTTTATGTTAGCGATTTTTAATGCATTTAAATCCTGTTGTAATGAATGATGTTTAACAACTCATTTGAAATGCAATAACAGTGGAATGTATAAGTGCAATGGAACATATGGTTATCTTGTTTAAAGAAACATCTTCATCGATAATTTTGTAAAAGATCACACACAAAAAAGTGAACCATTGCAACATTACAGTGTGCATCACACAAAAAAAATTTGAACCATCACAACATTACATTGTAACATCACATAAAAAAATTGAACCATCACAGGATTGCAGTGTAACATCACACAAAAAAATTGAACAATCACGGCATTACAGTGTAACATCACACAAAAAAAATTGAACCATCACTATATTATAGTGTAACATCACTAGAAATCTCCAATAGAAACACAAAGGGAAAGGAGATCGGCGGAATTGGTTACGAAGCTCTAATAACGTGATGGAAACGAGTGCCCTGGTTATAAAGCAACATTATCACTAGGAGTGTGAGGTATTATAAGGAATGACCTAATGCTCTAACACAGATTGGAAGCAAATGTAGAGTGTTGCTATGAAAATCAGAAAAAAAAATTATAGCAAGAGATTGTCAAACAGACATGTGTTGATGACATGATAGGTAAATCGTGAATACATTACATACAAATAATTACAGAACATGTGAGCAACAACTAATTGTTTCATAATGAATTTTGCACTGAAACCGATTCTATTTTATCTACAGGAAAGATAACATTCATGAAAGAGGAAGAGGTATCTGAATTATTAGTATCTAGTACTTTTTATGCAAAGTTGTCACTGCAGGCTGCTGCACTCCAATTCACAACTGATAAATGGAGAACTTGTGCAGAGCCTCTAGAGTCCATTACCAGAACTTGAAAATCTACTAGAAACCACAACAATACAATGCAACATTAACTATATATGTTCAGGCAGCTTTTGCTCACCTTGTCCAGAGCAACGAGGGAGTTCAGTGCCATTATGCACTAAGCATACTCAAGTGAGGTCACCGGAAAATCAGTCGCCGATTGAATGCAATGAAATTGCAGCTTCTCAAAATGGTTTAGTGTATGTGAAGGCATTAAATGAGGTCACTGGAAATTGCAGCTTCTCAATATCGCTCGCAAATCCTTAGCCTCTAACGCCGACGCCAACGCCGACGAAAATGTCTGCAAACCAAATTTGGAACCCTATCCTCCGATGCGATGCGATTTGAAGTCAGAAATCCGTTGCAAACACAAGAATCGGGGTCGGAGAACTTCATCGGCTGAGATTCAGAGCTTATTCAATATCACCGGCTGCGAATTGAAGCTTGTTGAGAGCCGGCGAAGAAGTCAATTCGAAGGCAAAGAAGTCGATTCGATGGTGGAGAAGGTGAGGCGACGACGGAGAAGGCGAGGCGACGACGGAGAAGGCAATGACCTAAGCGGTACCGGTGAAGAGTGAGGTGGCGCTAGTGGGGAGCGAGGTGGCGTCGGCGGAGTAACCAAATTGAAGGAGAAAGACGCATTTTTTTGGTAAATTTCTTATTTTTGCTGTTTGGTCCCCCAAGTTTTTCACATTTTTATTTATGACCCCGGGTCCAAATTAATTATATTTTTGCCCCCGAATTTGATTTGCTCTTTTCCTATTTTACCTATTGTCCCTGATCTCACCATGAGACGGACTCAAACCTATTATGGTGTACTTGGAGGGAGTACTATGTTTGAGTATATCTTCTTGGGCACGCCAAAATTTGAAAAAGGAAAAAGGGGATACTTCACATAATATCTGTTCTTTTAGATAAATAATGATGCATTAGAGACTTGATTTCTTGCTTCAAGTCTAATATGCTCCTACTTGGGCCAGTAAAGGGAAGTACACAATTGTACAAGATTGCATAGGACCAATTAATAGTGTTTTGAACTCTTTGGGCATGCTACTTGGCTACTATAAATAGCCGTTGGGACACATATTGGCTCTCTTGGCTAGCTGTGTTGGGTTAAAAGTCAATAAACTTCAGAGCATTTTGGATACAACGCCTTTACTCGAATGTCGTGTTTTAGAAACTCCTAGAAGTTCAGCAACTGGAGTCCTCATTTTCTATGTGGTCCTCTTTGATATGCTCTCTTCTAGACTCAAAGTGATACATACTAGAATGGATGCATGGTGGTGACAAACGGGAGAGATCACTAGAGTAGGATTTGATAGATGAACCATTAATGTATTTTGTAATGAATGGCAACTATAGAGATTTTGCTTCATAACAGCTAGTTTTTGTTGATGTACTTGGACCATTCCTATTATTCGAGTATGAAGTAACGTAGTAATGTTTTGGTACAATTGTATTTGTTAGTGTGATTCTGGATAGTGTATAAGTATCCCCAATTTAACCCTTAATATTTAAAATAGGGGCTTATATCATTTTGAATTTTTATTGTATGTTTTAATATGACCTCTTTTTTTATTAAGGGCTGATATAACCCCACATCGAGGCCAACTTCAACAAATCAAATGTGGGACCCACTTTTTTCTAAGGGTAAAATGGACCAAAATTTTTCAGGAGAACATGAGGGGGGCATTTTGGTCATTTCATTTTCGGTGAACGCCAAAAATTTAGTGGTCAACGCAGCTCAACGGTCACATGGTTGTGAGTTTTTAAATTTTGGCCGGTAATGGGTATATCAGCATCGAAAAACTGGGGTTATATTAGCACTTACCAAGAAACTGAGGGTAATCTAAGCCTTTCAAATAAAAAAAATTGATATTCAGAAAATATATGGTAAAATAAATTTTAAAAAGTTTCACTTGATAAAATTAATATTTATGTCAATGAGATTTTATGGTCAGTGTCAACAAACTTTGATTCCCAAAAAGAAAATGGTATATATAAGGCCCAAATGATAGACCCAGGTCACAGACGAATTGCCCAAGAGATCTAGCGAACCTATTTTCTGTAACATCGAACAAACGACAAGTGAATAGTCGGTCCACAATGTGAAATACGCGAGTCGTAACTTCTTCAGGGGCCATAACCAACCAATCGTGGATATCCTATGTACTCATAAGATAATCGTGCATCCACTATGATCACCACGACTACATGTCAAATAATTCTCTTGTGGTTGCGGCTCGAGCGCATAAATAGAGGAATCAAGAGAAGAGGGTGAGTCACAAAGAATTCCTTAAATTATACTCTAAAGTGGAAAAGTGCTAATTTAAGCATCATAGCTTTTACCCCAGAGCCAATTTGGGACTTTGATTGCAGGACTCACAGAGACGAGCATCAGTACACGCTAACTCCTGATTATCATCGTTATTTAGAAGGAACCAACCACATCAGTAGTGCCATATGTGGGGAATAATCAATCTTTTAAGTTATGGTGGTCATGAAGCGCTCAAAAATGGACACATGATTATACCTCATCACCCATCCATACGCCTTACCGAAGATAACACCAAGACAATGACCAGGAGCGTTATGTAAACAGAGGTGAAGCATAATCCCCACTTCATGAGCATGCCAAGAGAAAATGAGCCTTCATGGCGCTCCTTGAGACTAATAGGAAGCAACTTAATGCACAATTTATCAACGTAAATAAAGTTTAGATGGAGAATCGACAAGAGCCCAAGAATAGAATACTTAGAGGCAATGAAAGGAAGAAGCAGCAAGGGCATAATGAAAAACCCTAGAATGTCATGGTAGAAGAATAAGTGGAGCACTTCCTATTGGAAAATGAGTTGCGGAACTTTGCGATGCCAAAGAAGTTCAAGCCATCCAACAATGTAAAGATCTACGATGGAACAACAAATCCTAAGGAATTCCTAGATTCCTACCAAAATAGTATGAGATTCTGCAACGTACCTATCCGGCTCATGTGTAAGGCTTTCCCCATATATTTAATGGGGACGCCAATTATATGGTATGATAGGTTACCAAGGAATATAATCTAGACTTGGGCACCACTATCAGATCAATTTATGGCCATGTTTTACTAGAAGCAGAAGTTTACAAAGACCTTCGCAAATCTAATGGACATAGCACAACAAACTACAGAGAGCAAATAGAGTATCATGGCCAATTCGTTTCAAAAGGTTTAGAGGTGAAGGATCTGACAGACTAAATGTCCTTAGGGGATTCATGAGCGGTATGCAGTCGAAAAAAAAATCTACAAAAAACTCACAATGGACATGACTGATAATTTGAGAGACCTCCAGAAAATGATATAGAAGTTTGTTTGAACCAATAAGGATAACAATAAGAAGCTAGAGCACACGCAAGGTGAGAAACGAGCCGGAAAAGACGCCATGAGAAAGGGCGCATTGCAAAAGGGAAATTGTACCTTGGCCATAAGAGGAAGAGGCACTACAACTAGCAATATAGCACACTCGGATACTCCTCACAACGTCAAGGAAGGAAATCTGGCAAAACCTTAAGGAGTTATTCTGAAAACTAGCTCACATGAGAGTGTCACCTGATATGAGATCTAAAAAAACACTATTGTAATGTCCATAGAGACCATGCCTATGACATGGAAAACTCCAATAACCTCTGCAGAGAGATATGGGAGCAAGGCAATGTATGGCCATAGTAATGAAAACATCAAACCTAAACAGGATTCAACCAATGGTTCATTCGATCAACCAAGGATAACCCTCGGAAAATGGAAAATTGGGTATCAACTTAGGATGTGAGGTGGATCCCTTCGGCCTTGACAATGACGACCACACCCAAGAACTCAGAATAGGGAAGTTCTAGCCAAAACTTGTCAAAAGTGAGGTTGTTTCAATGCTGAAGCGGTATTAGAGCGTCCTCAACTGGTCCTAGACATCTGCGGGGTCAACCCTTCCATCGCACTCACATCCTTAATGTCAACCCATTGGGAAAACCCATTGACAGAATCAATGAAGCTTCTCGCGTGACAGTAAGCATGTGATAGAGCACGAAGTGATAACTCTCGTAATGCAAGAATACTTTGAGAGGTTATATATCCAACGTGTTTAGCGAACCCTAGTCATGGTTCAAAATTTAGACGCATGATGGATAACATTGATTGATTACACAAATCTAAACAAACATTGTCCTATTGCTATCCGCTGCTAAAGATAGAGCAACTAGTAGATTCGATTTTAGGATACGAAAACATGGACTTATTGGACGCGTATAAAGGGTACCATCAAATTTTGATAAACTTCGGAGATGTGGAGAAGACCGCAGTTATGACCTGTTTTGGTGAATTCTACTATGTGAAAATGCCATTTGGGCTAAAAAACGTAGGAGTCACAAACAAGCTAACGAGTTTGTTCCCTTCAAATAATGGTTGCAATCCCAACCTGCGACGAATTTGTGACGTTAAAATCCTGCAACAAATCTGGATGATATTTTATCTATCATGCCATTTAAAGTGCATGTTTAGCTTCCCACTCCTCAAAATATGTTACCACTAGATATGAAAAAAATAGTGTGACCTAAGTCATACCAATGTTTTTTATTTGTCTTTGTTTAGTTAGCTCAGGTTTCCTGAGTAGAATGAGCTTTTGATCCTCAACAGTGGTGATGAGTCCTATCATCTCCATCCTCAACAGTTGTTTCATGGTAGAAACCACATGTACATCAATCACATTTCTTCCTAGGCCTAAGGTAGGCATATTGATCCTAGATTCCTTTCAATTTGGTGAAGTAAATAGCAATTGACTAGAACCTTGCCTGAGAGAACACGTGTATCTTTTTAATTTACTGATGAGAGGAATTGTATTCTCTCCAAAACGATCTTTAAGTTCCTCCCATAGTGTCTTGGCATCAATTGAGAATGTGAGTCCTCCGACAATCTCTTTGGACAAAGAATTCAAAAGTCAAGAAACAAGAGTGGAGTTTACCTTCTTCCACTATGAAATAACCCCATGGATCTTGGTCTTTGTCTTTGGATTCCAGAGAGATCATCATGGATCTGCTCCATATCAAGTAGTTAAATTCGTCAAGTAGCTCGGTTATTAGCACCAAATTTGAATGACCCGAGTTGTGCAAATACAATAGATCTTCAGTCTTCAAAAGGATGCCCTCAGATTCTTCATTCCTAGAGACCTCGGCATTTCTGGAGGAATTCAATGAAATTTCATCCGCCACAGATACTTCTCTGAACTTGATCCTTCAACTTCTAAAGAGAAAAATATGGTTGATCTAAGGCAGTCACAAAAGTACTCGTTATGATACTATGAACAATTAGTGAACAAAACAGATGAAGTTTGGAAAATTTTCTGATACGGAATACACTTCTAAACCAGATGCACAACTCCTTATATAGAGTGATTTACAACTGAAATCTAACAACCCTAACTATTATAATCTACAAGCTAACCATCTAACAAGATTAACAGCCTAACTTAACTCAGAAACGACTATACTAGAGGAGGATCAAAACTGATAACTTTAGAACATGTGCAATGGGGGTTCCAAAGGGATTTCAGTTCCAAACTGGACCCATTTGAAACTAATTTTCCCCCACAATGGAGGCTCCAAAGGCCCTCCCAATTCTAGAACCCCCCTTCCTTGCCCAAGTCATGAAACCAACCAAGGTACAGTTTTTGTCAGGCGCATGGACTGCCCAGTACCTTTATGGAGTACTTTGTCCATAGTCTCTTTTCTTTGTTTTGTTTAGTTAGTTTTGTTTTTATTATTTCTTGCTTAATTTTTTTATCACACTACAATCCTTTTTTTATAAAAATTTTAGTCCATTTTTTAAAAATATTTGTAATCCATTTTTTCTTAAAATTAATTTGTATTTTATTTTTTAAATAATTGAGACACTAATTTTTTTAATTTATAATTCGTTTAGTATTTGTAATAATGGACCATACTAAATAAATATTCTGATTTTCAATTGGTAATAATTTGACATGCTAGATCAATATTTTAATATTAAAATATTTATTATAATTTTTCCAATAGTAATATTTGGTCTTTTAAATGTAATATTTTTAATCTTGAATTTTACAAATTAATTTCTCGTATTATTTAATTTTAGATCACAAAATATTTAATATTTTTATGAAAAAAATGAAATTAAAATTTTTTAAATTAAAATGTATTCTTACTTTTCACATTTCAATTTATTTTAGTTGGAAAATTTATTTAAATCAAATATTAAAGGTAAAATTAATGAGTAGGATATAGAAAATCAAGTGAGATTCATGAAATGGTTGCAAAAGAGTTTCAGTCATTGTGGAGAGAAAAATAGAATGATTTCTTAGTGGTTTTAGATACTGAGAGGTCGTTTGGTATGCGTACCATACACGGTGATTATAAATTCTGCGTATTTTAGGATTGGTAGAACTGTTTGGTTGACGGAAAGTAGTAAATACATGGGAAGTTGTAATTCGGAGGAAATTAAATTTCCCACATAACGTGGGAAATATGTTACCGAGTACCTCCTCGGTCGAATGCAATTCTGCGATGCTTTTGTGTGATATTACACTTTTATCCTAACTATGGCGCGTAAAACGTTATGGTTTCCCTCCTTCACGCGTCAATTTTTCATTTCCTTCTACTTCATCGTCTTCTCGCATACCCAAATGAAGTCAACCAAACAACATGCAGAAAATTAATTCATAGGAAATATAGAATCCGCATGTGCAACCAAACACGATTTGTGTATATCCTAGAAATTTGATCACGGAAACAACTTCCCATGAAATACAAATTACCGCAGAATTGAATTCCCACATGAACCAAACGACCCCTGAGATGGATGAAAGAGATTAAATATTTAATAAACTGAAACTACAAAAATAGTTACAAAGGGGTTTCAACATTTCATCCGCTCTTAGGACTTAGGTAAAGCCGTGGCAGTTGAAGCTTGGCGCCATAATTCAGCTGAAGTGTCTCCTGATCATGCTGTTGCTGCTGCTGTGATTCTTGATAATGTTCCAGCATATTCTTCTCATACACAACAATTCGCACTATTTGTGTAAAAGGGAACAGAATCCATACAAAAATGGCAACTAAAGAAGCCCAGCTGCACAAGTGGATAAAGAAAGCAAAACTCAACTATTGCGTCTGGAGCCCGTACGTCTCCTCTGCCTCTGCCACCGCTTTATCTGCAAGACAAAATTTCCGAAATTATCTGGAGGTAGACCCTCCAATAATAAAGTTAGTAGCTAATATCAGAATGCTGAAATAATTATGAATTAATCAAAATGAATGACATATATTCATATTTATACTAATTAAACCCTAACAGTCATTGAATGTAACTGCAATTCATATTAAATATGTATTAAATGACAATCTTAACACATTCATGACTAAATCCTATTGGACTAAGCCAACCCAAATATATTATTTAATGAATTGGGTTGATGCCCAACTCTAACTTCATAAGAGTATCATCAAAAGCCCCCAAAGAACTCGAGGCATGATGACTATGTCCGAGTATTCAAATCAACTTAACTTCCAATACATTGACATTGGAGGAATGCCTTAGTTATCTCAAGATCATATCCTTGAATATATCAAGTTTTCCTCCCTTGCCCGAAGGATCTCTCGAAATCTTGTGCTTCTGAGCTACGTATTTTCTTTTAAAAAAATGGGGGGGGGGGGGGGGTCTAATATCGAGCCTCCAACATCGATGATCGACTGGGTAAAAAAGCTCGAGATTTTTAAGCGAGGCTTAGAGCAAGCATATAACACTATCGCCATCGTTCTTTACTCAAAGTCTACACCAACAAGATGACCCAGACTAAAGAGTTTCAGTACTTGATTCTCTTTGACCAAGATTAAGGAATTTCTTTTTGTTGCCTTTGTAGTGTATGAATATGAAGGAATCATTAGAGGAGTCTTGTTATCATTCGACTATGACTAACCCTCGAGTTGATGAGAGTTAAGCAGGACTTAACTAAAGCCAATGAGGATTTAGCATCATGGTGCAATAAAAGCCACCCAACCATACGAGGCAATGAGGTCTCAAGCTCGCGCTAATGAGGTGGTGGAGCGACACAAGCATGCCGAGGAAGAGATCAATGTCTTCGAGGGACTATCAAAGCCCATGATATGATGTTTAAAGGTCTTGCACAACATTTCTTACCTCAGGGGTGTAATTCTCGATGAATCTCTATCATCGAGGCTCTCCTGGGGTCTTCAAGAGAGTTTATCCTTGTAGCATATATATTATTTGGTGTGTTGAAGTTTTTATACATTTATCGAGGTGTGCTTGAAGTAGCTTTGCTTGATCAAGTCTATGGGATTTTTAATTCGACTTAGATAGGGATAACGTTGAGCGGGTCATTGTTTAAAGTGTAGCACCAAGCATGTAGGTAATTAAAAATCTCATAGTTGGATGTAGCGTTGCGCGTATAATTCCTTAGTAATGACTTTAGAGTCGAGGAGGGTGTCCTTTGACTTTTGGAAGTGGTCTCCTTGGGTTCTCTACCCCCCTCAATCGAAGGACAACTGTTACTACTAATAACGTCATATCCAAAGAAGCCTTTGTCATCACTTCCTTTTTGCCATTTGTACCTTGAAATATTGTAACCAAAGTTATCGTGGCCATATAGATCATATATTTTATATTTCCCCCTAGGGGTTATAAAATATTTTTCCACATTTAATTCTCTTAACTGTATTCATGAAGCTAGCTTACTGTTTGTTCAGCTTTTTAGAGCTCGACGTAGGTAGGAGCAATCAAGTAGCCTTAATCATAGGAGGATCAAATTCGTGTAATGCATGTAAATTCAGCTTCTTCTTCTTTGAGAAACCCTCGAGAAAGGAGGGGGCAAGAAATATTCGAGAACCCCCTGTGGAGGAAAAGATTTAAGAGCCCCCAACTCGCAATCCTTGAGAGGGGTGAAAGGAAATATTTGAGGGTCCCCTGTGGAGGAAAATATTCAATAGCCCCTAGTCCCTAATCCTCGAGAGGGGTGGAAGGAAATATTTGAGAGCCCCCTGTGGAGGAAGAGAGTCAATAACCCACAGCCCCCAACCCGAGAGAGAGAGAGAGAGAGAGAGAGATGGGGAGATACAATCGATAACTGAGTTATTTTTATTCCCCTTCATCATATCTGACGTAAGTGGGAGTTAGCACACAATATGAGAACTATTTTCATTATTTCATATGCAATTTAAATACTGATTGCAGTGTTTCGTCTGCAATATGAAACTCGATCGTAACGTTTTGCATATGATCTAAATAGCTCAAATACAACGCATAGCATGCAACTTGATGTTAAGTTCTTTTCATGAAGAAGGAAATTCCTCGAGGGTACTTGAAGGGCAAGAAAAGAGTTTTCAATAGCCCCCAGCCCCCAACCCTCGAGAGGGGGGCAGAAAATATTCGAGTTTCCCCTATGGAGGAATAGATAGCGTTTTCCATGAAACATCTCCTAACCTCGAGACCAAGAAAGAAAATATTCAAGGGCCCCCTATGGAGGAAGAGATTCAAGATCCCCCCCCCTCGCCACAGTTGGTCCTGATTGGTACCACTGCCTTCGGGTCAGGGGGTCCCTCGAGTATAAATATCCTCTTTGACCTTTGACTCTTATGATTTCCATATACCAATGTACAAAGTTTTATATTAGGTTTGCAATTTATATTCATCCTCGAATACTGGATTTTATTTACTTGACCCTCAATCATATTTATATACAATATTGAAAATAAAGGTAACTTGAGTGCAGCGCATAACTTCATTTCATTTTTATTATTTGCAATGAGAGCATAAGAAGTACGAATAAAATGTGAAACGCGTAGCCCGCCACTTGTCATCGATTGCAGTGTATGGCCTATAAAAATGAAATTAATATTAGGAGTACAGCTTATCAGCATACAACTCGAATAATTACCGCAACACGTAGCATACGAGGCTGGAAACTGTACAAAGAATGCCGCTTATCAGCTTTTCACTTGGTTCATCAGCCTTAGCGTAAAAAATGTACAAGAGCTTTAGCTCGAGTCATCAGCCTTAGCTGGAAAGATATACGAGAGTTTTTAGCTCGAGTCCTCAGCCTTAGCTAGAAAGATGTACGAGAGCTTTTAGCTCGAGTCTTCAGCCTTAGTTGGAAAGATATGCAAGAGCTTTTAGCTCGAGTTCTCAGCCTTAGCTAGAAAGATATACAAGAGCTTTTAGCTCGAGTCCTCAGCCTTAGCTAGAAAGATATGCAAGAGCTTTTAGCTCGAGTCCTCAGCCTTAGCTGGAATAATATATAAGAGCTTATAGCTTGGGTCTACAACCTTAGCTGGAAAAATATCAATAATCTAGTGTCGAGGGGGATGTCCTTCGACTCAGTTGAAGGACACTATCCCTTTTGTTTTCGAAAGAAGGCCACAATAATATAAAGACCAATCAGAGTGAACTATCTAATCACTTGGAAAAGTTCCACTCATCTATCAGCAGAATGTAGCGCCTGGTTAGCACTTCAACTGTAACAAAAGTGATATTCTCCTCATTTTCATGTATTTAGCAAGATCACATATTTCCACTTCATGCTATAATGCTTCCACAAAAGAATAACGAATACCACACCATCCGAGAATAATATCAAAAACTATCCTGAGTAATAGAGATACTTCAATAAGCATGTCCTCAAATAAATAACACATGTTGCACCAATTCTCTCACTCACAGTAGAGGAACTTGTGTGATTACACGGGTTGACGTAACACATGTTGCACATCTTCAATTAAAAAAATAAGAACAACACTTGATTCATCATAAGCAGCCAATTATCAGAACATGTCTAAACAACTGGTGAATACCCCGAACCTGAAGAACAAGAGCAACAAGAGGGCAAGAGGCTCTCCACCAATTACGGTATTTGTTCAAATAGCAATGTAACGCATCTCATACTAGTAATTAATGCATAGTAATTGTTCTAGCAATTAATGGTTCAATAATATATTTATATTATTGAAGACATTAAGATCAACATCAACCTCAACAACATTATTATCTGGGCTTTATGCCATACTCGATGTCATATAAATAAATAATGGTATTTAAGCACAAAGTCCAGCTCGCCATATCTGCACGACGAGTGATGTGAGGCAATAGAAGTAATACCATGTCAAGTATATAATCTTAGCAACCAAAGAGGTGAATCTTTTTCATACGGGGCAGCTTATCACTTAGTTAGCATAAGAGCAAAAATTTCATTAAGCTAAAAAATTTCACAACAGATATAGGCCCGTCAAATAGGTCGGGTCACCCGTTGGATAACCATTATCCATATACTATTTTCACTTATTGGATAAGACTTATTGGATAATGATCCATTGCGTTAATGGATACAATGGGGTTGTAGTTATTGGGTTTAGTTGGGTTGGATAATGGATCACCCATTGGATAATTTTGGGTGGGTCGAGTTGGATTGGATAATGGGTGACCCGTGGAAAATTTCATATCATAAGATAACTAAATTTTCACAAGTTTGATTGCGAATGATTTAATTTTTCCCTAATATATAATCATTTATCATATTATGTACATAATATTATATTATATTTAATAAAATATATATATATATATATATGTTGGCTTTGTAAACTCGACGAAATTAACGAACAATATTAGTTTGGTTCGAGCTTGAGCTCGAATATTGTACGAGCTCGAATAATGTGCGAGATTGATCTCGAATACTGTACGAATTCGAATACTGTACGAATTCGAATACTGTACGAATTCGAATACTGTACGAATTCGAATACTGTACGAGATTGATCTCGAATATTGTACGAACTCGAATACTGTACGATATTGAGCGCGAATACTGTACGAACTCGAATACTCAACGAGATTGAGCTTGAATAATTTTTGGATTAGAATTTGTATAATTTGTTAATTATAGTGAATTTTTATGTTAAATATTACACATGCATTTAATTGGGTAATTTTGGAGATTTATTTGGTATTTGTTAGGTTTCATTGAGTTAGCATAATATCGGATACAATGAGGTCAAAATTTAATTATTCTCATCCCGCCCAATCCCAAAATCTAATGAGTATTTAATACCCGATCTCATTGGACAATGACAACTTGTAACCCAAATCAAAAGAAAGTATTGAATGATAACTTATTGGGTTAATTACATAATGACTTATTGGATAATGACTTATTGGATAATATATTTTAATACATTGGGTCATTTGAGTTATCTCATGAGTTACCCAATGAGTAATCTATTTAATGACCTAACTCATTTATGATCCAGCCTATTATGACTCATTAATAAATGAGTTAGTTGGATAAAGACTCATTGGATAATGGGTTAATTGTGTTTGGATAATGGGTATCCAATTAACCCATTTGACGGGCCTAAACAGATACTCATATATGAAAAGAGCATGTTGAATTACTTCGAACATTAAGCTCAAACATTTTTTCTTTTAACATTTCCTCCAATAGGAGTCAAGCAAGTACATTACAAGTAAGAGGGTTTGGGAAACCATTTTATGTACAGTTAAACCTCTATTAATGAATACTCTTGGGACCAGGAAAAAATATTCGTTTAGCGAGATTATTTATTTATCGATAAATGAATATATTATTCATTTATCGATAAATGAATTTTTATTCATTTAGATAGTATTGAAGAAATTATATTAGTAATACATGAACTGTATGTATGTGGACTAAGTACAAAAATGTACATATGTACATTGTATTTGAGACTACTAATAAGATAGTATGTACTGTATGGAATATCTAGAGTATTAGAAAATGTATCTAACCTACACTACAAACTACAGTATGTATGTGGACTAAGTACAAAAATGTACATATGTACATTGTATTTGAGACTACTAATAAGATAGTATGTACTGTATGGAATATCTAGAGTCTTAAAAAATGTATCTAACCTACACTACAAACTGTATATAGTTCTAAAGTCTTGGTTTGGTAAGTAATTCATTCTACAGTACCATATCTTTCTTAACATTCAATTTGATGGCTTCCAATCAAAAGCCAAAGCCATCAACAAAAAAATCTTTGACTGATAAGATAAGGAGAGCCATATGTGAGCATAAGAAGGAACATCCAACACTTACGCAAAAGGATATGCAAGCATGGGTGAAGGAAAAGTTTGGTTTGGATTCTAGCCAAACCACAATATCAAATACTCTCAAAAGATCAGCAGAGTATTTATCGGAGGAGATGAAAATTAGCGATGCTAAAAGGCACAAATCAGCGAAGTACCCCGATTTGGAGAAAGTTTTGTATGAATGGTTTCTTCAAAGACAAGAGAAGGTGAATATGTCAGGAGAAATGATTCAAGGTAAAGCAAACGAATTTTTTCAAAAAATGTATGGTGAAACAAATCAAGAGTTTAGCTTTTCAAGTGGATGGTTGGAACGTTTCAAGGCAAGATATTCAATCAAGTCCTACCGGCGGTTTGGTGAAAGCGGTTCTGTGAACATGGAGGACATTGAAAATGATTTACCTGAAATAAGGTCTAAATTAGACCAATTTTAGTTGAAGGATATTTACAATATGGATGAAACAGGATTGTTTTATCGATTGGAAGCTGACCATTCACTTGCCACAAAGCAGCTTGAAGGACGAAAGAAAGACAAGGAGAGAATTACTGTTGCGGTTTGCTGTAATGGTGATGGATCCGACAAAGTCCCCCTTTGGGTTATTGGTAAGTATGCAAAACCCAGATGCTTTAAGAATGTGAACATGAACAATCTTAATTGCGAGTATCATTTCAACAAGAAAGCTTGGATGACTGGTTTGCTTTTGCACGAATTTGTCATTGGTTTGACAAGAGAATGAATGGTAGAAAGGTTTTCTTGTTAGCAGACAACTGCCCAGCTCATCCAAAGGTTGTTGAAGGGTTGAGAAATGTAGAGTTATTCTTCTTGCCCCCTAACACAACATCTAAAATTCAGCCATGTGATGCTAGGATTATTCGGGCATTTAAGCTTCACTATCGACGTCATTTTTATTCTAGCACCTTCCAGAGCCTTGAAGTTGACTCATCAAATCCTGAAAAGATTAACATTCTCGATGCTATTAACTTTGCTACCTTGGCTTGGAGATTTGATGTAAAGGAAACAACAATTGCAAATTGTTTCCGACACTGCAAGATACGATCTGAAGAACTCGATGTTCCTGAAGCAGAAGCTGATAAATTAGAAGAAGATATCGAAGGGTTAACGGATGTCATTTCTAAGTTACACTATAGAAATGTGATGGACGTCGAACATCTTTTGAACTATCCTAACGAGAATGATGTCGTTATGGAATTGCCTACCGACGATGAAATTATTGAGTCTGTACTGAATGATGAGAATGATCCAGAACCAGATGATAGTAGTGCCACACCAAATGTGTCATCAAAAGAAGCATATCAAGCAGTAATCACCTTACGGAACTACTTTCTACAACACGAGCAGAATACTCCTAAAGTTTTGTTTGCGCTAGGAAAAATCAAGGATGAGATGAATTTTGGTGGAAAAAAAGCAAAAAACTATACTCCTTTTTTTGTAAAAGAATGACTTATTGTATGAACATTGTTGATTGAAAAAAAATCTTTTTAATATATATATATATATATATATATATATATATATATATCTAATGAAATGTGATGATTATTCATTTATATTTACATAGGGTCTTTAAGGATTTCAAGAAAATTATTCATTAATGCATTTAGCGAGGTTATTCATTTAGCCCCTTAGCCCAAGTCGGGACCGGAAAAATTTATTCATTTATCGAGGTTATTCATTTATCGAACATTCATTTATCGAGGTTTAACTGTATATCTTTGTTCAAATAGCTTAAGAGATACACCAATTTTCCTTTTATACAATCACAGTAGAAAATTTGCTTAAAATTGACCAATGTGATGATAAATCTATATGAGAAAATGGTACAGAATTGGAAAATCACAGTTAGGGAAAAAATGTGTTAAAACTAGAATATAATAGTTAAATAAATAGTGAGACATCAAGATATGGCCAGCTTTGGCACAAAAGTACATTCAATGAGTACGCTTGGTCAATGCAAGCCTAAAAAACTTAATATACAAGTTTTGAGCACCACACAAATATCACAGATCCTGTATGGAATCCATAGCTAAACCAAGAGAATCTGATTGGTGACAGGAGAATAATTTTCGAAAGTGTACTAAAGACGATATATGTACTAAAGAGCTTAGTCTTTAGTAATTTTCACTTGGGAAGCAAACTAAGAAATAGAAATGTCATGGAACAATTAGCAATTGAAAATGCATGCTCGAGTGTCAAGCAGTGTAAATCCACAGGTAGCTACAAAAGAATCTATTGATGGTGTACCTCAGAATAGCAGCATTCAGAACAACGTGCATACCTGCTCAAGTATAGTAGGATAACTTCTCACCTGCACATCCTACTCATTTCCTTTTGTTGGCCAGATGTTCCAAGTGTTGCGCCCACCTTTGGCTGAATAAATTGTCAAAACAGTAGCCATGCCATAACATTCAATGCCTATTTTCCCTTGTCAATCCCTTCTATCAACATCGTATGTGTTTGAGGATTCAAATGGCAATTATTTTTCTCCATAATATCCACAAGCTCAAAACACTCTCCCTTAAGCCCTCTCCTAACTAAGCCATCAATTAGAACTTTCCAAGCAATTTCATCATGATTGTAACAACAGCCAAGCAGCCTACATAATATATTTTTAGCTTTTTCATGATTTCCTTCGTCATATAAGCCGCAAACAAGGAGTTTATAGGACTCTCTGTGTGGCACAAGACCTTTCTTAAGCACATCATCTAAAACTCGCATGGACTCATTGTTCATATTCAACTTGGCACAAATGTGTATCAATGCATCTTATATATCCTCATTCGGAGATGTGCCATCCCCTTTCATATGATCGATCAATACCTAGCCTCTTTAACTTTTCCTTCTCTACAAAGTCCTTTAATGAGTGAGGTATAGGTATTTACATTAGGCTTAACACCATGTTCAGTCATTTTTTCAAAAAGTACCAGAGCAGTATCATATTCCATAACTTTCCATACATTAGAGACTTTGGCTGAGGGGACTTCAAATCTAAGATCCAGTTGCTTTGCACATACTCTCCCTTTATTATGCATGTCATGTAAAAGGTGCTTAATCAACACAGAAAAAGTATAGTGAGAAGGTTGACATCCTGCATCAACCCTACATTTGAGCGCACTGAAGACATTGTCTACAAAACCTAGGCGCCCATAATAGTTAATCAACACCGTGTAGGCCATGAAATCTAGCCCAATGCCATCTTTTTTCATTTTAGAGAGCACATCTTCAACTTCTCTAACCTCGAGAATGAATATAGGTGAAACTATTTTTCTAACTTTTGGAACCAGTATTAGAGAATAATAGGCACAATATGATTCATGTGTTTGACATCAACTTGACTAGATTCCCTCAATAGGCTCCAAGTGTTTAGTTCCTCTCATAAATTCTTCAAACTAATCAGATCTTTTAGACACTGCCTTGCATATGGCAATAAGAAATTCATCTCTCTAGTTCAAAAGACAATCCAGAACCTTTAACTATACTTCTACATCAGTATCATCAAGAAAAATCTATGTAAAGCTAAGTATCAAATGGACATATAGTATTTAATATTGAAACTTATGGAAAGAGGGATGAGGCTTCCCTGGTTTAGAGCACAAGAGTGCCCGAAGCTCAAGACGGAAGCTTCTTGAGGCGAAATCTTGACACATAAGCTCGACTATGGCTTTTAGTATCGAAGATATTCTATTGTAGAAACAAGTCAATTTAGGAAGGAAAGAGAATATAGCAGTATGAAAAGGAAGGAAAAGGAGAGGAAGAGTGAAGTTTGTTATTCAATTTGCACGTTCAAAATCATCATCACAAATGGACACCCCATTTGTCTTTTATACAGCCCAAAACAATAACAAGCCCAAAAAATAGAACCTATGAAAAGTTGCCACATGGCAATCCTAATAACAAATTACATACTGATAAAAACGAATATGTAGCACCAATTCTCAATACTTTATCAGGCCCCCCTCAAGCTGTACAGAAGTGAAGAAACGAAAGCCAAGCTTGAAGAGCATGTCATGAAATACAGGGCCAGGGAGAATCTTAGTGAAAATATCAGCCAACTGAACCCGAGTGGAAACCTTCGTGGGAATGAGAAAACCAGCCAGAAAATAATCACGTACCAAATGACAATTGATTTCCAAGTGCTTTGTGCACTCATGGAATACAGGATTAGCAGTGATATATAATGCAGCTTCATTATCGCAGTACAAAGGCAAGGGTAGTTGAACCTATAAATGAAGATCAGCAACCAGGAAACTAATCCACTTTAGTTCACATGCTGTCATGGATAAGCTCCTATATTCAGACTCAGCAGACGATTTTGAAACGGTAGATTGTTTCTTGGACTTCCAAGAAATCAAAGAGTCACCAAGAAAAATAGCAAAGCCAGTAACAGAACGGTGCAACTCTTTGCAAGTACTCTAATCAACATCACAATATGCATAGAAAGAAGGATCTGGAGCTGCTAAATAAAAAGGACCATGAGAAGGACAAGTCTTCATGTACCTGACAATATGAAGAGCTCTTTTGAGATGATGTTCAGTAGGATCCTGAAAAAATTGACTGAGTTGATGTACGGAATAAGTGACATCAGGGCGGGTGAAATTCAGATACAATAGCCGGCCAATTAGCCTCCGAAAGATGCCTGGATCAGATAGCGCATGAGAAGATTTATCATGAATCTCCCAAGAAACTGGAAGTGGTGTGGCAGCACCAGTAGCCCCAGCTAATCCACAGTCTGCAATTATGTCCAGAATGTATTTGTTTTGGCTAAGATACAACCCATCAGTGGATCTCACAATTTCAATTCCTAAGAAAAACTTAGCTTCCCGCAGATCTTTAATGGTAAAAGCCTGATGCAAGGATTGTTCAACGAATGAGATATCATCAAAAGAAGTTCCAACCAGCAAAACATCATCGACATAAACTGTGACAACTAAGAAGGATTGTGAGGAGATTTTGAGAAATAAGCAATTGTTATGTGGAGATTGAGTGAACCCCAAAGACCTCAGATGGGATGTAAACTCTTTATTCCATTGTCGAGAAGCTTACTTAAGACCACCATATAAGCTTTTCTTCAACTTAGAAACCAAATTATTTGCAGGCAAGGGATAACCTGAAGGTGGCTTCATGTAAACATCCTCATCAAGATTACCATACAAAAAGGCATTGTTAATGTCAATTTGCTGGATATGCCAGGAGTTACAAGCTGCTAAGGCCAAGATTAACCTGATTGTGACAATTTTGGCTACAGGAGAAAAATCTCAAAATAATCAACACCTTCCAACTGGCTGTATCCCTTTGCCACAAGTCTGGCTTTATATCTAGCCACTGTCCCATCCGGATTACACTTAACTTTGTAAATCCATTTGGACCCAATAGCTCGTTTACCTGCAGGTAGAGGCATGAGCTCCCAAGTCTGATTAGTCTCCAAGGATTATAGCTCAACCTGCATCGCTCTTACCCACTCTTGACTTTAACTAGAAATTTTATAAGATTGTAGCTCTTGGATATTTGCAATATTGCTAACAAAGTGCATATGAGAGGGAGTGAATATAGGTAGAGATGAAGATTCAGTTGTGGAGTTCAGGACAAAATCCTTAGTCCAAGTGGGTAGTTTCCTGACTCTGGGAGGAAGAGAAATGATAGATATGGGATTACTGGTACCTAATGGTTCAGGTATGAAGGAAGAATTAGTAGTTGTAGGGGAAGAATGGGAAGAGTGACTACTTGACAATGGTATAGGAGAGAATGTATCAGAATGATCATTTTGAATAGGTAAACCAGAAGTATATTGATTAATTTTATTTGTATGAGTAGGATAAGGAAATGGACTGGGAGAAGTGTGATTGGAAGGAATAGGAGACTGATTAGTATCAGGAGGCAAAGAATAGGCTGAAAGATTATGATAAGGGAAATGGTTTTCATGGAAAACAACATCTCTGGAAATCACCATCCTTTTTATTTATAAAATCATACAATTTATATGCCTTTTAGCCAGTGGATAACCAACAAAAACACAAGGAAAAGCTCTCTCACTGAATTTATCCTTATGAGGATTGGTGTTTATAGCAAAAACAAGACATCCAAAAACCTTCAAGACACTATATTTGGGAGGTTTCGAGAATAACAACTGAAAAGGTGACTTCCAATTCAGAACTGGGGTTGGAATTCTATTGATGAGAAAGGTAGATGTCAAAATAGCATCTCTCCAGAAATGTTTTAGAAGCTGAGATTGGAAAAGAAGTGCCCTGGAAACCTGAAGAATGTGTTGATGTTTTCTCTCCATAACACCATTTTTTTGAGGGGTATATGGACATGATTTATGATGCATAATTCCTAAGTCAGAAAACAACTGAAAACAAACTGAATTAAGAAACTCAGTTCCATTATCTGAACGAACAATTTCGACAGATGATTGGAAATGGTTTTTGATCATGGAAAAAAAGGTTTTAAGGAGCTGAGCTGTTTGATCTTTGGATTTTAAAAGAAAAGTCCAAGTACTTCTGGTATAATCATCCACCACAGTAAGAAAATACTTAGCTCCATTAAGATTAGTGACCTTATATGGACCCCATAAATCAATATGAACCCCATAAATCAATATGAACCAAATAAAAAGCACAAGGAGAAGAAGTATTGCTCAAATGGAAAGACAATTTGTGCTGTTTCGCCAAAGGACATATTAAACAAGAAGAATTATGATTACAACTGAATCTCAAATGTCTCAAAACATCAGATGAAGGATTTCCTAAAATTTAATGCTAGTTTCTATTACAATTCATTGTTGAAACTACTGAATAGAGTCTAGGTTCACTTGGAATATGAGAGAGTGATATGGAGTTGATTTTGTTCTGGATGGTGGATGAATGGAAGGATCTTTGATGAAGCAAATAAAGTCCTCTTGATTCTTCTGCAACAACCAAGACCTTATCAGTCTTGTGGTCCTGCAGTATGCAACTTGAATTAGTAAAGTTAGAATGAATTTTGGAAAACTTGGCTAATTTACTGATGGAGATAAGATTACATTTGAAGTTTGGGATATATAGAACCGAAGATAAACTGAAGCTGGGAGTAATAACAACAGATCCTGTGGATTTGACATACTTAATAGAATGATCTGGCATATACACAGGTGTTACATAACTGACTAGACATGAATAAGTGAATAGAATAGAAGAATGAGTAGCTCCACTGTCAAGTATCCAAGAATCACAATTAAAATTGAAATCATTAGCACAAGAATGGGTTAGAACACAACCTGCAAAGTCTTGGTAGTGAGCAAAGTTGATGTTCTCTGTAGGTAGTGTAGAGCTGGTGGCATCTAACTTTCCTTTACCTTTCATGAGTTGAGTAACATGCATCTGCAAATTTGCAACCATCTCCTTCAAGTTCTCAGAACTAGTATCCAAAGGACTATCTGGTAGCTGCATAGTTGCTGAATGTGCCACTTGAGTTCCCAAAAGTTTGTTCCTGACAGTGTTATCTCTGCTACCTTCCCACCAATCTGGATAACCATGTAATTTGAAACATGTATCCTTCAATTGCCCTAAAACACCACAATATTCACATTTCAAATCTGGTCGTTTAACTGGCCTTCTTAGAATTCCATCCATGCTCACTAAACCAGACCTGTCATAATTTTCCTTTTGCCCAACATAACCTCCCTTCAAATTACACACTGTTCTAACAGTCATTGCTGAGTTTCTCTGAATTTCATGATACTCTTCATGTACAGAGTTCTGTCTCTCTACCTTCACTATCATAGAATAGGATTTCATCACATTAGGTCGTAGTTCCATGGCTAAAATCTGGTTACTAACTGCAGTATACTCAGGATTAAGCCCTATAATAAATTGATGCAACTTATCATCGTCATCCTGATCTATAATTGCCTTTACAGTCCCACAATGACAACAATCACAAAATTTCTTGGGTCTAACACATGCAAATTCATCCCATAAACCACTCAGTTTCGTAAAATACACAGCAACATAGTCATTTTCTTGCTTGATATTGGTCAATTCACGTTTCAACTGATTAATCATCGGTCTATTAATCTCACTGAATCTCTCTCTCAGATCAGACCACAGAGTTACAACATTCTTAGAAAACATGAATCCCCTAGCAATTTTCTTAATCATAGAATTCAATAACCAAGAAAGTAACATAGAATTCACCTTCCTCCATTGTTTGTAAGCTGGATCTCCCTCGGTTGGAGCACCCACTTCTCCCGTAAGAAAAACCAGGTTATCTCGCGTATCAAGTGCTATCATCATAGATCTGCTCCAGGTGATATAATTTGTTTCATCCAGGAGCTCAGCAACCAGAACTAGAGCTGAATGATCGGAGTTATGCAATGCCAGCGAATCGTTTGAGCCATAACGATTTTCTTCATCTCCTCGGTTGTTCTGCAATCTAAGTCGCTGTCGGGGAATTTAAGCTTCACAATTTGTACTGGTTTCACCCAGTGATGAATCAGTAACTATCACCATCTTGATTATCTGATATATGTTTACGATCTGTTTTACTGTAATACCATAGTGTAGAAACAAGTCAATTTAGGAAGGAAAGAGAATATAGCAGTATGAAAAGGAAGGAAAATGAGAGGAAGAGTAAAGTTTGCTATTCAATTTGCACGTTCAAAATTATCACAAATGTACACCCCATTTGTCTTTTATGCTGTCCAAAACAATAACAAGCCCAAAAGATAAAACCTATGGAAAGTTGCCACATGGCAATCCTAATAACAAATTGCATGCCCATAAAAACGAATCTGTAGCACCAATTCTCAATATGGCTCAGGATCTTCTGTTACACTTTTGTGTACCACTGTGCGTTACACCAATAATATTCTTCCATGTGTCTCTCCTAAATTAGCTAAAATTAGTTTAATGATTTTTATCTAAGTATAATTTATTTAGGAGGGACACATAGCAGAATCTAATTGGTGTAACACACAGTGATACACAATAGCAGAAGATCCCGACCCTCTCAATACTAGGGGTGGGCATCGGGTCGGGTTGTTCGATTTTCAGTTTAATCGGTTCGGTTTATTCGATTTTTTTTCAAAAAATGCCAAAACCGAAACCGACCCAAATAAACCGAATAAACCAAACAACCCGAACCAAATTTAAAATTCGGATTCGGTTGGAATTCGGTTTAAAACCGAATAAACCAAATTAATTCCAATTTTTATTAAATTCAATTCAATTAAATCAATTCAGGACCAAATAAACCAAAAGCCCATAAACACACTAAAATTTTAATTCCAAATAAATAATTACAGCCCAAAGATTAAGGCCAAGTAATTTACCATTAAAGACCCATTTGGAATTTGGCATTTGCAATGTTAGGCTTACATTACTTTGCTTGCTGCCTGCGTGCGTGCCTTGGCTTGGCCTTGCTTCCTTCTTGCTTCATGTTCCATCATGCTTCAAGCCTTCAATTTCATTTCATGTTCCATTTCCACCTTTTCTTCCATTATTTTTTTATTGAATTTATTATGAGTCTGTCTCTTGAAATACGGTCTTTCCATAAATCATGGAAATATTATGGTTTAAAATGCAAATTAGAGCAAATGAAGATAAAGTTTATGGGTTGAATGAATCGGGTTATAAACTTTATAACTACTACACGTTACATAATAAAATTTTAATATTGCAACTAAGACCTTTTACCTTGTATTATTATAATTAAACTCTATATTTTCATAAGCCTACAGAATAATGGAAACACGGTATTTTCAAAGATTTTTTCATTTATTATTATATTATTTAATTTGAGGAGTATTTTGTGACTGAGGATTATTTAATACCATTTGATCTCAAATCCTTTTTATTATTATTACCCTATTAATTTGACTTATGTTTTTACCTTTTCCATACATGATGAATGTGTTTATAAAATATTCTGGCAAAGTCTTGGGAAAGACGGTCTTTCTATAGGTTTATGGAAAAAACGGGATTTAATTAGAATAATAAAATGTAAAAGGTCTTAGTTGCAATATTAAAATTTTAGTATGCAACATATAGTAGTTATAAATTTATAACCCGGTTCATGCAACCCAGAAATTTTATCTTCATTTTTTCTAATTTATAGTTTAAACCTTGGTCTTTCCATAAGTTATGGAAAGACCATTTTTCAAGAGACTGACTCATATTTTTTTATGATTTCTTTCTCTTCTATTTATATAAGTAATTTAAATACATTTAGAGGGTGGTACAGAAATTCCACTATTAAATTAACACAACGTCTTGTTTTAGACTGACAAATCATTATACAATATTATTTTATAATTGATATAACTAATAAGCTGATTTGATATTTGTTTTTATTTATTGCAACAAATTTCTTATAACTTTTAAAATGTATGGTAATGTATAAATAATTATAATTTGACCCTAATAGTTATTGAAACGAGATTTTTCATGATTAGTCTAACATTTAGATGGTCTAATAGGAAACGTTCTCCTAAATTAACTATGATATTTATATATTAATGTCTTCATCTCTTCACCAAGTAATCTCACCGTCTTCATCTCTTCACCAAATAATCTCTTCTGAGTCCATTGTAGTTTGTTAATTTTTTAGAGCAGAGGAAAATGTCCGTTGTTTGAGAAATGCTTTAGTGTAGTGAAAGTTTACTGTTGAAGAATCAATTATCCGTGCACCTTATCACTGTGATTACTAAGAGCACTGTAGTTTAGATATGGATATTTATTGATTATAGTTAATGCTTTCCATTTACGTTCATGCCAATAAGAATTTATAAGAATGTATATACTTATTTTTAAAATTTATAAGAAATTTAAACAAACTAATTTATTAAACTTGTTTATAATGAATATGGTTTATAAAATACTTGAATATCAGTCTTTTGTCTATTTGATCCATTTAATGTTAAGATGTTTGGGGTAATTTTTTAAAATTTATAGATTAGTCCTCCCACTTATATTTACTTATAAATTTAGTTTTGTATTTTTAAATTTTATTTATTATTATATATATTTAATTTATTTATTTATTTACAATTCGGTATTCGGATCGATTTTCGGTTTGAGTTTCAATATCCAAAACCAAACCAAAAACCATATTCAAACGGTTTATTTAATTCGATTATCCAAAAATCGTATTTTAAATTCGGTTCGGATTATTCGGATTCGAATAATTCGATTTTTTGTTCGGTTTTTGGTTTTTTTTGCCCACCCCTACTCAATACCATCATTTTTTATGGCTTCGAAGGTGCGGGGCAGTTTCCAGAGCGGCAAATGAGATCCTCGAGGGATGATTAATCGAGGACCCAGCTTCGACGGACCCAACTTGGCTGGCTCGATAGGTTCTGCGAAGAGCTATGTTGGCTAGCTTCGATGGTCGAGGAGAGCTTCGAAAGGCTTCGGCGAGCTCGAGGGTCGACGTTTGGGGGCAGTAGTGGTGAGTTTGAAGATCAACTAGTAGCCAGGTCGAAGGCGACAACAGCGGCATGGTTCAATGCCACGAAAAGACCCCGGCTCCGACTACGCCTTTTCGAAGAATTTGGAAATCGAAGAATTTTACCATCGAGAGTTTGTATGTCGAAAGCTCGACCCAATACACCTTCGTGGAACGAAGCTGCCGCGGCGGCGCAGGCAAAAGCTTTGTCGGTCGGATTCAACAGTTAAATCATCGAGCTATGGTGCAGGGAAGAAGATCCGTCGGATGGTGGCTGAAGCAACAGAGACGGTACCGGGCTCGAGCTTCAGAAAACCATCGATCTGGGCCAAAAAAGGGGAGCCAAGGAATCTGAGCGTGTGAAAATACGCGCTGAGTCTTCTTCCTCAGCAAACGCGTGAATCTCGTGTTGGACGGCCTGCAACAGTTGAGTTCTGGGATTACAGTTTATCCTCTTCCGAATTACAATTATTTGATCACTTGTATGCTAGTGCATTGATGTGGTCAAGTGGGCATGGATCTCCGGCTAGCCTCCATCGCTGTTGTCCGCCATGTCTCTGAAAACTGATGATGTCGAAATTGTTGAACGGAGGGGAGACAGTAAGCCTGACTTTTCGGTCCTATTAGGCGTCTCAATTGATGCGTCGCGTCTGGAACATGTACGTCCCTCCGTCACCACTTTATCCGTAAGACAAAGCCCTTGAAATTATCTGGAGGTAGATCATCCAGTGCTAAAATTAGTAATTGATATTAGAAGGATGAAATAATTGTAAATGAATTAAAATGAATGACATACATTTGTATTTATATTAATTAAATTCTAATAGTTGTTGAATATAACTATAGTTTTTATTAAATATATATTAAATGACGATATTAACTCATTCATGACTAAACCATATTTTCCTATGCCTAATTCAACCCAAAGATATTCCCTTCGTTCCAGTCGAATCTGCACACTTTTTGGTCAACTTTATCAAGACACGTTTGACCATAAATTTCAATTAGTATATAGATACCAATATCATCATGTGAGATATTGTTGAATTCTCTGCATGCTGTATTTTTTAAATATCAAATTTTAACACACCGTTAATATACGTAACTAAAGTTATCGTTGGTCAAACATGACCTGAGAAAGTTGATCAAAAAGTGTGCACATTCGACTGGGACAGACTCAGTAATAAATTGGATTGCGAGCCACCCTAAATTCACAAGAGTATCGTCCGAACAACTAGTTGCTTAAAAAGGGTTGGCGGGGTGCAAAGTACTAATGCCGCTTTTACGTTGTCTCTACACTCTACGCTCTACGCTCTACACAAATGCTTAATGGTATGCTGTGTCATCGTCAAAGAAAGAAACTATTTTCCTCTCTCTCAAGCGGGCTCCAAACATTATGCCTGTCCTCTTTGCCGCCAAATTCCACCAATCAAACTGCCCAATGCCTCAACGGTCACTTACTAGAGATGGCGAGACAGGGCTTAGACATGAAGTTCAGAGACTACGACTCACTCTTGAACCAATGCATCACTCAAAGGGCCTTGAGGGAAGGCCAAAGGGTCCACGCCCACATGATCAAAACGCATTACGAACCGCCCGTTTACCTTAGGACCAGGTTGATTGTGTTCTACGTCAAATGTGAGTGTTTGGTTGATGCCAGGTTTGTGTTCAATGAAATGCCCGAGAGAAATGTGGTTTCTTGGACTGCTATGATCTCGGGGTACGCCAAAAGTGGATGCTCCTCAGAGGCTCTCAATCTTCTTGTTCACATGCTTAGATCAGGTAAAATTTGCACACTTTAATTTTGCACTGTTTTTGAGAAAAATGTATAATCATCAGTATATTCAACCAAGTTTAATTAAATATACTATATGTTAGGATGGATCTAGTAAGGTACTTACATATAACTTCATGGTTCATCATATATTGCTTTAAGCCTGGCCTTTTGAATCAACACTTCTTCATTGTCGATAGTTGAATGTAAAGACTTCATAATAATTTGGCTGACCTTTAATGCAGGTGCTGAGCCAAATGAGTTCACTTTCGCAACCGTATTTAGATGTTGTATTGGGGATTATGGTTTTTGTCAAGGGAGGCAAATTCACTCCCTCCTGGTTAAATATCCCTTTGAATCCCATGCGTTTGTTGGAAGCTCTCTTCTTGACATGTATGCAAAAGCTGGTAGAACTCAGGAAGCTCAATATATTTTTGACAGTCTCCCTGAGAAAGATGTTATCTTGTGTACTGCTATTATATCAGGTTATGCCCAACAGGGGCTTCATGAAGAGGCTTTATTTCTGTTCCGCAGATTGCAGCTTGAAGGAATGGACTTTAACAGTGTAACTTATGTCAGCGTTTTAAGTGCACTGTCGGGGCTTGCTGCAATTGAACTTGGAAGACAAGTTCATAGCCATGTTCTTCGTTTGGAACTTCCATTCTATGTGGTGCTTCAGAATTCTCTGATTGATATGTACTCAAAATGCGGTAATCTTGATTACTCAAGGAGGATCTTTGATAATATGCCTGAGAGAACTATCATATCTTGGAATGCTATTCTTGTGGGGTATAGCAGACATGGGATGGGAAAGACAGTGGTCGAACTTTTTGAACTGCTGAGAGAAGATAGTGGAGTTAGACCCAATAATGTTACTTTTTTAGCTGTATTATCTGGCTGTAGCCATGGAGGAATGGAGCATACAGGGTTAGAAATATTTGATCAAATGTTTAAAGAAAAGGATGGAGTTGAGCTTAGGGTTGAACACTACGCATGTGTTGTTGATTTGCTCGGGCGTTCTGGTCAGCTAGAAAAGGCAGTGCAGTTTATCAAGGAGATGCCCCTTGAACCAAATGCTGCAATATGGGGATCACTTTTAGGTGCTTGTAGGTTCCATCAAAATGCTAGCATTGGGAAAATTGCAGGCAACCAACTTTTGGAGATTGAGCCTGAGAATGCAGGAAACTTTGTCATTCTTGCTAATCTGTACGCTTCTGCTGGAAGGTGGGAAGAGGTCAGAAGGGTCAGAGAACTGATGAAGAAAAATGCGGTTGTAAAGGTGCCAGGAAAGAGCTGGATTGAGATTGATCAAACCCTTCATACATTTATTGCTAGCGATCGAGCGCATCCAAGAAGGAAAGAGATATTTCAAAAGGTGAGAGAACTGTCAGATAGGATCAAGAAAGTTGGTTATATGCCTGATATGGGTTGTGTATTACATGATGTGGATGATGAGCAGAAAGAGACAATACTGCTTGGCCACAGTGAAAAACTAGCACTGGCTTTCGGTCTAATGGCTGCATCTCAAGGAAAGCCCATTCGGGTTATCAAAAACCTGCGCATTTGTGTTGATTGTCACAACTTTGCAAAGTTTGTGTCTCGGGTAATTTCTAGAGAGATCTCCATGAGAGATAATGCTCGATTTCATCATATTGTTGATGGAAAATGTTCTTGTGGAGATTACTGGTGAACTGTGTTTCTTCAGAAAGGGTCTCCCGTCCTCCACTAAGCCTATTGCACACACGCACACACACTAGAAAACTTACTTGCGACGTTCATTATTAATAGAGATGTAAATCAATTAAAATCAGGATAAGAAAGAAATACCATTTCTAATTGATTTTGTGTATATCTCATTTCATATTTATTTAGGTCTTGTATACCCTTTGTACTCATTATATATATATATATATATATATATATATATATATATATATATATATCAATACACACAACCATAATTATTTGTGGGATTTACATTCTATCATGGTATCAGTCAACTCTCTCTAAACTCTGATTTTTCCCAAAATTTCCAAATCCTTTTCCCGCCTTTAAAATTCGATCTCGGCTGTGCCCACCCGTCGTCACCACCAATCGTCATCGCTTCCCAGCTTCCCGATGATCACCACCAATCGTCGTTGCTTCCCAGCTTCCACGGACGACGCGCCTCACAAGCCGTCCACACGCGCCACGCGCCGTCTCTTGCATGCGCCGTCAGATCCGACCACTCCATCTCCCTCAACCCCTTCCTCCCCTGCCGCGGCCTCCCCTACCACTTCACCGGCGCGTGCCTCATTTTTGTTCTTCTTGTGAGATGGCTAAAGGCAAGCGTCTTTCCTTTAATGATAATTTAAAATGTGCACCACGCATACTTGATTTAGTTCATTGTGACCTATGGGGACCCTCGCATGTTGTCTCTCACACCGGCTACCTTTATTATGTCATTTTTATTGATGATTTCTATTGGTTTACTTGGTTATTTCCTCTACTACAAAAGTCTGATTTTGTGGAGGCATACATGCAATTTGAAGCTCTTGTTGAGAATCGAAATCAGTTTTCTACCACCATCAAAGTATTTCAAAGTGATGGTGGAACCGAGTTTGTGAATCATCGCATGGGAACTCATTTTGCATGTAAGGGCATTTATCATCAGTTTTCCTGTCCTTACACTCCTGAGCAAAATTGTCATACGGAGAGGAAGCATCGTCATATACAGAGACAGGTCTATCGATGCTCTTTCATTTTGGCCTTCATCATTCATTTTGGTATGATGCTTTCTCTTGACAGTCTACATCATTAACAGATTGCCTACTCCTGTGTTATCTGGTCAGTGTCTACTCTTTGTTATTTTTGGTACTACGCCTGACTACTCCAATTTTCATCCTTTTGATTGTCAAGTTTTCCCTTATTTGAGTCCCTATGTTGCGCATAAACTGGTCCCTCAGAGTATCTCTTGTATATTTTTGGGTTACAGATCTTAGTACAATGGTTATCGATGTTTTGATCCTCTTATAAAGAAAGAGTATTATCACCCGTAGTCTTGATCCTCTTATATTTTTTATGAGTTGTTTTTCCAGCTACCCGTAGTGGCACGGTTACAGATTTATCATCACTGGATGTCTCTGCCTTTTTAGAGTCTTCATCAGTTCCATCAGAGGTCTTTGAGCCATTTTCTTGAACACAATCGCCCACTATTTTGGAAGATTCAAATTTTCCACCTGTACCAGAAGCTCGTAGTTCTCAGAAAATTGTATTTGTTTGCCACAGGATTACCAGCAGCGTGTTCAACACGAGCCGCCGCTGTCGACTCAGGTGCCAGCCACCCCACCCGTGCGTGTGCGACATGTGTCTCTCCACCAACCGCTGACATCTTCTCCAACAGCACCTGTTGTCCCCACTTCCCCTGTGCTGCCATCGTCGCCGCCCATTCGGTCGCTGCCGTCTACGTCACGTTTCATCCCAAATGCCTCAACATTCGTGCCTTCCTTGGGATCTGCGCCTTCACCAGTTGTGGGTTCCTCTTCCCAGCATCTGATGAACACTAGCTTGCGCACTGGTTCTCTACAGTACAAGGATTTTTTTATTATAATATTTCTGGTTCATTGAGTACTTTATTTTCTAAGACTGAGCCCCAGAGTCATCGCTCGACTGTCAAGGATCCTGAATGGGTTGCTGTTATGGACTCACAGATGGATGCCTTACGCATTCAACAGACGTGGGAGTTGGTTCCTCATCCTTCCAATGCCAATGCTGTTGGCTCAAAATGGGTTTACCGGTTGAAGTATAGATGTGATGGCTCAATCGGCCGTAACAAAGCAAGGTTAGTTGTTCATGGGTTCTTGCAATTGCCTAGTTTTGATTATGATCATACTTTTAGTCCAGTGGTGAATGCTTCTACTGCTCGTACTATTTTATCTACTGTTATTCATCGCAACTGGCAATTGCAGCAGCTTGATGTGGAGAAGGCTTTTTTAAATGGCATTCTTGATTCTTCGGTTTACATGGAGCAGTCTGTTGGTTACAAAGACCTGATGCGTCCTGATTATGTTTTTCGTCTACGCAAGGCCATTTATAGTTTAAAGCAAGCTCCACGCGCTTGGTTTCAGCATTTCAGTTCTTTTTTTACTGGCCTGGGCTTTGCATGCAGTTCTTCATGAAATTTGGTTTTACCTAATTAATTCAATAATTACTACCGTGTTCCAACATAGCCTATCTAACCAAGTATGTAATAAAGTAAAACATGAACACTCAAGACCTGGTTATGCAGTTCGGTGAAATCAACTTACATTTGCAGGGCAAGACCCAGTTTAGAATGAATCCACTAATCAGAAAAATAGTACAAAGTACACCATACAATATAATTATTTTAACTAATTAAACGTGTAAAGTCTGCTAGCTCCCCTAGCTACCGATCCACCTTGATCAGACTCCCTCTGACCTCAAAACTGGTCGACACTGGATCTCCTCCTCCCGAGGAATTAAGGCATACAATCAGAACTTGATTAACAGTTTAAGTTCATGTTGGAACACAGACGAATAACTCGATGGTACTTCTCGAAAGATATAAAAATCTGGATACAGATTTTTCTTCAATTAAATCTGTAAGTACACAGTCGTGATGTCTATCAATATATATATCATGAGTAGATTGGAATTCTTCCACATTTGTCTCCAAAAGATTCTATTTCCAAATATGCTTTTGAAATATATCCAGATCCCATAAATAAAGGGATTTTCCTTATCTCAAGTATCCCATAATATTCCATAAATTAAATTCCATAATAATAGGGATTTTCCATAAATCCAATATCATTCAATCGCATGCACAATTATGTATTGCGAAATCTCCAAACTTCCATGATATCCACGCAATATTCTTCATATGGATAGCAAATCTAAATCCCAGCTTTCCATATATTTCAACATGGAAAGTTGTGTACTCATGAAGTCTTGTGCGAATATAATTCCTTCTCCACAGGAGATAGGAATTACCAAATCTAATCCCTTAATTAAAGGAAATATATTGTTTTGTCCATATCTTAACCATAACCAAATATTCCAATTCCATAAATTTAAACCAATCCCATAAATTTAGGAATTGATATATTTTGCAATCAAATACAACTGGACGAAATATAACTCTTTTTGCATTACAATATAATTGGACGAAATATAACTCTTCTTGTATTCCATCTTCAATCATTCCTTATATCACCGAAATTCCTTCTTTCATGTTACAACTCAGTAATTCCATATATGCATAATTTCCACAAATTGTCAACTAGATAAATATGGACTTTACAATCTCCCACTTTGGAATTTTGTGGACCAATCACATTTTTTAATTTCATTACAAGAACTTATGCAGATACGAACATCAATCTTTGAAAACCACTCGGGACGTTGGAACATAATATCTCTCCCTGAATTCCAGAACTCCATCAACATCCAGGAATAATAAACAAGTTGGAACATCAACCCAACGGAGCCAATAAAGTTATCCAAGAAATCCAAAACATCTCCCTATTGGGACCATAAACATGCCAAACGCAATAAACACCGAAAACCAAAGAAAAAATATCCAATAAATGCAGCTCCTCCTTAAGCAAATTTCTGGCTTATATTGGAACATAGTCATAGCAGAACCTTTAAACCTCTTCAGGAGCAGCTATTTGTGCCTCATCTAATCTTGCCTTTTCCGCCTCCAAAGCTACCATCTAAATAGATAGAGCTCTGAACTTTGCATTAATGGTCACAAACTTGACATTCTTCTCATCAACATCAGAAGTTGTAGTCTCATAATTCCATAGCAGATCATGCACATATTTTAGTTGTTGTTTAGCCATTTCTCGAGTAAGAGCCATAGTATTTCAAGAGGAAATCCAAAAATATACAACAATCTGGAATTAACTTATATACTTGGTAGTCAAGCTAGATGCAGTAGCGTTCCCTAGAGTGACCACTGAGACTGAAATCCTCCAGTAATTTTTGGCAGAATCTGGTTGTCCTTCTGTGCAAAGTCCTCAACATATGTAGTCTCTAAATCTTTGAGGGTGAGTAGTCAAAGTCACTGATTGATCAGTCTTCCAGATATCACTGCATTGCATCTAATGTAAACTCTGTTGTATCACTCAAAATCTAGATCAATGTTGCCTCCCATAAAATTCTTCTACAAACTCTCTGTTGTACTCCTTGTAGATTGAGGTAACAGTCTTGAAACCCAAATATTTCATATAGGCTGTAAATCTATACTTCTCATAAGCACCCAGATCAGCTGTCATCTCAGCTAAAATCCCCCCTCTTACTTACAATATCATATCTCTCATGGTAATCTGCATCAAAGAATAAAGAACTGAGTGTATCCTTGGCCGACGGAGCTGTCCTTGAATGATGTCCTCCTTCTGCATTAATCTTCTTCTTGGTGGTCATACTTCTTCTTTTACTGATTCTGCTGTCTAATCAGTAGTGCCTTCAAGAATCTGCCCAACTTGTGTTGGAACATCAGTCCCTGATGTTGGAACATAGTAGCTCTCAGCTTCACCCGCTTTTTATGATGTTGGAACATAAGATCCTTTCATTGCTTCAAAATCAACACCTCCAGTCCGTATCAATGTTGGAACATCACATGCTCAACTTCCTTGAATCCATCGATAACTTCACCCTTTATCTCCATGTCTGGTGTTGGAACATAGACTTGATCACCACCCAAATCATGATCTTCCCCAGCCACATTTACTAATGCTTGAGTATCTAAATCTCTAATCACACCAGGCTCCATGTCCACATATTCTCTATATGTCTCTATACTCTACGTTGGAACATGACCAGCATCACTGCCTTTCAAATCCTCATCATCCTAAACCAAAATACCAGGAAGAGCCATCTCTCTGCCTATTCGACCATTGTGTGCATCTCATGATTACACTTGGCCATTCAATCATCAACCTTACTAGCATCTTAATCATAAATTCTCCTAATGTTATCACCAACCGACCATCACATCAATCACCATAATGTCTTCAAACCTTTATTTTTTGTTCAATTTTTCTTCTTTATGATTTTTTAAAGTTTCTGTGCACAAAAAAACCATAAAAATATCTACAGCTAAATAAAAGCTTTAAGGAAATACCTCAAATCTGACAAACACCGAAGTGTTGTCTGAGGAGCTCAATCGTAGCAGTGTCCAACCAGTTCAATGAAGGCTTAAAAGTTTCCATTGTTGGAATATAATCAACTACCACTTCTTTCCTCTCAACCAGTTCTCGAATAAAATGAAGGCTTATATCAATGAGCTTTGTCTGAGAATGTTGTACTGGAATCTTTGTGATGTCAGTAGCATTTTCGTTATCACATAACACTATTAGAAGCCCTTATTTAATTCCATAATCACTTAAAATTTTCTTTATCAATAATATTTGTGCACAACAACTTCCACCAATAAAGAACATCCACATGTGGTGCTTTTTTTATCATCTGCATTACCGCCCCAATCAGAATCACTATAACCAACCAGATGAGAGTCTTGATTCTTAGAATACCAGAGTGCATACTCAGAAGTCCCACTAACATATAGAAATATCCTTTTGACTGCAGTTATATGATATTCCTTATGATTAGCTTGAAATCTTGCATATACTCCTACCAAACTCATCTTAAATTTGGCTTGCGTCAAAGTCGCACTATCTTGTACCAAGGATGGTAAAGTAGACCCAAAGATCATAACATCAACATAGATTTGAGAAATCAGTACATTTGATGATTCTCGAAAAACAAGCAAGGTGCGATCGTCCCCCCCTCGATGATAACCTTTCTGAATAGGAAAGGTAGTGAGTTTCTTATACCACACCCTTGGTGCTTGTTTTTTATCCATACAAAACCTTCTTGAGTCGATGATATACTTCCTCATTAACCACACCATTTAGGAGAGCACTCTTGACAACTATTTGATACAGAGTAAAATTCATAGTCTAAGCCATAGCAAGGAGAATGCAAATAGATTCTAATCTGGAAACTAGTGCAAATGTCTCTTCAAAATCAACTACTTTAACTTGAGTGTAGTCCTGAACAACTGACCTTGCTTTATTATCATTGCGTTTAAATTGCCCAAGTTTTTATGCATTGCCGAAATCCAATACTCATCAAGTAGAGCCTCTTTGTAATTCTTGGGTTCAATGATGGAGAGAAAACATTGTAGACCAGCAAGTTCCCTATAATTAACCCAAGGGATCGATCGAGTCCTTCTTCTTGATTCAGCCTGCACTGATGTTGGAACATGGAAGAGTACTGGGAAGGACGTTGTTCCAACATTGTTGAAGTTATAAGAGTCATCAGCTTCATCTGTAAGATCTACCTCATCATATTCAACACTCAAGCAGTTCACTTCTTGTTCCAACTAGTAACATTTCTCTGATGACCGAATACCAGTAAACACTTTGTTGTTGCCATGTTTCACTATGCACTTCTCCTTATAGAATTCCACGGTTATATTATCATCACATAGCTGGCTGATACTTAGGAGATTAGCCTTTAGATCTTCCACCAATAGAACACTAGTAAATGTTGGAAATCCTTTTATCGACAGCTCACCTTTTCCAACTATCCTTCTTTTCCTTCCATCGCCAAATGTAACACATCCACCATCATAGGATTTGATATTCTTTAGATTATCTTGAGTTCCAGTCATATGTTGAGAACATTCACTATTAAGGTGCCAAGAATCTCTAGGGTGTGCAATAAGAGAAGTCTGAGCAACAAAGCACAATTTATGAGTTGTAGGGATCCATACCTTTCTGACTATCCTTAACTGTTGCACTTAATCCATGTTGGGACATGCTACGGGCTGATGCCCATTCATAATATCTCAGAGAAGCTTAAAGCACTGATTCTCTGTATAACCTTGAAAGGTACAGTAACCACCACACATTAAAGCTTTTTGTGGGTGTGTTTTGACCATTTTTCTCCTCATAATGTGAACCTCTGTTTTGAATACCTCAGTGTTGGTAAATGGTTTTTTGTAGCCTATTACTTGTCGATTTCAAGAACTTTGATCCATGGTGAGAATGTCATCCAATTTTGCTTTTCCATAATTCAATCTTTTAATAGTCGTCTCAGCAACTTCAGCCCTCTTTGCCATCACTCAGATTTAATTCCTACAACTTGATTTCCTTTCGGAGTCCTTCCACTAGGGATGCTATCTCTCTTCCTTCTTCAGCTAAAAGGTTTTTCTCCCACTTTAAGAGTTTGTTAGCATCAGCAACTTTCACCCACGTTTCATACATCTTTTCATATGCAGTATAGGCATCCTCATCACTCACAATCTTGTCTTTGTCATCACTCGAGAAGTATTCTTCACATACCTTCTCTGTGTTGGAACATCAGACTTCAGCAGCCTGAACCATGTTAGAACGTCGATCCACTTCTTCTTGTCCGATGTTGGAACATCCAGTAACAATTTTTGAATCTCTATAAAGATTTTCTTCAAAAGCCACATAATTATCGATCAGTTCCTCTTCATCATCACTTTATGGATAAATGTATGATTTTCCTTGCTTCCTCCGAGTGTTGGCACTTTTAGCCTGAATATGTCCATACCCTTCACATTCTCTGCATTGTATCCTTCCTGACTACCTCAATTCGCCATTTTGATTTCTTAAGGATTGCTAAGTGGTTTGCTCCACCCCTGGTTCTGATTGTTACCAAAGCTTTGAAACCATGATCTATTCCCATTAAACCTTTTATTATTTGCCCTTTCTTCAGCAACCTTGAGAAATTCTTTGTGATAAAACACGTTCTTCATTTACATCACCGCTATTCTCTTCATGATTGTTTCTTGATGACAAAATTTTGAATGCCAACTCCTTCATTGGATGTTCTAACGTCATTTCATAGGTTTGTAGTGATCCCATGAACTCATCCAAAGTCATTTTAGCCATGTCTCTTGCTTCTTCTATTGCAGTTACTTTAATGGAAAATCTTTGGGGAAGTGATCTCAACGTCTTCTTCAACAACTTAGACTCTTTGTAAATTTTTCCCAGTTGATGCACCATATTTGTGATGTTCCTGAGTCTTCTATTGAATACTACAATAGTCTCATCTTCTTCCATTTTTAGCCCTTTGAATTTTGTGGCCAGAATTTGTAGTTTTGATTCACGTACACGACTTGTCCCCTCATGCATGGTTTGTAGGATATCCTATGCTTTATTTGCTTGATGACATGTAGAGATGAGTTTGAACTGATTTTCATCTACTACGGTAAATATGGCATTTAAAGCTATGGATTTTGCCAAGCCACCGCTTTTCTCAGCTGGTGTCTACGAATCTTTAGGCTTAACTCCTGGCTCTTTAGAACTATATTTTCCTTTAGAACTTCCAAAAATTGGGGATTTCTATTCTGTTTCAACATATTACCAAGCAAATTCATCCGGTGAATTTATGAACACCCGCATGCGAGCCTTCCAGTAGTTGTAATTCGTTCCTTCCAGCAATGGTGGCCGAGACACGGAAGCTCATTCTCTGGTCGTTATTGGTAAAACCGGATCACACTTTCCTTGTCAAAACCAAGGTAAAACAAGTGACTTAAATTTGATACCAATTAAAATTTGGTTTTACCTAATTACTTAAATAATTACTACCGTGTTCTATCTAACCAAGTATGCAATAAAGTAAAGCATGAACACTCGAGACTTGGTTACGCAGTTCATTGAGATCCACCTACATCTACGGGGCTTGGCCCAGTTCAAAATAAATCCACTAATCAGAAAGATATTACAAAGTACATCATACAATATACTTATCTTAACTAATTAAACGTGTAAATTCTGCTAGCCCCCCTAACTACCGATCCACCTTGATCAGACTCCCCCTGACCTCGAAACTCGTTGATGCTGGATCTCCCCCTCCCGAGGAATTAAGGCATACGTTCTAAACTTGATCAATAGTTTAAGTTCATGTTGGAACACAGATGAATGGCTCTGTAGTACTTCTCAAAAGATATGAAAATTTGGATAGAGATTTTCTTCAATTAAGTCTGTATGTACACAGCCGTGATGTCCATCAATATATATACCATGAGTAGATTGGAATTCTTCCACATTTGTCTTCAAAAGATTCCATTTCCAAATCTGCTTATGAAGCACATCCAAATCCCATAAATAAAGGGATTTTTCTTATCTCAATTATCCCATAATATTCCATAAATTCAATTCCATAATTATAGGGATTTTTCATAAATCCAATATGTTTTAATCACACACAATCATATATTGCAAAATCTCCAAACTTTCATAATATCCACGCAATATTCTTCATGTGGATAGCAAATCTAAACCCCAGCTCTCCATATGTTTCAACATGGAAAATTTTGTACGCATGAAGTCTTGTGCGAATATAATTCCTTCTTCACGTAATATTCTGATTACAATTAAATTCTCTGGAGATAAGAATTACCAAATCTAATCCCTTAAAGAAAGGAAAATGATATTTCGTCCATATTATAACCATAACCAAATATTCCAATTCCAAAAATCTAATCCAATCCCATAAATTTAGGAATTGATATATTCTGCAATCAAATACAACTGGATAAAATATTACTTCTCTTGCATTCCAATACAACTGGAAAAAATATAACTCTTCTTGGATTCCATCTTCAATCATTCCTTATATCACCGAAATTCCTTCTTTGATGTTACAAGTCAATAAAACCATATTTGCATAATCTTTCACAAATTGCCAACTAGATAAATATGGACTTTATACTTCAGATACCTCCTTATTTGTTTTCTCACGTGGTGCCTCTTTGCTCTATTTGTTGGTTTTATGTTGATGACGTTATTTCTTATCGGGAATGATGACCATCTTATTCGAAAGTTTATTGATCAGGTTAATTAAGAATTTAAGATTACCGATCTTGGCACTATACAATATTTTTTGGGATTAGTGGTTGTTCGTACTTCCGACGGCTTATTCCTTGGTCAGGCCAGATATGCCCAGGACATTTTACTGTGAGCTGGCATGCAAGATTCTGCGCTAGTTGCCATCCCATTTGTGGCCTTTCTGCAACTATCCAGCTCTTTTGGTAAATCGTTCGAAAATCCCACACTTTATCGTTCTTTGGTTGGTGCGCTACAGTATTCGTCGATCACACATCACGACTTGTCCTATTCTGTGAATACGGTCAGCAAGTATATGTAGGCTCCTACTGATAACCATTACCAAGCTATCACTTAGATTTTGCGCTATATACGTGGTACACTCTATTATGGTCTTCAGTTTCATACAAACTCCCCCGCTTTACCAGTTCTGGGTTACTCTGATGCTGATTGGGCCCGTTGTATAGAGACTCGTTGATCTACATATGGTTATGCCATTTCCTTGGTGGCAACCTGGTTTCATGGAGTGCTAAGAAGCAGTCTACAGTCTCTTGTTCTAGTTCACAATCAAAGAACCGTGCTATGGCAAATACTGCTTCAGAGCTAGCTTAGTTGATGAGTGTTCTTCGAGACTTACGTGTGACGATGTGTGCCCCACCTATTTTACTGTGTGATAATATTAGTGCTCTCTTCCCGGCTTAGAATTGAGTTTCTCATAAGAGAGCCAAGCACATTGATATTGACTACCATTTTGTGCATGAGATGGTGTCTTCTGGCAAGCTTAGGGTTGCTCATGTTTCTACAGACTTGCAGTTTGCTGACATCTTTATAAAGGGTTTATCCCGTCCTCAGTTTGAGTTTCTACGTTCCAAGCTTTGTGTTGCGACCAGCCTTACACTTTGCTTGAGGGGGGCGTAATAGAGATGTAAATCAATTAGAGTCAGGATAAGAAAGGAATACCCTTTCTGATTGGTTTTGTGTATATCATGTTCCATATTTGTTAGGTTTTGTATACCCTTTGTACTCACTATATATATCAATACACACAGCCAAAACTATTTGTGTTCTATCAATTATAACCTTTAAGACCTCGCAAGTGACAGAGGGAGCAACCTTTTGGAGCTGAAATAGGTTATGGATGGAAGAGTTATTGTAGCCAGAGTGTTTGTTCTCTACTCCTTTGCTCACTATTACCATGGAACGACTAAGCTTCATGAATAAGTATTTTGGGAGTCTTCAAGATGTTGATAATTAACAGTTCAAGACTAGCTTGGCCATTTGATTAGGCAACCCTTTCGAGCAGTTCGTTTGAAAATACAAATGAAATAGAACTCCAACATTGTTTTACAAGACTAGTTCAAGATTCTTGGACTGGAGCGTTACAGCAAAGGAGCTTGTGCTCTCATCCTAGTGCTTATCTGAGTATAGAGATGTAAGCTTTGCATATTCTTGCCTGTAAAACCATTAGGATGTATGTCATGTTCATTAGGCCTCACACCGGCAGGTGCATCTCCTTCTGGCTTGAGTTATCACAAAAATTTTGGGCAACAGCTGGCGCGGTTCATTTGCTTGCTCCACTAGTGGAGAAGGCCTCATTAAAGACACCAATGGAAGGCGGTTCCATAAATTTTTTGTAGAATCATCTTCTATTGAGGATCAGACAAGGTTCCGATATCGGAACTACTTTTGGACCTTTGATTCACATCAATAGAAGGTAGTTCTATTGAAGAACCGCCTTCTACTGGGTGTCTTTTTTGGGACCTATAAAAAGAGAAACCCTAATAAGCCCATACTTAGAATATTTTCTAGCTCCCTCATTTTTAACTCACATCTCTCTCTCCCTAGCCTGTCCGATCAGTCTCTGCCCTCTCCATCTCCGATCGGAACATCCATCTCCACCTCCTCTCCGCCGGAGCCCGTATCGTCGTCGATCAGAGTACCACCACCGCTTGTCTGTTGTTGTCATTGCCTTCACCACCACGACCACGTTGGAGCCATTCCAGATCTAGGCCACTCTTTCCTGCCACCACCGCTCACCTCGCCATCACCACCGCTCACCTCGCCACCACCACTGCTCATCATCACCACCACTGCCGGTCCTTGCCGCCACCACCACTCGTTCTTGCCACCACCACTCGTTCTCACTATTCCAGATCTAGTCCTCGCCACCACCACCGGTCCTCGATGCCATCGCTCTTCCTCGTCGGATATTTTTTAGGAATAAGTCTCTCTGTTAGATGTGTTAGGTATTTAGCAATGTTATATTTGTTATGAATTTAGCTCTGTTACTGTTTTTTTAGATCTGTTGGGAATTTAGCTGTGTTACGTCGTCTCTGTTTGTTATTTCTTTTCCATCAGAGAAGTTCAATATCTATTGAAAACCTAAGGTTTTTGGTAGCTTTTTTTAGAAGGACAGATTTAAATTCCGATATTGGAACTCCTTCAGATCCAATAGAAGGAAAATTCCAACGTCTCTTAGAAGGCGATTATGAACTGCTTTCCATTTTTTATGTTAGAAGGTTGTTCCAAGGAACTATCGTCATCAATGGAAGTCACGCCCATGGAAGTCACTCCCAAAGTGACTTCCATTTTTCACTTGAACCGCCTTTAATAGAGGCGCCTCCACTAGTGCTCATACGCACAAATGCCTCCAAGGCTCTAACCGTCAACCTAGACAGTTCAGTAGCTAGTTACAAATGCATCAGAAGGAGAATTCAAATGGTTGAAGGCTCAAAGGGCTCAATAGGTGTTGACAATCCTGCCGGTTCAGTTTAGAACTGTTGTCACTGAACGAGATGTGCATGAAATATGTCCATGTTAGATTTATTATATTTTTATTTCTTTGTCTTTTTTTTTAAAATTCAAAACCATCTTTAGAAAAATGGGGGGAAGTATATCAGGGTTTCCCAAGGCCAAAAAATTTACAATGCAGCCCAAAGTTTATTGTAGCCCATTACAGATGTGAAAGAAAAATTAATTGGGTGCAAAATCTTTGCAAAAATGAAATCCCTAATTCCATTATAAACAATAGTTTAACTTGGTAATTTTGAGTTGCATTAAAGGTCATGTTACAGTCCTTGCTAATGCATCAATTTGCAGGCCTGAGTTCGTGAGTTTGGAGAATGATCTTGATGGTGAGCAGTTCATCTAGTGGAGTCTGATTGCGGGAAGACCAAGCTAATCAACTTTAATGGTTGTTGTAGTTTTCTGATTGATCTGATTGTGAACCAATATGATCAACGCCCTGTATTCGATGTCTGAATTCTCGCCCGTTGATGAACTACCTGGTTTTGGTGTCTGAAAATATGTGACCAGGATACAGTATTGTCCTTTGGGAGATCTATAATCTCCCAGATTATCCTTTGAGTGCTCTAGGGTCAGGGTGCTTTCCCTTCCAGGATGGGAATAACTTGCATTGAATCAGATTCAACTATGAGGAGGAAGAGATTATACATCGTGGTCAGCTTGATACCTTCGAGCAGAGCTAAAATCTCCGCTTGTAAAGTATTATCACAGTCAGCTAAAATCCTATAAGCTAAGACCAAAGGTGTTCCATAAGAATTTCTTATTATCATGCCCACTGAATGTGAAAAGATGTTGGAGAATGATGCATTAGTGTTTAATTTATAGCCTAGATCAGGAGGTTTCCATTTATAAGTTCTAATTAGTAATTATCTTAGGTTTTTTAGATTTGAAAACTGATAAGACTCCTATCTTAGAGAGAAACAAACATTCATCTAACCTAATTTGTTGATTAATTCTAAATATATCAGCATACAAAAGTGTTATATCTTTTTTCACTTCTGCAATGCTTATAGCTTTATTATCATAAAGATAACTACATCTTGTTTTCCAGATTATCCAGCAAATAATTGATGTTATGACATGAATAACATTCATCTGGGTTTTAGTTTTCCTTACAAATAACCACAACCAGGGCAATCTATCAAAGATATGTGCGAAGTTCATGGAGCTAAGTTCTAAAATGTTAAAAACATACTCCCAAACAGATCTGGCAACATAACAACTGTTGAAACAATGTTTCATGGTGTCAAGATTGTTGCGAAAAGGACACTTGTGGGCTGAAGCTATTCCCATTCTATTTAGAGTCTCAAAAAATGGAAGGCAATTATTTAATAATTTCCAAATAAAAAAAGAGATTTTGGGGGGAATGAGTACAGACCATACCTTTGGGAGACTTATAGCATTGGATCTCCTCTGTCTAATTAGATGGAAGGTAGATTTAATGGAAAACCTACATGTTAGAGTCCAATTCCAGATCACTAGATCTTTATGTTGGTAAAGAATTATTGGAAGCTGCAATTTATTAGTTGCATGTACAGGTAAACCATGAAGAATATGTTGTAAGTGTATATAAGTGTTATCATAAAACTGATCTACAGTGAGGTAGGACGTGTAAAATTCCAGATCATGGTTTCATAGATCAATTAGACTACCTAATCTAGTCCATTTGGCAATCCAAAAGCTAGCCTGACCATTGCCAATTAATATATGAGAATTTTGCACAACTAGCTGTGAGACTTTATACGTTCTTTTTCCAAGCATCTGAACTTCTATTAGATTTTGGCATGGACCAGATGAGTTTGGACTAGATTGAAGTCCCTAGTTGGAGGTTCCACCAGAGTTTAAAGAGAGAAACAAGTTATAAAACACTTAAGAGACCTAAGTCCTAGTTCATTTTCTGCAAAAGGAAAACTAATCGGATTAGCAAAGGACTTCCAGTGTTTGTGACTATCTTCTGGTTGCCCTGCCCCCCCCCCCCCCCCCCTCCCCCCCAAAATAAAGGAATTGAAAAGAATTTTCATTTTGTCTAAGATGTGTGCAATAGGGGATATAACACTCCATATATGGATGGGGATTGCAGCCAAGGTGTGTTTTACCAATATGAGTCTTCCAGCAGGTGATAACCACATGTCGTTCCAGTGGGCTAACTAAGGTTAATCTTCTCTATTGTCTCATTAAAGTGATGATTCATTTTCCCGGCCTTAAAGATGATGATACCCAAGTATTTAAAGGGAAAGCAACCTTGTTTCATACCAGTTAAGGAATGAATTATAACCTTAGTTACTGAGCTGGTCTTTGACCCACCATAGAAAGCATTTTTTTCTTAATTCACTATTTGTCCGGATGCTAGTTGGTCATGTTTGAGAAATTAAATAAGGTTAGTGCAAGATTTTATTGTAGCCTTAAAAAAGACTACAATGTCATCTGCGTAAGACAAATGAGATAGCATGTATCTATTCCTAGGTAATGTGAATGGATCAATCAAATTATCATTGAACATTTCCTTTAGTCCCATATTTAGTAATTCAGTGATAAAGGGATGTGTGATCTCCCTGTTTCAACCCTCCAGAGGCACTGGATAGCCATAGGGGCATCCGTTAATGAGCACTGAGAAGAAGGCTGATTCGATGTTCACTACCACAGAGAACCCCCTTTAGCATCGGTTTTAAAAACCGGTGCAAATAATGTAATAGCAACGGTTTTTATTTTATTAGCACCGGTTCTAAAACCGGTGTTAATTTAGCACCAGTTATAATTATGTTAGCACCGGTTTTTTTATAATAACCAGTGTTAATATAACACCGGTCAGAAAACCGGTGCTAGAATTGATGAAAACCGGTGTTAAAAATAACAAAAACCGGCTTTAAATTAGCACCGGTTTGGAAACTTGTGCAAAAAATTGGCATAACCGGTGAATTGAAAATTTTGGCACCTGTTTGAAAAACCGGTGCTAAAAATTTCAAAAACCGGTGCTAAATTTGAACCGGTTTGAAAACTGGTGCTAGAAATTAAAGAAAACCGGTGTAAAGTATATATTTGGCACCGGTTTTAGAATCTGGTGCTAAAAAATTAAAGGAAGTGGAGCTAAAACAATTTCAGAAAAAAGCGGGAAAATGGCACCGTTTGATTTTGCACCGGTTAAAAATCAGTGCTAATAGGAAAAATGGCACCGGTTTTACATACTATTCACAAAAATCGGTGCTAAATTGAGCATTTAATGCTCCGAACTACCCCACTAAAATTATATCTGAACTTGTAGTTTCCTTCCCCCTTCATTGATGGAAGATATTTTGGATGGTGAGCAATAACTCAAAGCTATGAAGACCCATGGATGTAAGTTTTCATTAACTTCTTGGAATTTCAATCAAATAGCTAGTAGTTATAATAATCATAAATGCATGCTTGGAGAGAGTTTACTCGTATGTATTAATGGTTTCTATATGCTTTATGTCGGTTTAGTATCATGTTGTGAGAGTGTAAATGAGTGTGGATGTAAACATGGTTGTGTTTGTTTTTGTAGATGGTATATATATATATATATATATATATATATATATATATATATATATGGGAGGGGTTCTATGCACTCCCTTATATTAACTCAAATCTACACTCAAAAATCCTGACCGTAGGATCACATCAGATCAAACCTCTTTTATTTATTCCATGGTTTGATCTGATGTGATCCTACAGTCAGGATTTTGAGTGTAGATCTAAGTTAATATAAGGGAGTGCATAGAACCCCTCCCTATATATATATATATATATATATATATATATATATCCCAAGAACAAGTTGATCGGCTCACATACATATACACATACATGACACTTTTAGTATTGTGTAGCAAATTGATTGTGTTTATTTTTATTATGTTTGAAAAATGAAAATTTGTGTAATTGTTTATTATGTGTTGTTTAGATACAACGGACCGGGAGACGATGTTTGCGTGGAGGGAAAATGGTTAGCTATCCAAGTGTAGCTAGAGGGAGTGGTGAACATATTGCATTTATTGATTCGTTTCTTGATTATGCCTTTGGTCGGGAGGAGAGGATACTTTGTCCATGCAAAAGATGCTTGTGTTGTGAACGGTTTGATGATCATGGGCTTGTTAGATTTCACTTGTTGAAGGACGGATTTGACGGAGATTACATTGTATGTACATTTCATGGAGATCGAAACAAATGTACCGTTGATGCTATGTTCGATGACATTGTAAGAGATTTTGAGGGGAAGCCTAAAATGTTGAGTGCTTTGCTCGACGAAAAAGAGAAGCCATTGTATCCCGGATGTAAAAGTAAGGATACCATAATCTCTTTTTTTATGGAGGTTTTCAATTTGAAAGCTACAAGTTCTTGGAGTGATGCAAGTGTGAATTCACTCCTAAAGCTTCTAAAGGATAAGTTTCCGGAAGGGAATGGAATACCCAAAAACTTTTACGAGGCCAAGAAAATATTGTGTCCACTCGGTTTGGAATACAAGAAAATACATGCATGTCCAAATGATTGTGTGTTGTATGACGGTGATTTGAAAGACGCAGTTGAATGTCCCGTGTGCAAACATTCAAGATATAAGGGTGTGAGGAATGATGATGATGATGGGTGTTTGGCTAAGAAGAAGAAGAAGGTCCCATTGCAGTGGATGTGGTATCTTCCTTTAATTCCTAGGTTAAATAGGTTATTCGCGAATTCAAAAGATGCAAAGAACTTGCGATGGCATGGAGAGCGGGAAAGAACAAGCGGCGACAAGATAAGACATCCGGTAGATAGTGAACAATGGAGAAATTTTGACAAGCGATATCCATCATTTGGTTCAGAGGTTAGAAATGTACGCCTTGCATTGTGTACTGATGGGATGAATCCATTTAGTAATATGTTATCGAAGCATAGTTCTTGGCCCATGATGTTGGTTTTATATAATTTTCCCCCTTATTTGTGCATGAAACGTAAATATGTTATGATACCTTTGTTAATCTGAGGTCCTAGACAACTTGGGAACGAGGTTGATGTGTATTTGAGACCATTGATCGATGATTTGAAGATATTGTGGGAAGAAAAGGGTATTTGATGCCCATATGAATGTGGAGTTTCAATTGCGTGCCATGCTTTTTTGCACGATTAATGATTTTCCAGTCTATGGAAATTTATCGGGCTATGTTGTGAAGGGGCACAAAGCATGTCCTATTTGTGAGGAGAAGACAGAATTCAAATAGCTAAGACATGGAAGAAAGACAGTGTATCTTGGCTATAGAAAATGGCTGCAAGGAAACCATAAATACCGGGATGATGTGGTCAATTTTGTTGGTGGGAAAGAACAAATGAAATCCCCTACACCACTAACTGGTGTGCAGATTCACAATAAGGTTAAGAAATTGAGAGTGGTGTTGGGAAATTATGAAGGCAAGGACAGAATACATTGTAATGGTCCATGGAAGAAAAGGTCAATATTTTTTATCTACCGTACTGGAAGCATCTTGAGGTTAGACATTGCCTAGACGTGATGCATATTGAAAAAAATGTTTGTGAAAGTTTGATAGGCACCCTCTTGAATATTCCCTGGAGACGAAAGATAGTTTGAATGCCCGGTTGGACTTGGTTAATTTGGGAATCAGAAATAACCTCGCCCCAGAAGTGAAGGGTAAGAGGACTTACTTGCCCCCCGCACCTTGTACATTGTCAAAGGAGGAGAGAATCTCAGTTTGTGATAGTTTGAAATCAGTGAAGGTCCTAATTGGTTATTCATCGAATGTGAGTCGGGTAGTTATGAAGGATTGTCGGATGACCGAGTTGAAATCTCATGATTGTCATGTTTTGATGCAACAAATGTTACCTATTGCTATTCATGGGGTAATGGAGGCCGACGTAAGGTACTCAATCACTAGACTTTGTTTACTTTTTGCTTCCATATGCCGGAAGTCTATTGACCGGAACCATTTGGATGTCCTACAGAAAGAGGTTGTTTTTGTGCTATGCAAGTTGGAAATGTATTTCCCTCCATATTTGTTTTGATATAATGGTTCACTTGGTTGTTCATTTAGTGCGGGAGGTAAAGATATGTGGTCTGGTTGGTATGCGATGGATGTATCCTTTCGAGTGTCACATGAAAGTCTTCAAGGGATACGTGAAATATATGAGTTGGCCGGATGCTAGTATTGTTGAGAGGTATGTTACCGAAGAAGTAATTAAATTTTTCTCTAGCTATTTGGAGGAATATAGAAATTTTGGGGTGCCCCAGAATCAACATGTTGGAAGGAAGGTGGGCAAACCGAGGTCAAGGGGAATGTTATTTACTTCATTGAATAGTGATCTGATGTCAGTTCATTTATATGTGTTGATGAATTGTATGGAGACTACTGCTTATGTGACCGAGCACCTTAATTCAATCACAGAGTCTCATCCCACGTGGCCCCCTAATAAAGTTCAGTTGGAGCACAATGACAAGTTTGTGAATTGGTTATATGATCGATGCAATGTAGGTGATTACGACCCAAATATTAGGGCATTTGCAAGGAAGCCTAACTGCACGGTTTTGAGGTATTTTGGATATGACATGAATGGTTTCTGTTTTGCTACTAGGGACTAATATTTAAATAGCACAACACAAAATAGTGGGGTATACAATGAGTCGGAGACTATGTGGAAGCAAGTAAGAAAGACAATAAACCAGTCCTAGCTGTGATGTCGTTTTATGGTGTTATTGATGAGATTTGGGAGCTTGACTATGGAGAATTCAAGATTCCGATTTTCAAGTGCCAGTGGTTTGATAACACAATTGGAGTTCGAACTGATGACACAATGGGATTTACCCGTGTTGACCAGACTCGTGAAGCATATGAAAATGATCAGTTTATTTTGGCCGAACAAGCAAGGCAAGTTTTCTACGTAAATGACCCGTGCAATGTAGGTTGGTCAGTTGTGTTACAAGGTAAGAAATTCTTTTTCCGTGATGAAATTGATTTTGAAATTACAAGTGAAAGGTTAGAGTTCCCCTCTATTTCCCCTCTACTTAATACCAACGGGATTGAGGCTGGAGCAATACGGAGGAAACACAGAGATGGCATTTGGATAGATGAAGATGGCCAAGAAATTCGAGACGTTCAATCCAAGAAGAGGAAGATGGTTGAAGACTAGCGGGGGTCGATCAATGAATTCGAGATAAAATTTATGTATTTTTGTAGTTTGTTGTGTTTTGTACCACTGTTAACTATTCTACAAATATGTTCCAATTGGTCCCCATTTTGAGCAGCTCTGTGAGCTGCAGCGCGCTGCCACTGTTTTGGTAAAGCCTTGGACAAAATTAGCTTCATTTTCCTATGGTAGCTGCTGCCAGCTGCAGCGCGCTGCAGCTCTTTTGGTTCAGCGCGCTGCAGCTTTTTCACACACATATTACCTGTTTTGAGTTGCTTGTTCAGTTCCTCTAAGACAAGAACATGAATACGTTATGAGACTAGAAATGTCAAATTCCAAAATCACATCCAAAGAGTAGCAACTCAGTAGCAATATATGTTTTGCAAATAAAAAATCTACAAATCAAAGTTCCATATTAACCTAGCAAAAGAAACAACCTGACAAAATGAAGATGTGAGCTCAATGTAGGTAGTCAATCCCTGCGCGAGCTGTTCTCCCCAGTGTTGGACGTTGGCGAAACTAAGGTAGGGATTGGACCCAATTCCTTGATCCTCTCACCACACATGGCAGTCAGGATCTTCCTAACCTGCGATGTCCATCGCACCAAGTGATCCACCTTCAGTTGCAATGCTGCCATGTCCCCATCCGAGTTCTCCTTATATGATTTACTTGTTTCCGCCCTAGATAACTCAGCAACGTTCTTCTTCTTCGAGAATGTTAGAGGGTTTATGGGAAGCTTTGGCATCATTATGACATCATCATCTTTGAATTTGCAACCTGCTTCCACGCATATGGCAGTGATAAGTGAGGAGAAGCCTATGCAATTATGGGCATTGACACAATCCCAGATGTACGCCATTATCGTACCCCCAACATCGATGCTCATGTTCTTCTTGATCTTGTAGAGTAGCAACATACGGGACCGATGAACCTTACTATTCATTTTCACCGGGAGAAGCCAGGTAGCTATGAAACTGTACCACACGTTCATGTCTTCAGTCAAGTATTTCTTCTCAATGCTGGACCATTCTTGTGGCAAATTCCGGATAACTTCATCGCTATCATCACAGATTTCTCTTATAATGTCTTCCCATGAAGCTTTTTGAAAAACTTTCTCGGTGGCTTCATACAAACTTGAGGGCTTCGGTGGGATCTTGTAGAACATGTTGATCACATCCGCTGCAAGCTCAACGAACTGACCACGGAGGAAAACATCTGGAAAATTCTTGTACTTCATAAGCGATAAGAACTCACATGCCATGGCCTGGTTTGCACGAGGCAGTTGTGAGATGAAGCCTACCCAGTCGTGCTCCTTCACGTAGTCCTTGTAGGGCTTTTCTAGTCTCAACCCTCTCTCTAGTATGAGGCCACTGCTAATGAATTCTTTGTACACAGTTATTGCCTCATGAAAGTCCGCCTTTGTGGTCGGTATTGGATTGTTTAAGGGGACAATCTGAACCCATGCTGACGCTCCTCCTTCTTGCCAACTAGGGCTTTTTTCCTTGAGTTTTGGGTGTTGGTCTTCTGCTTGGGTGCACTCTTTTTGGGGGCCATACCTGGTAAAATAAATGTGTTATGGTATGTAATGCGCCAGCAAAATGTTAATACAAGCAGAATATTAACGGGTGGTCAGAATATTAACGGAAGCAGGAAAAAATTCAAAAACGTAAATAACCTTACATGAAAATTTTCTATCAGGAATACACAATCAGCTTTCAGAATACAGAATACAGAATCAGTTTTTTTTTCACAGAATCATGTTTTCTCACATGTAGAATATGGAATCAGGATTTTTCAGAATTACTCTCGCATTATGAAAATAAAAGCACAAGCAAAATAAGAAAACTAGGTGGACAGAATATCAACACTAGCACGAATAAATTCTCCATCCAGAATAACCTCACATGAAAATTTTCAAGGGGTTATACAATAAGTTATTTTCTAGAATCAATTTTTTTTCATATTCAGGATAAACAATCAGGTTTATACACAATTACTCACGCATTTCCAAAACAAAAGCACAATAAGGTTCATCACAATTAGGCACTTTCATGAAATCAAACCTAAAGCATACAAAAATTGTAGACAATCCCTAGGAAACCAAACACGAGTGTGTATCCGCTTACCTGATTCGGACTATAGTTTGTTGACGAAAGGTGTTTGGAGTGCAGACGGTGTTTGGCGGACAGAGCTTGGCGGACGGAGCTTGGCGGACGGAGCTTGGCGGACGGAGCTTGGCGGACGGAGCTTGGCGGACGGAGCTTGGCGGACAGAGCTTGGCGGATGGAGCTTCGCAGACGGTAGCTTGGTGGAAGGTGTATGGTGGAAGGGACGGAGCTCGGCGGAGATGGAATTGAACGGGGACGGCGGAGGGAGCAGGGAGGGCGGAGTGAGCAGGGAGGGCGGAGGGAGCAAGGAGGGCGGAGGGAGCAAGGAGGGCGGAGGGAGCAAGGATGGCGGAGGGAGCGGGGACTGAGTTTGTCGGTGAAAGGAGCGGGGAATATGGAGGGAGCTTGGGAGAGGAAAGGTGTTAGGGTATTGGCTGGGTTGAGTGACCAATTTCACAAACACATTGCACCAAGTCTACAAACAAATGGGCTGAATTTTACACCAAATTGGGCTGAATTTTACAAAGACATGGGTTGAAAAATGTTAACTGTATTAAGAGGCACAGATCGAGGCTTGAGCCCTTACCTTCGAGGTTCAGTGTAAGCGGCTCTAGGGCTCGAGGGGCTCGAGGACCTCAAGGGGCTCGAGGGGCTCGAGGGCTTGGGGAGGTTCGAGGTTAGAGGGGTTTGAGGTTAGAGGGGTTCGGGGGGCTGGAGAGCTCGAGGGGCTCGAGGGCTTCGAGGGGATCGAGGGGATCGAGGGGCTCGAGGGGATCGAGAGCTCCAGTGGTTTGAGGGGTGGAGGGGTTTGAGGGGTGGATGGGGTTCGAGGGGTTCGAGGGGTTCGAGGGGTCGAGGGGTCGAGGGGTTTGAGGGGTCGAAGGGTTTGAGGGGGTTCAAGGGGCTCGAGAGGTGGAGAGGTGGAGAGGTTCGAGGGGGTTCGAGGGGCTCGAGAGGTGGAGGGGTTCGAGGGGTCGAGGGGTTCGAGGGATCGATGGGTTCGAGGGGTCGATGGGTTCGAGGGGTCGAGGGGTTCGATGTTAGAGGGCTTCGAGGGGTAGATGGGGTTCGAGGGGTCGAGGGGTTCAAGGGGTCAAGGGGTGGATAGGGTTCGAGGGGTCAAGGGGTGGAGGGGTTAGAGGGGCTCGAGAGGTGGAGGGGTTCCAGGGCTCGAGAGGTGGATGGGCTCGAGGGGTCAAAGGGTACGATGGGTGGATGGGTTTGAGGGGTGGATGGGTTCGAGGGGATGAGGGGTTCGAGAGTTCGATGGTTCGAGGGGTCGAGGGGTTTGAGGATAGAGGGGTTCGTGGGGTGGATGAGGCTCGAGGATTCGAGGGGTTCGAGGGTTTGAGGGGTTGGAGGGGTCGAGGGGTGGATAGGTTTCGAGGGCTTGAGGGGTTCGAGGGCTCGAGGGGTGGATGTGTTCGAGGGTTGGGGGTTTCGAGAGCTCGAGGGGCTCGAGAACTCGAGGCTGTTATAGTAAATCAGGATTGATTGTAACGATTATGAAGAAGTGATGTTTACTAGGCTATAGTGTTAGTATGACTATACTTCCTTTTGTATTCTATTTATTCCTGTCAACAATATATCATTTTCTAATATTGTTACACTATTGTTAGAGTAAATCATGTTTCTGATCAGATCTTGATTGATTCTGGACAAGTCATGGTTACTAAGCTAGAGTTCTACTCATATTATGTTTCCTTATTGTACTCTATATATTTTTGTGAGCAATACAATAATTGGATACGGTGACTCAAATACAGTCTTCCCGTCGTCCCTTACATACAGAGGCGACTCAAATATCGTCTTCCTCAAGTGCAACTAAGTGAGGCTACTACCAAGCGAGGCACTTAAACATGTTTGTATTGACTCAGACTAATTCCTAGTTAGACTCTAATTCTCTAGCCGTTCTATGTGTACAAGTAATAGTATAAAACAGTAAACACACAATTCTTGATACGAGCAATTTTCACGAAGTAGTATACAAAATACTGAACCTAACTCAAGTCATGATAATGACCAATTTGGCCAACAAAGGCAGCAAGAATGGTATAATTAAACTCTAAGTAGACTTCCGCTCTAAGTAGACTTTTGCTATAAGTAGACTTTTGCTTAGCCAAATTGGAATGCCGCAAATTACCTTTTTGCTATAAGCAGACCTTTTTTCTATAAGTAGCCAAATTGCTATAAGTAGAACTTTTTGTACAAAGTCTCCAAAATTGCTATAAGATTTTTTTTACAATTCCAGGTCCTGGGGAAGCTAATACATATCCCTCCCATTCATATGTGTTAATGTTTTTTTTAAAAAAATTTGAAAGTATAAAACACTAAAATGACCCAACAAAGAATCATTTTCCTTCCCTCCCAAATTTTCCCTATTCCCTTCATAACCTTAACCCTAAATTTTCGTACCCCTCCCACCCCAACACCTCTACCGATTTCCCTCTTCCCTCCATAACGTTAACCCCAAATTTTCCCTCTTTCCACCATAGCCCCCTGCCGATTTTTCCCAAAGATATTGCCCATCCCTTCACCATTTATGTCGCGGTTCTACTTCCCAATCTTGGTCGCGATCCTACTTCCCAATTTTGCTCGAGATTCTGCTTCACAATTTTGGTCGCCATTCTGGTCGAAATTTTGGTCCAGTATAGTGGGTTACAAAGCCGGCCGGATCTTGGAAAAATGCAATACCACCGAGAGTGTGTACCAATAAGGTATGAGTGATTGGTAGTTTGCATCTTTCCCGGGCTTAATGAATAGCTATATTTTGGTGGGTCTCTTAGTTTGTGAGTTTGTGTTTTCATTTCTTGGGTTACTAGTGTGGGTAGTGTTTCATGTGGATAGATGATATGTTTGCTAATAATTTTATAATTTTTGCCTACCCTGTTTTTGCCCCCATACAAATTTTTGCAAACCCTATTTTTGCCCCTATACAATATGTTCTCGGTTGGTTGTTAGTGGATATCCATCTTTGGATGTGTTGTATTAAGATTTCCTTATGTTTGATTGACTTATACAAGACATTAGATAGCGAAGCTGAGGAAGAAATTGTTTGACTCCGGCGGTACAAAAGCCGTTGAAGAGAATTGTGTTACCCCTCCAAAAGATGACAACTGTGATGACAATAACGAGGAAGTGGATGATGCACCCAAATATTGCTTGGGATCTGAAAAGTCAGGGGTAGAAGAAGAAACTATGTTAAAAGATGACATGAAGTGGGAGCTTCGACAAGTTTGAGATTAAAGAGTATTCCAAGCGTAGAGGCACAGCCACGTGCAAGTCCGTGTTGCTAGCGAAGCAAAAAAATCCCCTTAAAATATTCTTCGATGATGACTTCGAACCCCTAGTTATGCGCAGCCGATGGTCGATGTATGTTGGCTATGCCTTCCGACGAAGAATCCGCTTCGGGACATGGCATAATTGGAAATTAGTCCCAGACCATGTAAAGAAATATGCATGGGAAGACAGTCTCGTAAGTGTGTTCTAATCCTCCATTTTCATCAGTTCATGTCAACTTCATTACATTTTGCACTAACAAGTTGTATCTTTGTCCACTAGATTAGCTGGGATATACAAACCAAAATAACGTTCAATGAGATGAATAAGTTTCAAAATAAATGGACAATTTATGCATGAGAAAAGTGGAGGAATTGGAAGACTAAGGTGACTCACAAGTACATCGTGAAAAAAAACCTGGTTTTTGTGAATGGAGAGATTATCACTGGATGGACAAATATGAGTGGGAGCTATTTGTGAAACATAGATCAACCCCTGAATTCAAGGTAATTCCTTGAAAACTATTAATCTCTAGTCAATACTTTGTGAACATTTTACAAATTGATGGCCAAATAGGCATTAAGTGATGCAGCAAAAGTAAGCGCTTCACAGAAGGAGTACATCCATCACACGGGCAGTGGAGGGAATCGTAGGGTTGCAATAGAACTCGAGAAGAGAAAAAGAAAGGCTAAAATTGATGAGCTTTTAGATGAGGTCAGAGTATAGAAGAAACAGAGGCTTTAGTTCAAAACTTGGATTTTGAACCGGACCGCTCGGAGGTGTTCCTTGAAGCTAACTGGGACAAGAAATTATCAACCTACACCAACAACTCCGTTAAAAGAGCAGCCCCCACTATTGTGAGCATAATTCATAATTGATTCTATCTCTATTAATATTCTCAGATGTAATACATAGTAATGGCTGATATATGTTTTGTTTCCTAGAAATCCCTTTTGGATAAGAAGCAAAAGGGAGATTTGGTTATACAAGGAAAATAAGATATTCTCGTTCAAGCAGTGGGTAAGAAGGATCATGGGGGTCGTTGGAGAGGTTTCTCCGCAATGTCCAAGGTGAACGAGGCTCTACCACATATGGCTGTGAGCCGTTACGTATCTAGTCGATGTGGGAGCACAAACACAAAACCATCTGAGGAAATCTCAAATTCAAACAAACTACCAACAGATGTCATCGAGCTCAAGGAAATATTTGTTGCCTTATTTAAGGCCCAAACAAATTGGCTAGCTGAACAATTGGGTAAAGCTATTCCCTCACACTTGGATGCCCGCAATTTCCTTGCTACATCTTCCACCCCCATGAATAAGGACAACCGGGTATTCATTCCTTCAGCATCTGGATGTAGTGACCCACAAGGAACCGTAATGGATGACAGGGTATTCCATACCATGAACCTCGTCGTTAGCTCCTTTCTTGCTCTTTGATTTTAGTTTTTGGATTTCCATTTCCTGTCAAAATGATTTTGTGGGGATACATTGACTACCATCACGTTCATTTTGGATGTTGGTAGTTTGGGCCTAGTTATATCTTCATCTTGTTATTTCCCCCATAAACTGAGAAAATGTCTCTTTGCCAATATAGTTTTATTTGATAGACAGTTCATGGCAGATGAACGCTGAAAGCTGCAGCGCGATCCAGCTCTCAGTCTCAGCTGAAAATTGAAAGCTGCAGCGCGCTGCGGCCTTCTGCAGCTACGTGTAGACTTCATTTCTTGTTATAATCTATCGATTGCACTTATGGAATTATTTTATTTTCTTTACTTAATAAAACTTACTTATTGTCCAACCAATGTATTTCTCCAATCTTTGAGTTTATTTCTCAGAAAGGAAAAAAGTGTTGCCTATATGTTTTGAACCATAATGGAGAAAGGGAGCATTTGGTATCTTGTTTCCAAAGAACACGGAAACGGACTTACCCATCAAGTGGGAGTGAGTAAATCTTTGTGGACCTGTCCCAAGGCACCTTTGCCGATTGAACACGAAGAATTTGAGTTTGTCACTGAGGCCATTGGATATAACATTCTATGGCCCGGAAAGCTGATAAGTGTCATTGGGCAAAAAGGATGATGAGGTGTGATAATTGTATTATTCTTCTTATCGAACCATATATATCTTTCTAGATATTACTAAAACATAATATGTTGTTCATCTGCTTACGTAGGAGAACGAGCAGCAACCGCCTCCGCAAGAATTGGTAGTTGATGAAGTTAGAAGTCCTCAAATAAACCTCACACCAAAATTTTCCAAGGACACTACATAGGTTAAACAAATAAGCATATTAACTGGCTATGACATCCAGATACATATTATTAACACACTGTCCCTTACAGGAGGCGGTGACTAAGGAAGATACTCCGCATGGAGAGGTAGTCGCTCGATCGGTAAAAAGAGAGGTACATACCCCAGGCTATTACATTCCGACCAATTTTTTCCAATGCATGACTAACATTTTACCCATTAGCAAGTTCCAAAAGAAAATACTACATCAACGGAGAATGGGCAACCAAATCCTCCCATGTCGATTTCTAACCAGTACATATTTGTGAGAACCCATTTTAGCCTTTACAATATGATCCACTTATGAATTATATACAAATACTGGTCAACTAACATTATTAGATTCTCAATGTAATTAGGGGGTCACGGAAGACCAAGAATTCATCGTTGCTGTTCAACAGATTAATGATGCTTTAAGGCTATCTACACAAATATGTGGACCAAACAAAGTCTTCCGCATCAATTTCAACATGTAGGTGTTTGGATAAGAAGAAGTCTACACAACCATATTTACTGAAAAGCTAAGACTGTTCATGAGCAGCTTGGACATAGAAGATGAAATGGAGTGGATCAGTGGGTGCCAACTTGATTTATATTGTAAGAATTGCTTAGTTACATTATTATAGATAGATGTATCATTATATTTGTTTCACTTACAATATTATTTTGCAAGATACCTTTGTGATGGGGTGGTTCATGGAGGCCACGTCCAATTTATTCCGGCCTCTTCAAATTCAATGGCTCAAAAAGCAAATCAAAGGGTGGAATTGACAGCTGACGAGGTTTCGGCTGTCATGTGCCGCACTCAAGCAAGGATGTACACCTTCCCGTACAATCGAGAGTAAGTTCCATTTGTTTTCTGAGTTGCTAGACCCGGCCACATGGAAGCAATAGCAACCATATGCTGTGATTTTATTTTCAAAATATATTTGAAGTATTTTGGTGTTTCCTTTTTTTTTATAGGGACCATTGGTTTTTGCTCGTCTTCGTACCGGAAATCGATCGAGTATATTGCATCGACTCAATGACTGGGGGAATTTGCAAATGAAATAGGTCATGCCTTAAATTGATTCATTTGTAAGTGGAACATATTCATGTCATTCCTTCAACTTCAATGTTTTACAAAAATGTTTGTTCACGTAAATGTGTTCTTGTACGTTTCTCACTTTCTTGGCTCGATTATTTACAATTAATGTTAATTAATATATTTTCATATATTGTGTGAACCCCAATTTCTGAAAATATTTTTTAATATGTTGACATAAATATGTTTTCATCGATTGTAGGATTGCAACAAAATATCGATGGTTCAATTCCGACTAAAATAGCTCCTACCCTTCAAACTATACATGGAATGTCATAAACGTCAATGTACATATTATCCCATAATGTTATATTTCATCTGTCATTTTCATGTTCATAATCGTTTCAACAAATTCTCTTTTACATAAGCACAAGATATAAAGTAGTACTTGGGAGTGTGGATACCATTGCATGTATTACATGGAACAAATTGTTAGGCACGTGCATGACATTGACATTATTCCGGTACGTTTTCCTACATTGCTTTTATGTATTTGTTATTCTTTCACATATATATCCTTTTCTTAACATGTGATTTAATACATTGTTTCAACAATTTCTAGAAGATTACACTCCAATGGGTAGCGATGAACTGCGGAGAATTGCTCTGAAATGGGTTTGTGTTTTTGCAAAATGTACTCTGCCAAAATGCATAGCTCAATTGAATGTCATACAGGGACTTGCCCCCATCATCGGATAGTGGTTAGTATTATCTCTTATGAGAAAGGTAATTGACCTTCACTTTTGATGCTCGTCAACTCTGTGATGAGGGGGGTTCAAGTATCTTAGGCCACTAAGAAACACGTCATGCTCTTCTTTTGCTAGTAAAAAATTATAGTTCATCGAATTCAATGCTTTTTTCAACCTACTTCTTGTTTATGCGTCATGGTTGCTCAAAATTTGTTCTATTTTTATTCGTGCACCGTTCTATTACTACGTACTAAAAATAATCAGTACCATCCTTGAAAAAGAACACACCGGGTTGGAAAACAAGCGTAAAAATGAAACTGGCTGCGTGAAGATAAACTAAAAGAGCGGCAGCGCGCCGCAGCTTACAGTGACCACAATAGTTAGTCACACATTTAACACCAGCTTCTTTCGATTACAAAACCGATACTAATAATAACCAGTGCAAATTTTACGCTTTTAGCACCGGTTTCAAAACCGCTGCTAAAAAATAAACCAGTGCAAAATATACACTATTATCACCGGTTAAAAAACCTGTGCAAAATAATAACCGGTGATAAATTTACACTCATAGCACCAGTTTTTAAACCGGTGCAAAATATAACCAATGCAAGATACACCTCCAACACCGGTTCAAAAACCGGTGCTAAAAAATAACCAGTGCAGCATACACACTTTTAGCACCGGTTTACAAACCGGTGCTAAACAATAACCGGTGCAAATAAATTTTTTATCACTGGTTTAAAAACCGATGCTAACTAAAAAAATGGTGTTAAATATGCAGATTTAGCACCGGTATTATAACCGGTGCCAAATATACAATTTTAGCACCGGTTTACAAAATGTGGTGCTAAAAAAACCGGTGCTACAAAATAATATTTAGCACCAGTTTTAAAACCGGTGTTACAAGGACAAATTTAACACCAGTTACAAAAAGGCCGGTGCTAATTTGGTACATTATAGCCCCAGTTTTTTAAACCGGTGCTAAATAAAACCGGTGTTAAGAGAAGAAATTTAGCACCAGTTTTTTTCTAGCTGGTGAAACCGTATCATTGGTTACTTAGGCACCGGTTTTTTTACCAACCAATGACCGGTGCTACGAAGCAAAAAAAACTGATGCTATAGGTGTGTTCCCGTGGTAGTGGTTGTTCATAATCAGCTTGACAAAGTGGCCATGGAAGTCATATTTTAGTAATAGGAAGTTGAGCATCACTCAAGACACTCTATCAAAAGCCTTGGACATGTCCAATTTGGCTATGATATTTTGACACTGGGAAGATTTATCAAGCATCATGGCAGCTTCTTGCATAACAAGAATGTTGTTGGAAATCTCGCGGCCTTTATTGAAGGCGGATTGTTCAAATGATATGAACCTACTAACTAGGGGGCCTAATATTTCCACTGAGATTTAGAAAAAATCTTATTTATGAAGTTAGCTAAATTAACAGGCCCGGAGTCAGTGAATTTGTTTGGTTTTTGCACCTTTGGAATGAGGGTAATAAGGGAGCTGGTTATTGATTTGTGCATAGGGACCCTACACATGAATTCCTTGACACAAGTGAGAAGGTCTATTTCAATTATGTCTGACCATTGAATCCATCGGGACCACCACAACTGTGTTCCCCGAGACTGAACACAGCTGCTTTGAGCTCCTCCATTTCTACGATTCTGATTAGGTTAGCATTATCCTATTGGTCGATAATCTGAGGGATAAAGGTGAGGAAATGCATTAAACTAATACCTGATATGTCATTAGTGTTTTCAGTAAGGAGTTTGTTTTTTTTAAAAAATAAGCTGCTGCATCTCCTATTTGGCCTTGTTCAGTCAACTTAATGTCATCATTTTTTATCTTGATAATCCTAAGCCTATTATGTTTGTCTTTAACTAAATTATGAAAGAAGGTGGTATTAGGACCACCTTCTTTGAGTCATTTTTGTCTAGATTTCTCTTTCTTCTATTGACCTATCAATCAGCTCTGCCCTAACTTGATTCATTTTGCTTAGGCCATCAGTGGAGGGTAATTGATCATGCTCAGCTTCGGCTTCTTAGACCTTAAGTTCCGCATTTTTAATGTTTTCAAAGAGATTGCCAAAATTTTCTCTATTCCGGGTTTTTACCTCTTGTTTTAATATTTTTAGTTTGAGGGTGAATATGATCATACCCTGTCTAGTTAAAGGCTTATCCCATGAGTTTTTTACTACCTCTGTAAATTTAGGTCTACTAAGCCACATGGTTTTAAAGCTTTGGGCTGGGTAATTTTAGAATTTTTATAGACCAATAACAGAGGGGAGTGGTCAGATGTCAATCCGTTGAGATTTTGGACTGATGCACCATTGTATCTACTGAAGAAATCAGTGTTTTCCAAGCATCTGCCCAGCCTTTTACAAACATTAACCTACCCCATCTACCATCAGTCCATGTGTATAGGTTGTCAATGTTGGGGATTTCATTTAAGTTGTTGGCAACTATAAAAGTATCAAAATTCGACATAATGTTTGAATTATGATTTGAGTGCCCCTTGTATTTAGATATTGATATGATGACATTAAAGTCACCAGATAGTATAGTTGGGTGATTAGTGGAAGTTAAAATTCTCGTCATGGAGTTAAACATATCTTGCCTATCTTCTCTATCATGTTTATCATAGACTGAGAAAATGCTTAATTTGTCATTGGTGTTCGGGTTTGTTATGGTTATGTGGGTGAATTGATTGTGTATAGTTATCAACTGCCCTAAGAATCTATCTTTTAATAGTGTCCAAGTTCCACCATCCTGAGATGGAAAGCATACTGAGAATCCTAGCTTCCTTTTAAATGTTTCCACCTGATCTAGTTTTTGCTTAGTCCCTATGAGGAATATAATTGAGATTTTGATCTAATTAGAGATCCCAGTATTCCCCTTATATTCCATGTTAGCATATTAACATTCATTGGGAAACTTAGCTTTAGCTTTCAAGCGAGTTAAAACCATATTAGGAGATTTAAAGTAATTCCTGATGGGATCTGGGGGTTCGGGCATACCTGGGGTTACATGTTGGCTTTAAGTTTCACTAGTTTCAAGAGCTATATGCAGATGTATGTCTTCAAGTCCTTCAGGATCCTCTGCTAGATTGTTAGAGTTTAAGAATTGCGTTGTAGTGTTCCCATTGGTTTTTCCTGGGTGAGGTTAGGTTCTTGTTCCTGCACCTGTGAGGTAAGGTCCTGCACCTGCAATGGTTGGATTTTTTAAAGGACCTCTATGCTAAATTGTTTAAGGAGTTGAGTATTTTTTCATCTGTTAATTAAAATAGGTTCAGATAGCTCTTGGTTATAGATCATTGTACCAAGACAGATTTTCTAGTTGTTGTGGTTCTTTTTGGTGTTGTTCTTTTCTTTCTGATCTGTTAATCTAGCTTGCCTGGTGATATTCGTATTGAGATGATCTTTGAGTCTAGAATTATGCCGGGGTAGTGCTCTGGTTTTTGGATGATCTTCCTAAGAATCTAGAGCATCAACAAAGATGTCTAGATCTTGTACATGTATCTGCTGAGAAAGAAGAGTTTTCTTACAAAAGCCCAGTTGTGGGGTTACCATCACCTGGGAGCACTTTAGAACTAACAGGTATCCATATCATATTATCTTCTAGGCTAGGATTGTTTTGATTAGAAATAGTAGGAATATGAGTAGGTTCTAGGGGTGCAGTTTTAGGCTTTTGGAGCTGGTTGGTTTTATCCTTAGGCAAGCCACATTCACTAGTTTTGTGTCTTATTTGAGCATTTAGAACAGTAGTTTGGGTCATCCTTATAGTGAATAGGGTACCATCTACTTTCTTTAACTGATCCTAACTTAATTATGTCCGGAAATTATCATGTTAGGTCTATCTCAACACAAAGCCTTATTATAGAAGGTCTTTATTAGTTAATTGTTGGGTGGTTAGCAAAAATTAGCTCACCTAACCTAGAAGCAATGATTGGTATAGCTTCCCGATGAAGATAATAAGCAGGTGGAAAGCTAATGTTTAACCATATTGGAACTAAGGGTGGTTCTTACTTGACATTGAAGTTTTTAGTCCATTTTAACACCTTCATATAGCTACCATCTATGTTCCAATTTCTTTTGATCCAACACCTTTGTATATCATCTTCGTGTTCAAACTTAATGAATATATGCCTACGATCTAGGGTTGTGATCAGAGCTTCCACTTTAAACCTTATCTTTTTGAATTAAGCACGAATGAAGTCTAGAGTAAGCCTACCTCTCAGAAATTTTCCTACTAGATGGTGTGTGAAGGGTTCTGAGAGCTTATCTATCTTAGCTTCTTCGAAAATTACAACAATCTCCACTTTGTATTCGGTCATCGGCCTGAGGTTATTGCTGCTTTAGAGGATCAATTCTAGCTAGCATTTCTTTGTATCTTTGGTGGTAACACTAGGAGGTGGAGTTGTCATGGAGGCGAAGCTAGAGGTCTGAGCTATAGTTCAGTGAACTAGGCGGTGCGAGGTGGTTTAGATGTTAAAGTTGTGACAGATATTGGGCGGAGAACAGTGGTTACATGAAGAGTTGGGAAAGTAAGAGAGAGAACATAGAGCAGTAAGAGAGAACGTATCCTTTAACTTTATTTCTATTTCTAGAAGAGAATTATATAGATACATACTCTTTGTAGCTTTGGTGGCTAACACCAGAAGGTGGAGCTTCCATAGAAACAAAGCTAGAGGTCTGAGTTATGGGTCAATGAACTAGGCGGTGTGAGGTGGTGTAGATGTTACCGTTGTGGCAGATATTGGGTGGAGAACAGTGGTTACAAGAAGAGTTGGGAAAGTAAGAGAGAGAACGTATCCTTTAAATTTCTTTCTATTTCTAGAATAGGATTATACTGATACATACTCTTTTTTACTTTTAATTCTTCTCGGTTTATAGATCCGGGGTTTGGGAAACTACCGTGCACGATTTTCCTTGCTCTGGCAAAGAAGTGCCACCTTCAGCCTTTTCCTAACAGAGAACAACCTGATAGCGGAAGGGAAGAGCAACTGAACCGAGTTGCCGGAGAAGAACTAGGTCTCCTGGAAAACCTTAGACGTTGGCATCTATTGCCTGGGATGGGTCTATCCAATCAAAAACCAACGCTTTTGGCTGGAGACAATATCTATGGTCGGCGTCAGTTGCACAAGATCCGACCAAACCGCCGAGCAATTTTAAAAGAAATAGACAAGCAGGCCAGGATCAAGCGAGCACCCAAACAAAATGTAAAAATCAGCCAATAAAGATGAGCTGGCCGACATAGACCCAACACATATCTGGTTGACCCTGACAAAGGAGAGCTCAGTACTAGATCTGGTCGACTCCAGCGGACCCAAACCCAGCAGCCGGCTGACGTTGTAGAGCCATCATCTACGACTGACTCCAGCGATAGAGAGGCGGTGACTGGATTCGGTCAACTTCGACAAATGTGAAACACAAAACCAAACGAGAAAATGCCATTAAATATAGTTTGGGGTGGTCATCTCCGACTGAATGATATCCAAAGGAGAGGCAAAAATATGTGGTCTACTTGGTCAACGACAGTGACCGGTGACTCAACAACGATGCTTGGTAGCAACGTGGCATTCGCTTAGGCCCTTATAGAATCTAAGCCTAAAACACATCCAACGTTATTTTCTTGTTTAGCCCATCCCTAAAATCAATCCTCACTCCACTCGTAGTCTCGTTGTCCAATAAATATCTGTTGTGGTCGGTTGTAGCCACAAAATCCTCATGGTGGCCTCAGTGGAGGGATAGTGTGAATCGATGGATGACTTGGTTGGTAGTGGTGATGAGTTACATGCAACAGTCAAAATAGGCCATCTTGTTGCAGGTACATGGTCCAGTACACTGTAAATAGAAAAATGGGTCTTTCTGCCATAGTATGTATTCACCAAACTGGAGTCCATGCATATAATGACGCTCCCACCGGCCTATTGTACCAAATTAGAGGCAAGTTTAGAGGACAATGCTCCCTAGGAGATACCTACTACTGGGTTATAGAAGATTTGCGTTGTAGCATGACTTCCTTGGATGAAAATAGGGTTTGTGATAATCTTGATTTTAGTTGATTTTGAGGTTTCTATTTTCAGGTGTGTTGTTGGTGCTCTCACGACTCCAACAAGAGTTAGATTCTTCTCTGCCACTGATTGGAGAAATCCAGTGACAACATTCATAAATGTTCTCAATACTAGAACTACGGAGTTGTGGCAACCTGGTGGGATTAACTTGGCCAACAATGAATAAATATGGAGGTATGTAGTACAATATTGCTTCTAACAAAAACAAACATGTCCTTGAAACTCCTCCAACCGGCACTTTCCATCTCAAATTGGAAAAATCCAACAACTGTCTCTCAAAAACTATAGAGTTAATACAACCCGGTGAAGACAAAAATTGGAGGTGCGGGATGAGTGGCAAACTGCCGATGTGGCATGTGGACTTCAATCTAAAAATTGGATTGATAGGTTCATTTGTGGGAGACTTATCCCACAATGTGTGAGCCAAATGATGTGTTCAAGCATATAAAGACTAGATATATTAGTTACAGTTGTAAGTTAGAGCAAGTCCAACAGGTTTTCTATAATGGAGATTTTGATTGACTTTAGAGATTTTAGACACTATTTCAGCTCCAACAGATTCTCCATCATTCTCTAAAATAGAGATTTTGATAAAATGGGAGGTTTGGTTCTCTATAATGATAGAGAGAGATTATTTTTTTGGAGAAATGAATATTTAATATAATCATTAATTTAACATCTAAACTTTAATACTAATTTTCTATTTATACCAAAATTATCCAAGCCTAAATCAATGCAACATTCAATTATTGTTGAATCAACACATAAAATTGAACCATTGAAACATCCAAGTATTCATTTTCTCTTCTTTCCCCCTTCCTTTGTAAGATCGATATTTAAATTTGCACGGATTTTAAACTTATGATTCTCAAATAAGAATTAACATGAATCACACCATGAATACGATATTTAAAAAATAGTTATTACCTTCGTTATTCACTCAATAAGACATACTGGAATATAAAGAGAGATGTATTTTGAAATTCAACTTCTTTAATTTTCCATTCAAGAGATTGCCTTATCTCCAAATCGAAGAAAAAACTTAATCTGGTGACTTAATGAATTCAATTGTCGTTATTTAAAATTTTATTAAAACAGATAAATAGTTATAAGATATTTAATTATTCTTTACAAATAAAATACCAAAATTAGCCCTTTTCTTTACTTTCTTCAAGTAAATTTATTTATAGAGACAGTAAAACTAATAGTTCATTTCAATTACAAAGTAATCATTATTGTGAAATAAATGTCAAAGTCTGCAAAATAGAGAGTCTGTTGGAGTAGGAGCCGTGTAGGGAATATATGACTTTTGAATCTCCATTTTGATGAAAATTTTGGAGAACCTGTTGGACTTACTCTTAGAGGTTGTACGACCTAAACCTGGTACAATAGAGTTTGTCTCCCGCGAGACCGTCTCATGGTGAGACTGAGGTAAATTATAAGATAAAATATGGATATATACAAATATAATCATATATACTTGAGTAGGTGCAAATATAATCCTCAGATAATTGAAACTACAAAAACAACCCTAATTAGTTGATGAAAGTGTAAATATAACCCTCTGGTGAGAAATCTGGCATGGCCATGCTTTTCTGGCCGCTGACCCCCCCCCCCCCTCCCCCTCCCCCTCCCCCTAAAATGATAAAAATACCCTCGGACCAAAAGATGAATTTGGGTGGACAATTATACCCTTACCCAACGTCGGACCGCCGCTGTAACAGGTAAAGTTATATAAACACATTTTGAAAATTGATATGATTACAACAGTACATTCCTAAATCTTATATGGTTATATCAGCACATTCATAAAACGTGCAGGGTTATATCAATCAACAAAATAACAACTGGGTCGAAGAACACAACAAATTAACAACTGCACACACAGCACCATAGGTTATCCAATCATCAATTAGGACTAAACACAACAAAATAAACAAAATATCATCAAAATCCCTATATTATGTACCATATATACAACATATCTCTATTCATGTGATGAGAAGCAAAAGAAAATCATAGAATCAAACTCAATATCACATTAATCTAGTGAATTAAGGGAAATTTTGGATGAAGATACTTTTTCAAGGGTTCTGGCACCTCCACTTCAACGTCCACTACATCGACCTCGCCAAACCTCTTCCTTCGCCGTTGGAATCATTAACTAGTGTCTACATGTATAAAGTGTCAAAATTTTAACATGTAAACACAAGATTTACAATGAGATCAAAATTTAACTTGAAAATACATGATTTTAGTGAAAAAATTATTCTGAAAAACATCACAATGTTTATTTGAAACATCAAATACTGAATATGAAACATCAGGGCTGGTAGTTAGAGCCTGTGCATTTCGCGAGAATGAGGAAAAAAATTGAACAACGAATTTCACTGACCTAAATTTTTGACTAAATCCCCAATTGTTTATGCCGGACACCCCCATAATGTTGTTATGCCGAACAACGAATAGATGGTATTGCATCATATGTTAGGGACCATAAAATAATTTAGTCTACTTAAAAGTACCTTGGAGACCAAACAAATTATTTTGAATTTATTGGGTACTAAAAGGAAGCGTCTTGGTCTTGAAGACCGAAAGATGGTATACGATCATATGTTAGAGACCAACAAAATAATTTAGTCTATTTGGAACTCTATTTACAATTAAACTACATTATATTGCACATTAGTTCTTGGCCTCACTATGAGACGGTATTATACAAGACTCTTTTTTTCTTGAAAGAGACTTATACAAGACTTTGTCGGCACCATAGTGTAGCAATCTTAAATTAATGAGAAGTAGGATACTGTTTTTAAAAATAATTTTAAAAAACTCTACCAAACAAGGAAAAGGTTATAAAATTGCATCAAGCCCTGGACGGAAACGGCGTCGTATTCTTGAATAGAAACACTGAAATCACACGAGCATTGATATCCAAAAGGTAGAAAAGTCGGGCATAGATCAAAGAGTTCACTCCTCAACCGAGATATGCCATCCCCAAAACCCTTGTCGTCGGCGGCCGGTATGCTCCGGGCACGACTCAGCTCCTCGCTCCGAACCCGGGGAGGAGACGCCCACGGCCCCAGCAGGTGGGCCACGCCCGGGCACCAGGAGAGACCCAACGGGTACCTATTCAACCGGACGCCGCTGCCCCCGGGGCAGTCCCGCAAGTGGGAGGACTGGGAGCTCCCCTGCTACATCACCAGCTTTCTCACCATCGTCATCCTCGGCGTTGGCCTCAACGCCAAGCCCGATCTCACCATCGAGACCTGGGCCCACAACAAAGCCCTCGAGCGCCTCGAACTCGAAGCCGCTGCCGCTGAGAATTCCGATTAGTTTGTTTTGATGGTGATGATGATGAAATTTGTGGCTGTTGATATTTCTTGTTGGGGTAGTTGGAAAGAAATAAGGGTTTTTTGGTTTGACTCCGGAGATGGGATCGGACCTTTTAATTTTCTGCAATTTTGACTTTGTTGTTGTTACCCTTATGATGTTGCAATCAGTATCGTAATTTACCCCCAATAATTGTCGTCATCTAAGACTAGTTTGTCGTAAAACTGTCATCTACGATTTGTTAAAATTTGGGATTCATTAAACTGAGACTGATATTCTGCTGTATATTGTTACTATTCCGTTGTTCCTGATCAAAGATGGTTTATTTTTAGTTTTGGTTACCAAAATCTGTACATTTAGAAGCTTATCTAGATAAGCAACCAGCGCCAAACTTGGTGGTGCTACTTATATGTGGCTGTTATACAGTTCTTGTGTTGCTTTTCTTGTTTAGGAGCTGCGGTGCAGCTAGGGTAGGATCAGGTGTTGAACTAGCTAATAGGGAGAATATTATGTGAGGCATGGCATTTGTTGTCTACTTGCTTAACTATGTTACACTTAGCTAAGCCCTGGTTAATTTGCATATGTTTTAGACCATAATGAGTACTTTATTGTTCATCCTCAAGGGTAAGACCAAGTGCATTGTTCTCAATTTGGATTGTGTATAAATCATATGTAACATCGTCCGACCTATTTGGGGGTTGATTATGATAGATTCACCTTGTTTTTAGATGGAAAGATGTCATTGCTTGGTTGCTTTCATATCTGATCCATTGGGGGATAAAAGAATAATTGTGAGCCTTGAAGGTGCCCATTAACCTAATGTGAAGAAGCTGTTTTCTGTTCAAGAAGTGGTAATGAAGGTAAAATGGTTGATAGTTGGTACTCTTTGAGAAACATACTATTGCATATTTTGATGATGTTCTTTTGGTGACTTGATGTATTCAGAGATTCATAATTTTTTCATTTTCAACAGAAGATGCTTTTAGTTTTATTTGCTAGGAAGGTAGCTACCGAAAGTGTCACTTCTTAGGTAACATTGTTGAAATGTGACAGAGGTGCCTACTTAGATTCTTTGTGAGATTATGTGGAAAGGAGGAATGTGTTGGTGGGAGTTTTTATTTTCTCCTTAATGAGTTAATTTGCTCTCAGCTGCCCATGTTTGGTGTTTCTCTCTGATTTTAGAATCTGACAGTTGTACTGGCTGCTATTGATGGACCTTATGGTATAATGTGTGAGCTACATGCAAAATGTCCAGCTTGTGGTTGTGCCAATTTTGAGATTTAGTGGTTATGTTGATTGTCGTGGTTCTCTCATTTGCTCCTTGTTCAGTTAGCACATAGATTACATAAGGACATATTTTAGTAGTGATGAGCTACAGCCTATAGGCATCTAGAACTGAATTACTCTGTCTCGGTGTTTGTGTGTGTGTGAACGTTCCGTATTTTAGCAAAAATACTTTTGAGTCCAGTTATAAGTTCGTTACTTATAATCCATTAGCGCAACTAGGATCCGTTGTAGTCTAGTGGAGCGTGGGACACAGATTCCCGGAAGGTCTTGTTACCTCGGAGAGCACATTAGTTTACCCGAAGGGTTCTCATTCTAGGCCTGTTGGTTCTATGGACGATGAGGATAAAACCTCCATTGGTCGTCATGTTTGTATGTTTTTCTTTGTTTCTGTTTAAATCCATCCAACCCAAGGGTCAAGTATTTAAACCTGAAGTGAAGACTCGTTCTGCACCCTGATGGGAGATACTTCCAGTATATTTGCAGTCTTAGATCAACATGTTGAATCTAGGAAATTCTGAACACCGAGATAGTAAGATTAGCAGTAGTAAGATTTCATGCAATAACAACTGTTCTGTCTTTAGGTTTCTGGTTATTTGTATAGGATTGTCATGGTGAATATTTGTTAATAGTATAAGGTTGATCTTAATATCGGTTGTTCTGCATACAATTGTAAATTAGAGTTAGAGTAGGTTCGGGTTACACTGTCGCATAATTTGCCAGCTTCCAAACTCACGGATGGCTGCTACTGAAACGATATTTTGTATAGCCAATAGTTTGAAGCATTAACACGTTATGAAGTCAGTAGTTCGGTAGTTCCTGGGATATGATTTCGCGGGGATGAATTAATCGTTAACAAATCTTCCAGTAATTTGTGTAAGTATTTGCAAACGTCTTTTCCTATCAATTGTCAAAATGTAATTGAAATAAGTAGCATTTGCCTAGTGTAACTGAGGTTGATCCATGGTGTAGAAGGTTTATCACTGCTGCTTAGAATCGGGCTCTGACCAAGTATATACTTTTTAAATGATCGTCATTTTTTTCTTATAGTATTAATTCTTTTCGTTCTTTACTTAATTTATCTTAAAACTTAACTATTTATATTTCTCAAAATTTGAGAAATAATAGTCGCTCAATATTACAATCTTTCAACTAATATTTTGGTAATAATTACGTTCTGTATTTCTTGTGATATTCAATGATGATAATTTTGAGTGATAATCAAGCTCTACAATCCATCAATCAATCAAATTAAGCTCATACGATCAATGATGATAATATTAAGCAATACATATTAAGCCCAAACAGTACGGGAAGAAAGAAATGGACAAGACAGGAGAAACATTGGGTGTGTTTGGCACAATTGTGCTTACAAGCAAAGATGACTTATTTTGAAAGTAGAGCGAAACCAGCTTCTACTTTTTTCTCCAAAAATAGTTTTTACTTCTTAACTAAGCAACTTTTAGGAGTTTACCAAACACTAAACATATACTTAGCTTATAAGCAAATTACTTATAAGCACTGCCAAACAGAGTCATTGTGCAAGCGATCCACAATGGAAGATTTGCATGAACGAGCTAGTGATACATCTGAGCGAGCGAACTACAATAGAATTGTTGCACAAGAAAGATGGCGTATCCCTGCACGAGTGAGCCACGATGGAACTGATATGCAAGCGAGCCACGATGGATTTTGACCGAGATAGGGGGTGGTGTAATAGAGATATAGTTGATTTAGAATCGGGATAAGGAAGAAATACCCTTTCTGATTGGTTTTGTATATATCACGTTGTATATTTGTTTAGATCGTGTATACCCTTTGTACTCACTATATATCAATACACACATCCACAATTATTTATAAGCTTTGCATTCTATCATGATATCAGTAAGGTTTTTCTACAAGTTCTTGGCTTTAATCCTTTTCTTCCAAAATAAAATACAAAATTTCCAAAATCTTTCCGTCTCTTTTCCGATCAACGACTCCGGCTGCCGCCACCTTCCGCCGCTGTCTCACCGTTGGTCATCTCTTCCAGGATTCTCTCACCTCTGCTCAGCTGTCAAGACCTTTCCTCCGCTCAACTATGATAGAATGATTTTCCGTAATCAATTGTAGTATTGATATCTAAATATATAGAGAGTACAATAGAGGTGTAATAAGGAAAGAACTCTAATCATAATAAATCATAATCTAATCAGGAGTCTGATTTATCCTAACACCCCCCTCAAGCGGAGCGTCGGATGCTCACCGACGCACAGCTTGGACCTAAAGAACTCGAACAGCGGACGAGAGAGCCCATTGGTGAAAATGTCCGCAATCTGAAGAGAAGTCGAAACATGAGCAACACGCAGTTTTCCGGATGTCACCAACTCACGAACAAAATGGTAGTCGATGTTGATGTACTTCGCCCGCTTGTGAGCCACTGGATTTTGAGCCGAGAAGATAGCACTACTATTGTCGCATAACAACAGTGGAGAACCAGAAAGCGGAAACCGAAGATCACGAAGAAAATGAGTGAGCCAGACCACTTCTGAGGCAGTGTTGGCGAGAGCAAGGTATTCAGACTCAATGCTAGAGCGAGAAACAGTGGGCTGTTTCTTGGCACTCTAAGAAACCAGATTTCCACCAAGAAAAACTGCATAACCATAAGTGGACCGACGAGTCTCCAGACAGCGAGCCCAATCAGCATCAGAATATCCTAACACATCAGGAGTACTTGCAGAACAAAACCGGAGACCAAAATGAAGAGTGCCACGAACATACCGCAAAATTCGAGTCACAGCAGCAAAATGATCATCTCTAGGATCCTGAAGAAACTGACTCACCGTGTTGACCGAGAATGCCAAATCCGGCCGAGAGATGGTGAGATACTGGAGAGCACCAACAAGAGAACGATAAAGTGTAGGATCCCGAAATGGAGGACTGGTAGAGCTGTGAAGTTGAGAACCAGCAACAAATGGAGTAGAAACAGGTGTCGCGTCAGACATACCGGCCCGATTCAAAATATCCCAAGCATACTTTGCTTGGCCAAGCAGTAATCCTGAGGAGATAGGCGAAACTTCAAGACCAAGAAAGTAATGGAGAGCACCAAGATCCTTGATAGCAAACTCTCCGTGTGTCTGATCAATGAACTGGCGAAGAAGAGTCGAGTCATTTCCTGTAAGAATGATATCGTCCACATACACAAGTAGGTACAGTAACGACGACCCTCTTGAAAGGACAAACAAAGAAGTATCAGCTGAGCTGCACCAAAAATCAAGCTGTGTCAGATAACTGTTGAAACGCTGGAACCAAGCCCGGGGAGCCTGCTTAAGACCATAAATGGCCTTTTTCAAACGATAAACATAGTCTGGATGGACAAAATCCTGATAACCAACGGGCTGCTTCATCTAGACTGGAACATCAAGAACACCATTAAGGAAAGCATTCTTGACATCCAACTAATGAAGTGGCCAGGAACGCATGGTGGCTATGGCAAGAACCGTCCGAACAGTGGAGGCTTTGACCACAGGACTGAAAGTGTGGTCAAAATCAAAACCCAGAATCTGCAAGAAACCCTGCGCCATAAGTCTAGCTTTGTGATGCTCAATAGTGCCATCTGGTCGATACTTGAGACTATAGACCCATTTGGAGCCAACAATGTTGACATTCGAAGGTCGAGGCACCAAATCTAAAGTGTGCTGACCACGAAGAGCATCCATCTCATCATCCATGGCTGAAACCCAGGCTGCATCCTGAAGGGCAGTGCGATAATCAGTGGGCTCTGTCTGAGAGAGGAGTGCGGCAGTGAGACCATAAGCAATAATATCCGAATAATCCCAGTGCTAAATGGCACCAGTAGAAGACCGAGTGGCCATCCGATGAGTACGAAGCTGGGGTGGCTAAGCTGGAGGAGTCGAACCAGCTGATGACACGGAGAAAGATCGAGCTGTGCTGACCGGAGAGTGGCTGTCGAAAGTCACCGGAGAAAGAATAGCCGATACTGGCTGAGACGTGGTGGCCGGTGGCTGAGATGGTGGATGAGGAGTGCTAGCCAGCGGCTGAGATATGGTGGGCGTTTGGTGAGGAGCCGGGTCCCAGTCGGCCGTCCAGATGGAAGATGGTGGTGAAGGAGGGGCAGCTGGAATAGACACAGACACAGGCGTGGTGGCCCCAATCGATGAAGTAACAGTTCCATCAAAAAATGATGAAATCTCCAGATCTGAAATCGAACGACTGTTCGTGGAAGATGAGACATAAGGGAAGAAAGTTTCATCAAAACGAACATGGTGAGAGATATAGATGCACCTAGAAGTCGGGTCGAGACACTGGAAGCCCTTGTAACGAGGATGATAGCCAATAAAAACACAGGGAATGGATCAGGGTGCAAGCTTATCAGTAGCAGTGGCACGCAGGCATGGAAATGCACGGCAACCAAACAGGTGAAAGAGGGTATAGTCAGGCACGTGACCAATAACAACCTCAAAGGATGATTTTTCACTCAGAACCGAACTAGGCAGACGGTTAATAATATAAACCGCGGAGGAGAAAGCTTCCACCCGATAACAGTGCGGCACAGAAGAGTGAAAAAGCATGGCAAGACCAGTCTCTGTGATGTGGCGATGCTTCCGCTCAGCCCGGCCATTCTGAGCAGGTGTATAGGGCGAGGACATCTGATGATGAATACCAAATGATATAAGATGAGCCTGAAGTCGGTGATTAGTAAACTCGGTGCCACCTTCGGTCTGAAAAATTTTAACCCTAGCAGAAAACTGATTCTCAACGAATTTCTGAAACTGGATAAAGGTGTCATAGAAATCTACTTATGCCGCATCGAAAGAAACCATGTGAATCGTGAAAAATCATCAATGAAAATGGCATAATAAGAGAAATCGTTGACAGATAAAACAGGAGCTGGTCCCCACAAATCACAATGTACTTTATCCAATAAACCGGTAGCGCGCTTATCACTAGTGGAAAAGGGCAAACAGCTGCTCTTGGCCATCTGCCAAGGAGAGCAACTGATAGGTGCAGGCATAGCAGAAGTCGCATAAATAAGTCCCCGTCGATTCAATAACTGAACAGTATCATGAGACACATGACCGAGGCGAGAGTGCAATTGCTCAAAAGAAGCATGAAGCTTTGTAGAGCGTAGTTCGCCTAAAAAATTGGAATCACCGGTCTCAAGAAAATAAAGACCAGACCTATGATGGCCTTTACCAATTATCGCCCCTGTAAGCTTGTGCGCAATGGAAAATGCATCGGCATCAAATATAACACGGACAGGTAGATCACGAGTGAGCTTACTAATGGACAATAAACTTCTAGTAATATTAGGGACCACAAGGACATCATTAACAGAGAAACAAGATAAATGACATTGGCCGATGTGAGAAATAGATAATGATTCACCATTTCCAACAAGAATAGAATCAGAACCACGATAACGTTGTACCTGATAAAGATGACTGGTGTGAGCAGTGATGTGAGATGTAGCACCTGAATCAATGATCCACTGATTCGACGAAGAGTGACGGTTGGAACCATTCAAACTGGCCTGAAAAAACACCTTGTCCGCAATCCAATTAGTGGATCAATCTTCCCGAGATATAGGGCCCAAATAAACCATAGCAAAGGATCGAAATTGCAATGAAATTGTCAGGGTGCTGACGAGAATTTGAACAATTCGCGAGAAATAGGTTCAACTCCCGAGAAACAGGGTCAACTCACGAGAAAACAGGTTTAACTCACGATAAATAGGTTCAGCTCACGAGAAATTGAAGACCGCGAGAAATACACTTGACGAGCGAGTCAAGTCGCGCGTGCCCTTCAAGCGCTGGAGATGCCTTCTTCGACTGAGCTGGCGCGTGAGTTTCACGTGCTGGAAAATGCGCGTGGATCTCGCTGGAATAACTCGCCACTGGAAACGTCGGCCGCTCGCCGCTGGAGATGCTGGAGCTGATGGAAGAACTCGCCGCTGGAGACGCCAGAGCTGATGGAAGAACTCGCCGCTGGAGACGCTGGAGCTGATGGAAGAACTCGCCGCTGGAGATGCCGGAGCTGATGGAAGAACTCGCCGCTGAAGACGTCAGCCGCTCGCCGCTGGAGATGCCAGAGCAGATGGAAGAACTCGCCGCTGGAGACGCGATGTGAAGACTTTGGCCGCTGATGGAAATGTCGATCTGAAGACGTCGGGAAGAATTTGACCGGAAACTTCATCGGAATTTGACCGGGCATTTTGCCGGAATTTTACCGGAAAAGAGAGAAGGGGAGGTGCTGAACAGTAAATTAAAATTTAGGGCTTAGGATCAGAACTTGCTCTGATACCATGATAGAATAATTTTCCGTAATCAATTGTATTATTGATATCTAAATATATAGAGAGTACAATATAGGTGTAATAAGGAAAGAACTCTAATAATAATAAATCATAATCTAATCAGGAGTCTGATTTATCCTAACAAACTCAAATCTGGCCGATCGTCGACTGCCTATCGCAAGCCTGTGCTGTGCGATCGGTCCAATTTGGCCGGCGACCTCTATCGTTCAGGCTTTTCTCTGACAAACTAATTTTGTATTTCAAGTTTTCCTCATCGCTGGTCACGCTGCCCAGCTCCAGATCTGGGTTCCAGGTGCGTTCTCGATTTCTCCGACATGAAGGTCACCGGGTTTTACCTGTTTCCCAACGCCAAGATTCATCGGCGTCATCATCACCAGCATCGTCCGTTCTGAGCTGGCGTCATCACCAGGGTTGTCATCACCGGTGTCATATAAGCAAGCTAGCTTCGTCGTCTCCGATGAGCATTCCTGTTTTGTTCTCAAATTCATGCGCCCCATCAGCCTTTTTTACAGTGCGTGTAGTCACGCGCGCGTGGCACATATGCACATTTTCCTTCTCAGGCGCGCGTGTTTCCATCCTTGCAGTTTCTGTGCACGACGTGCGGTCCTCTTGCAGTATATTTATTTTTATTATCATTTTTATATTTTATTGCTGTTATAGCTTCTTTTACCAGTCGCAGTGTCAATGGTGTTATGTACTGGGCTATGTTGCTTCTTATTGTTCTAAATTGAACGGTGATAGTTACTAGTTGCAGTGTCAGTGGTGTAAGAAATCCACTCACTTTGCCTTAACATGTCCTCACTTGGTCTCTCCAGCTTATTCTCCTGGCTCTTTACCGCATGCTTGCTGGATATCTGCATTTGGCGTGACCAACCACATGACTTATTCTCAATCCGCTCTTGATCGCGTGACTCCTTATTCTAGTAACAATCGTGTTATTGTTGGTAATGGTTATGCTCTTAACATTACCCATGTTGGTCATTCTCGGGTCTCTGAGTCATTATCCTTGTCTGATGTTTTAGTGGTTCCACAAATTACTAAAATTTTGTTGTTTATTAGTAAGTTTACTTTGGATATGAATGATGTTATTTTCTTTGATGATTCTTCTTTCACTATTTTGAACAAGTTTACTAGCGATGTTATTGGCAAATGTCATCGTGATGGGGGTTTGTATGTTATGGACTTTGGTGGTGCTGTTTTATCTGCTTTTGTTGCATCGAGTGTTTCTAAAGCATCTTTTGAACTTTGACATAGTAGATTGGGTCATGTTCCCCACAAAATCATATCTTCTTTGAGTAAGTCTGGATGTTTGTCAGTTTCTAGTTTGCTGCCTAAGCCTAATTTATGTACCCCTTGTGAAATGGCTAAAGGCAAACACCTTTCTTTTAGAGATAACTTAAAACGCGCACCGCACACACTTGATTTAATCCATTGTGATCTCCGGGAACCCTCTCCCATTGTCTCTCGTGCCGAGTACTCTTATTATGTCATTTTTGTTGATGATTTTTCTCGGTTCACCTGGTTATATCTTCTGTGATAAAAATATGATTTTGTGGAGGCCTATATGCATTTTGAGGCTTTTGTTGAGAACCATTTTTCTACCACCATTAAAGTATTTCAGAGTGATGGTGGAACCAAGTTTTTGAATCATCGTATGTGATCACATTTTGAATCTAAGGGCATTCATCATCAACTTTCATGCCCTTACACTCTAGAGAAAAATGGTCTTACAGAGCGGAAGCATCGTCACATCACTGAGTCAGGATTGTCGGTGCTCTTTCTCTCCAGCCTTCATAATTCATTTTTGTATAATGCTTTCTCTACAACATACTACATCATCAATAACCTGCCTACTCCGATTGTATCTGGCCAGTCCCCGCTCTCTTTTATTTTTGGCACTACTCTTGATTATTTCAACTTTCACCCTTTTAGTTGTCAAGGTTTTCCGTATTTGCGCCCTTATGCTCCTCATAAATTGGCGCCTTAGAGTTTACCATGTATTTTCTTGGGATACAGTTCTCAGTACAAAAATTATCGATGTTTTGATCCTCTTAGGAAGAAGGAGTATATCACTCGACATGCTCGGTTTGATGAGTTATTTTTTTCGACTACCCATACCGGCACTATTACAAATTTATCATCACTGGATGTTTATACTTTTTTGGAGCCTTCGTCAGTCCCGTCGATGGTCTTTGAACCATCTTCTTCAGTACAATGACCCATTATTTTGGAAATTTTAAATTTTCCGCCTGTACCAGAAGCTGAGGGTTCTTCAGAAAATTGCATTTGTCTACCACAGGGTCACCGGCAGCATGATCGACGTCAGCCAGCACCGCCAGCGCAGTTGTTACTGCTAGTACTGCCACTGCTGCCAACTCACGCACCGGCCACCCCAGCCACGCCTGTGCCTCACATGCCACCCTTCCAGCCACTGCCGCCTTCTCCGAAAGCAATGACCAACCCAGCTTCTCCAGTGATGCCATTGTTCTCTCATGTCTGCTCACCGACGCCTACCTTGGTTTCTGTGCCCGATGCCTTGGGGTCCATGCCTTCCTTGGGATTCACACCTTCCCCAGTTGTAAGTTCTTTTTCCCATCATCTGATGGTTACTCGTTTGTGCACTGGTTCTCTACGATATAAGAATTTTTTTTATTATGATATTTTTGGCTTACTAAGTGCTTTATTTTCTAAGACCGAGCCCCACAGTCATCACTCGGCTATCAAGGATCCTGAATGGGTTGCTGCTATGGACTCAGATATGGATGCCTCACACACTCAACAAACGTGGGAGTTGGTTCCTCGGCCTTTAAATGCCAATTTTGTTGGTTCTAAATGGGATTATCGATTGAAGTATAAAGCTGATAGCTCCCTTGATTGACACAAAGGAAGGTTAGTTTCTCAAGGTTTTTTGCAATTACCTAGCTTTGATGATGATCATACATTTAGTCCAGTGGTGAAGGCGTCTACTATTCGTACTGTTTTATCTCCTGCTGTCCATCGTAATTGGCCATTGCGACAACTTGATATCAAGAATGCATTTTAAATGGCATTCTTGATTCTCCGGTTGACATGGAGCAGCCTGCTCGATACAAAGACCCTATGTGTCCTGATTATGTTTGTCGTCCACGCAAGGCCATTTCTGATTTGAAGCAAACTCCTCGTGCTTGGTTTCAGAGGTTCAGTTCTTTTTTTATTAGCCTGGGTTGTGTATGCAGCTCCTCCAATACCTCCTTATTTGTTTTCTCATAGGGCGCATCTTTGCTTTATTTGTTGGTTTATGTTGATGACATTACTCTTACCGGGAATGATGGTCAACTTATTCGGAAGTTTATTGATTGGGTTAATCATGAATTTAAGCTTACTAATCTTTGCGCTCTACCGTATTTTTTGGGATTGGAGTTTGTTCGTACTTCCGACGGCTTATTTCTTGGCCAGGTTAGATATACCAAGGACATTTTACTGCGAGTTGGCATGCAAACCTTTACGCCAGTTGCCATCCCATTTGTGGCTTTCTCGTAACTGTCAAGCTCTTCCGATATGTCGTTCAGAAACCCAACACTTTATCATTCTTTGGTTGGTGTGCTACAATATTTGTTGATTACACGTCCCAACTTGTCCTATGTTGTGAATACGGTCAATCAATATATGCAGGTTCCTACTGATGACCACTATCAAGTTGTTACTCGGATTTTGCACTATGTGCGTGGTACACTTCACTATGGACTTCATTTTGGCACAAATTTGTTTGCTTTATCAGTTCTAGGTTACTCTGATGCTGATTGGACTTGTTTTATAGAGACTTGTAAGTGTATATATGGTTATGCCATTTTACTTGGTGGCATTTTAGTTTCATGGAGTGCTAAAAAGTAGCCTATAGTTTCTTGTTCTAGTTCAGAATCAGTGTAGCGTGCTATGGAAAATACTGCTGTGGAGTTAGCTTGGTTGATGAATCTTCTTCAGGATTTATGTTTGATGACGCGCGCACCATCTGTGTTGCTGTGTGATAATAATAGTGCTCTCTTCTTGGCTCAGAATCCAGTTTCTCATAAGAGAGCCAAGCACATTAATATTGACTATCATTGTGTGTGTGGGATGGTGTCTTCTGGGAAGCTCAAAGTTGCTCATGTTCCTACAGGCTTGCAGCTTGCTGACATCTTTACAAAGGGTTTACCTCGTCCTGAGTTTGATTTCTTACGTTCCAAGCTTTGCGTTACGACCAGTCCTACGCTTCGCTTAAGGTGGGGAGGGGGTTGTAGAGATATAGTAATGAGTCAGCATAGACCTTGAACTTTTAGAGCATATCTAGCCATAGACCTTGAACTTTTAGAGCATATCTAGCCGTAGACCTTGAATTTTCATTATTATAGAGAGTTAAATCTCTCAAAGTTCATTTTTTTTATATTACACTCCAATCATATTCTACTTTAGCTAGTGAATAGTTCTTTTAATATTATAACAACGAGTGGATGGGGTATGAGTCCAATCTTTGTCAAGAAAGTTCTCTATTAGCTATTAAAATAGGGTATTGCTATTTGTAGTCCGATATACACTAGTAGAGACCATCCCATTATAGGTGGCGATAGAAGGTAGTTATTGAAAAACAAATGCAGAACCGCCTTGTTAGAGCAGTTCCAAACTCGGAACTCCTAATTTCCCCAAGAAAAATCACATTAAAGGCAGTTATTTATCAATTAAGGCAGTTTTTGAATAACTGCCTTCAAATAGGGCCAATTAAAGGCAGTTAACGTTACATCTGCCTTTAATTAGCCCTAATTAAAGGCGGTTGTGTCAAACAACCTTTGATTAAGGCTAGCTCTGAGTTCAGAAAAGGGACACAAAATGCCTTCCGAGTTCGTAATAGGTGGCCTATGACAATTGTGAAAAGACGAAATACCTTCAGAGATCGCAAAGTCCATTAGGGGCATTGTTACGAACTCGAAACTATAATTTATGACTTTTTTTTTGTAATGTGAGTTCCAAACTCAGAACCCACTCTGTATAATTAAAAAATAAAACACACCCATTTCTTTATATCTTCACAAAGAATCAAATTCTAAGGGTTTTCACCCTTTCCTACTCCATTGAAGAGCATAATTGTCATTGGAGAAGGTGAGTTGTATAAAATTTTAATGTATGAAATTATTGGTTTTACATATATAAATCTTAAATTACGGTTTGTAGTTAGGTTAATTAGGGTTTAGGGTTATGATTATTGTTGTGAGAATGCTAATGGGTTGCACTGTAATCGACTTGTAGGATAATGGATTAGGATGAACTCATTGGTAATGATCTTAGAAAATCACCTGATTACATGCCATTGATTGAAACATGTCTTACGGTAGCGTTTGAAGATGCTTTTAAAAATGGTGTTGTGCGAGCCCGATGCCCGTGTAATGATTGTAGAAATGATGTGTATTTAGGGAGGAAGAAATTGCGGAGACATCTCATAATAAGGGGGTTTTAAACTTCCTACACTCGTTGGGTATGTCATGGGGAAGTTGGAGAAACAACGTAGACGATTGATTTGAGTAACATGAATATGAGGGATGAATTAGATGGGAATGCGGAATTTGACGGAATGGTGGAGGATATTGCAAGATAGGTCAATGGTAAACCCGAGGCATTACAAGCTTTACTTTATGACATAGAGACGTCATTGTACAATGGTTCAAAACATTCGGTACTTAGTACGACTTTGAGGATAATGAATATGAAGGCCAAATTTGGGTAGACCGATAAGTTGATGACCAAAACTCTAGAATTGCTTGGGGAATTTCTCCTCGAAGGTAGCACGATGTCGGATAGGTTGTATGCCACAAAAAAAGTTCTCTGCCCGATGGGATTGGAATCGGAAAAAAATACATGCTTGCTTGAATGATTGTATGTTGTACCGGGAGAAAGAAGATGAAAATCGAGAAACATGCCGGGTATGTCGTGAATCTCGATACAAATTGAAGAGGGGTGCAATTGCAGTGGGTACGGAAGTGTTAACTAAAACAAAGAAAAAAACACCGGCAAAAGTGACGTGTATCTCACAATCGTTCCCCGATTGCAGAAATTATTTGCGTGTAAGAAAGATGCAAAATTGTTGCCTTGGCATGCAAAGAGGGATCGACTGGTGGATGTTGTGATTAAACATACGTCACATGGTGAGCAAAATAAAAAATCGATGCTCTTTACCCTGAGTTCGGAAATGAACCTCGGCATTTGAGGTTCGACCTATGTACCGATGTAATGAATTCATTTGGTAATATGAGTAGTACACATAGTTCTTGGTCTGTTATGTTGGTTATCTACAATCATCTATCATAGTTGACAATGAAATGTAAGTATGTGTTGTTATCTGTGATATTTTCTGGTCTTAAGCAACCGGGTAATGACAAAGATGTGTATCTTGCTTCTCTTGTTGAGGATTTGTTGGCTCTATTTAAGGAGGGTTTCAGACATATGAAGGGAGTGTTGAAGATTACTTTACATTGAAAGCGATGTCATTTTACACTATTAATGATTTTCCTGCATACGGTAATTTGTCCGGTTACTCACTAAAAGGCCATTTTTCTTGCCTTATGTGTGAGAAGGACACTGATTACCACAAATTGAAGCATTGTTGTAAAATTGTATTCCAAGGTCATCTTTGGTTTCTTTTGGAGGACCATCCACGGTGGTTGGCAAAACAATGGTTCAATGGGGGAAGTACAGGTTGGAGAAGCACCAGTTGCACGAACATGCACTCAGATATTTAAAAACCTGAAGAATTTACCCAATGACTTCGGGAAAAAGAAACGTAAAGTTCTCGTGGGTGAGAGTTGGAAGAAATGCTCTATTTTCTTCAGATTGCCTTATTGGGAGCATTTGGATGTTAGACATTCTCTCGATGTTATGCACATTAAGAAGAATGTGTGTGATTATTTGGTCGAGACCTTGTTAAAACCCCTGGGAAAACGAAGGACGGGTTTAAGGCTCAGTTATATTTAGTTCAGATGAGTATTAAGTAGAACTTAGGCCCAGTGAGTTTTGGTGAAAATTATTACTTGCACCCAGCTTGCTGTTCTATGTCTCAGTCGGAGAAGAAATATTTTTGTTAGGCCCTTAGTAGTGTTTAGGTCCCAGCCGCGTATTCTTCCAACATTAGTACTTGTGTGTAAGTTTAGGAGTTGAAGTCAGTTGGGTTGAAGTCTCATGATTGTCACAATCCAATGTAGAAATTGAATGTCATTGCGATTCGATCATCATTGCCATCCCATGTAAGATTGTGCACTACGAAGTTTTGTTTGTATTTCAAGTCCATTTGTAACAAAAACATTATTGTTTTGAAGTTGGACCGTATGCAATCAATGATCATTGAAGTTTTGTGCCAGATGGAAATGTATTTTCACCGTCATTCTTTGACATTATGGTCCACTTGTGTGTCCATATTGTGCGTTAAATAAAGCTTTGTAGTCCTGCATTTCTGGGATGGATATGCCCTTTTGAGAGGTACATGAAAATATTCAAATATTTTTTGAAGAATCGGTACAAGCCTAATGTAAGTATCGTAACTAACACCATATTAAAAATTCATTTGTATGTTTCAAAACGAAATTGAAATGTATTCCGATCTCGGAAACTAAAGCTAGATGAACCACACTGAAATAACTGATTAACAATCTGAGATCATATCTCCTTTTACTAAATTGATTTGCAAGATGCGATGGTATATCAATTCAGCGACACACCAATTTCCGAAACAAAGGGTGGAACTTCTGGTACCTGAACATTGGACGACGGTAACCGAAGGGTACCATAGCGTAAAAGAGCACTGTGATATACACTAGAACATAGCAGTTACACATCTTCATGCATTGTGGTACGCCGATCAACGACAGTGCTAGGGACGACAGTTCACATGAGTTGTCCTATGGCCACTTTAACCGTCATTGACACCTTGTTCCCACACTAGTGTGAAATTAAAATTGTTAAACATCTAATAAAACCCTAAAATAAACATTAAATAAAAATAGTTGGACATCTAATAAAAACACTAAAAAAATAATAATATTAAAACATCAAATCTAAAGAAACATGAGTTTTAAACATCAAAGAGCGCAATAAAATGTGACACCATGATATCGAAAAAATAAAACTTTAGAACTATTTTAAAAAAACTATTTCACATTATTTAAACATGAAGGACAAATTAAATAAAAAATCTAATATTCCAAAAAAAATAAAATCGATATTATTTTTAAAAATGACACGATAAAAATATTAAAGCATCAATCAAAATGAAAATATAGATTACAAAATACATTTAAGATAATAAAATATCATTAACTAGTGCCAAAAGACTAAAGGTGTAAAAAATTTAACATGTAAACACAAGATTTAAGAAATTTGACCGTAGTCCGTTGTGCTCCCAAGTGTTCCCCGCGGATAGACCTCCTAGGCTTAAGAGACCGGGCATGACTTCTACCGCGCACGCCCCGCGTAATGGTTTTGTAACCGTTCTTTCCATTTTAGGCAAATGGACAGCCTGATGCCATTTAGCGCAACCGTTAATTCCAAGTGATACCTAGCAAGGGGTTAATTAATTTGCGTAGGCAAAATTAATTTACCCCTACCCAACCTACATGGCCATGCTACTACCATGGGAAATCCTTTCAGCCATATGGAGAAAAACTGCTGCATTTTTTTTGTTTTTTGCGGACCCCTTCGAGGGTAATACCCATCGAGTGCAGAGACCCTTCAAGGGTATGACCCCTTCGAGGGTATGACCCCTTCGAGGGCAGAGCCCCTTCGAGGGTATGACCCCATCGAGGGTAGAGCCCCTTCGAGGGTATGACCCCTTCGAGGGTATAGCCCCTTCGAGGGTATGACCCATTCGAGGGCAGAGCCCCTTCGAGGGTATGAACTCTTCGAGTGCAGAGCTCCTTAGAGGGTATTACACCTTCGAGGGCAGTGCCCCTTCGAGGGTATAGCCCCTTTCGATACCTCCAGCACTCGAATGCCCCCTGGAGTACTCGAACACCTCCAGACCTCAAAAGCCTTCCTCGAGCACTCAAACACCTCCATCACTCGAATGCCTCCCTCGAGTACTCGAATACCTTGGACACTCAACTGCCCCCTCGAAACACCATTCTGACCACCTACCCTCGAGGCCCTCAAAATACCATTCGAGAGTCATTCTAGCCGGACCCCCACCTCGAACCACCCTAACGTTGTAGCCGGACCCCCACCTCGAGCACTCGAACACTTCCAGCTGTCGAATGCCCCTGTCGAGCACTCGACTGCCTTCAGCACTTGAATACCTCATTCTATCTATCCTCGAACCAGTCTTCGGCACTAGAATACCCTTTTGATCACTCGAACTCCCACTTCCCTCGAATGCCCCTTTCAGTGCTCAAGGACAAACTCGAGGACAAATGAAGCGAATTCCTCGAACTGTCCCTCGAGGGCAAACATACCACCCCTTGAATAGCCCCAGCACACGAACACTCTAACACTCAAATGCCCCCTTGGAGCACTCAAACACTTCCAGCTCTCGAATGCCCCCGTCGAGCACTCGAATGCCCCCGTCGAGCACTCGAATGCGTTCAACACTCGGAAGCCTTTAGCACTCGAATACCTCAATCCGTCTATCCTCGAACCCTCGAAGTATCCTTCACCTCTCGGAGCATCCTTTCAACCCTTAAACTATCATACCCCTAGAACCATCCTAACCCTCGAACCACCCAGAGCCCCTTAGAGGGTATTACACCTTCGAGGGCTGTGCCCCTTCGAGGGTATAGCCCCTTCGATACCTCCAGCACTCGAATGCCCCCCTGGAGTACTCAAACACCTCTAGCACTCGAAAGCCTTTCTCGAGCACTCGAACACCTCCATCACTCAAATTCCTCCCTCGAGTACTCGAATACCTTGGACACTTGAATGCCCCCTCGAACCACCATTCTGACCACCTACCCTCGAGGCCCTCAAAATACCGTTCCAGATTCATTCTGGCCGGACACCCACCTCGAACCATTCTGGCCGTTCGAGAGTCACTAGTGTTTCTATGTAGAGATAGTCAAGTAAAGTTTGACCGCTAATTAGTTAAAGTCAACTTAGTTTATAGTGTTTATATATTGAAAAGTCAACTTTGTTATTAGTATTTATATATTGAAAGTCAAGTAAGGGTTCATCGTTGATTAGACAAAGTCAGCCTAGTTTATAGTGTTTATATATTGAAAGTTGAGTAAAGTTTGACCGTTGATTAGTTAAAGTCAGCTTAGTCACTAGTGTTTCTATATAAAGAGAGAGTCAAGTAAAGTTTGACCGCAAATTAGTTAAAGTCAATCTAGTTTATAGTGTTTATATATTAAAAGTCGAGTAAAGTTTAACCGTTGATTAGTTAAAGTCAGCTTAGTCACTAGTCGAAGGTAATAGTAAATAAAAAGAAACCGTGAGAGTCTACGGGAGTGGGAACATTGTCCCACTCCCGTGATACAGTGAAACCTACTGAACTACCCCTGATCTAGACGGTACAATCAGGTTGCCCAAAAAATGCCGTGGGAGTGTACGGGAGTGGGAACATTAGCCCACTCCCTTAACACATGTTACCTAAAATACTACCCCTGATCTAAATGTTACAACCAGGTGACCAAAAGAAGCTAGTCCCGTCATGATGACCGGAGCCCGTGGAAACCATCCATGGAAAATATTACAACCCGTCGTGGTGATCGGGGCCTGTATGAGCCATCCCTTCAATAGAGTCCCTTCATGGTGATCGAGGCCTGTATAAGCCATCCCTGAAAAAAACAGAGGGGCGTGAGAACAAACTCACTTGCCTCCTCGCTCCATTTTACATTTATGCTACCGGTGGTGTGAACCGGCTCTTACGCCGTGGTTTTCTCCCCACGGGTGTCTTCAAATCTGAGAGTGGTCTCGGTCTTCCAATGAATGTAGTATGACCTGTCTTTCTAAAAGGGCTTGCACACCGCTTCTACCATGTACACCTCTAAGATGAAGATAAAGAGGTGTTATTGGCCTTCGATAACGGTCTCTGGATGAGGGCCGAGGCTTTCTCTGTGGGGTTGGGCGCAGTTTGACCGTAGTCCGTTGTGCTCCCAAGTGTTCCCTGCGGGTAGAACTCCTAGGCATAAGAGACCGGGCATGAATTCTACCGCGCATGCCCTGCGTAACGGTTTTGTAACTGTTCTTTCCATTTTAGGCAAATGGACAGCCTGATGCCATTTTGCACTTTTCAGTACAGCGCAGGCAAATAGTGCAACCGTTAATTCCAAGTGATACCTAGCTAGGGGTTAATTAATTTGCGTACGCAGAATTAATTTACCCCCTACCCAACCTACATGGCCATGCTGCTGCCATGGGAAATCATGTCAACCATCTGGAGAGAAGCTGCTGGTTTTTTTTCCAATCCAACAGTAGCCATCCCTCGAGGTTTCTTCACGAGTCCCCCCTCGATGATAGGGCACTCGAACACCTTCAGCCCTCAAATGCCCCCCACGAGCACTTGGGAGCTTACGACACTCGAATGGCTACCTCGAGTACTCGAGCATATCCAGCACTCGAATGCCTTCAGCACTCGAATCCATCGAAAACTCCTTCAGCCCTTGGACCATCCTTCCAACCTCGAACCATCACTCCGCTTCCCTTCGAAAACTCGAGCACTTCCATCATTCGAATGCCCATGTTAGGCACTTGAATGCCTTCAGCACTCGAATCCCTCGAAATCACCTTCAGCCCTCGAACCATCCCTCAACTTCCCTTCGATTATTCTAACCTCCCCCCCTCGAGGGCAAAGAACTAGATCACCTTCAACCCTCGAATGCCCTCCACCGAGCACTCGAAGGATTCCAGCACTCAAATGTCCCCCTTGACAACTCTAGCACCTCCAGCGCTCGAATACCTCAATTCGTCTAACCGCAAACTACCCTCGAGTACTTGAGCACTTCCAGCACTCGAATGCCAATCTCGAGCACTCGAATGCCTTCAGCACTCGAATCCCTCAAAATCTCCTTCAGCCCTCAGACTATCCTTCCATCCTCGAACCATCCCTCAACTTTCCTTCGAGTACTCGAACCTCCATCCCTCGAAGGGTTACTGTTCAGCATACCATTCGAGTAGCCACTGCCAACTGATAGATGTGATTGCCGGACCATATTTTTCGGCGTTGTTGAGTCACCGGAATCTGGGCAAAAATAAAGAAAACTACCAATTACGAGAATCTGCTCTTCTGTTCCTTTTCTTCTGGGAATTCTTATGAAACTGAGAAACAGGGCCAACAAATTGAGAGTGCTATTCTTTATGATTCTGATTAAAACAATCCACCATGGCCGGCCGCCAGACTAACCAACACACAGTGAAACATCTCATGACATCTATGATGAATCCGAATAGACCCAAATTATTGCCACCTCAATTATACCCAGAATGAAGGTCACCATATGAATGTTCATGAGTGAGAGAAAATTTTAAATCTGTGTTTTCGGCATAGAGCGTCTAAGTGCAGACTAGGTCAGGGAACACAAGGCCGGGGGTTATCCGGGTTCTAAACACAAGCGAGGCTGAGAGTTTACCGGGTTCTGAGCATAAGCAAGACCGGGAAAGGAATCGGTTTCTGTTCACTTACAAGGCCGGAGGGTTCCCAGGATTTGAACACACACTTGGCCGGAAGATGGCCGGGTTCTGAGCACTAGCGAGGCTGGATGATCAGTCCTGGTTTTAAACATAAGCTAGGCCGTTCGGGTGCCCGGGGTTTAAACACAAGGTCCCCTGAATCAGTTTGGGTAGGCTATTGGTCTAAGCTCCAATTTAAATTCGAGTAAACGAGGTTGAGCATTTTCCAGGTTCTGGGCACGAGCAAGGCTGGGTGGGTTTCCGGGAGCAAGGCCGGGCGGGCAGGACAGGTTTTAATCACTTGCAAGGCCGGAGGTTGCCCAGGTTTTGAACACAAGCAAGGCCGGAAGGTGACTGGGATCTGGGCACTAGCAAGGCCGGGGGACAAGGCCGAGGTTTGGACATAAGCTAGGCCAGTCGGGCTCGAGATTTGAGCACAAGTTTACCCGAATCGATTAGAACTGACTGTAATGCTAACAATTTCCATGCCTGAGACCCTTCATTAGTATTAATCTCCTATGAACATCATATTTACAGGCCACTTTCAGTAGGAGTGGTGCACTAACCCGCACAGATTCTCATAAACAGCCCTTCTCTTCCTACCATACCTTCCCAACATGCGTCGGTAATCCACACATTCTACAAAATCAGTTATGTAAAGCTTCACCTGTTCCCAGCAAAACTACTCAGGACAGAGTACCACCGTAATCCCCACGGGTTTAGCGTACGGATTACTTCTTTCCACAGGAGGCCTCACCAAAAATAATTTCTATACAAATAGCACTAAATGAAACCAAAAACAGCTTCCCAGACGACAAGTTCTTCTTCAAATATTCGCACAACAAAATCCCCAGAGAATCCGCGCAAGAAATTCATCCATTAAAGTCCACACACAATTTATAAAGTGCAAGACTTACATGGGCATTCGCCAAGCTCTCCGTGTTTGCATCGAGTATGGGTCTTCCTCCTTCACCAGAGCTTCGTCTTCCTCCTCCGGCAGAAAAATTCCACTCATCAGGACCGGTGGGGATCCATGGGTCATTGAATTCCAGTTCAAAAAGTCCGATATTCGAACTTCAAGAACCTAGAAGCTCCTAGCTTGAAGACCGAAAAGCAAGTCTTCATCACACATAAAGAGGCTATGGGTTTTCCAAATCCACGTTCGGACTGCGGATCTTCCTCCAAGAGTTCAAGGATCAAGCTTTCTTTTGCATAACGAGGAGCCAGATCCCGAATTCAATTCATCCACAACCAAGGCAAACCATACATGGAAACACTCCCAGCGAGGAGCCCAACAATAATGTCGGGCTCCTCGCTGGAGAAGGGGAGCTGTGGAAGAGAGACCCGGCGAAAACCTAGCACTATGGACAGTGCAGGGTTGTGCCCTATTTTCGCCTCCTCTCCTCTCAGCTTTTCAGCTTTGTCAATTCAGCTTAGTCACTAGTGTTTTTATATAGAGAGAGTCAAGTAAAGTTTGACCGCAAATTAGTTAAAGTCAACTTAGTCACTAGTATTTATATATTAAAAGTCAAATAAGGATTAACCGTTAACTAGTTAAAGTTGTATTTATGTATACTAAATCAATTAAGGATTGAACGTTGATTAGTTAATGTAAACAAATTTTATTCTTATTTATATATATTAGGTCAGTAAAGGTTGATCATTGATTACTTTAACTTAATTTAGTTATTAGTTAAAGTCAACAAAAGAAGTGAACGATTTTGAAAGTTCAAAAAATAGCTTAGAGCGGCGGGGCAACTGCTCCCAACCCATGAAATTTCTGGCAAGATTATTTGAATTTTTTGGCCAATTTTTATTAATTCTTTTGGTGAATTTTTTGAATTCTTTGGAGGAAAAATTGAACTTTAAAAAAATTCAACAAATATTTTCAAATTTTTGGTGGGAAGATTTAATTTAAATTTATTTTGGCAATTTCTTTGGCGGGAAAAATGAATGTTTAAAATTTTTAGCACCAGCTTTTAAATCCAGTGCTATTTTGAATTTTTTGTGATTTTTAGGCAGGAAGATAGAATTTTTAAAATATTTTTTGTGATTTTTGAAAATTTTTGGCAATTTCTTTGGTGGGAAAATGAATTTTGAAAATTTTTAGCACGGGTTTTTAAAAACCAATGCAATTTTTTAAAAAACCAGTGCTATTTTGTAATTTTAGCACCGGTTTTTAAAACCAGTGCTATTTTTTACAAAAACCGGTGCTACATTTTATTTTTTAGCACCGGTTTTTAAAACCAATTTTTAAAACCAATTTTTAAAACCGGTGCTATTTTTAAATTTTAAGCAACGATTTTTAAAACCGGTGTTATTTTGGTTTTTTGGCAATTGTTTGGAGGGAAGATAGAATTTTACAAATATTTAGCACCGATTTTTAAAAACCGATGCTAATATTTCCTAAACCGGTGCTATTTAAAAAAATTTTGCTATTTCTTGGCGGGAAAATGAAATTTTCAAATTTTTAGCACCGATTTTTAAAAACCGGTGCTAATTTTTTCCAAAACCGGTGCTATTGTAAAATTTAGCACCGGTAAAACCGGTGTTAAAATTAAAAAACAGGTGTTAAATTAACACCGATTTTAAAAACCAGTGTTAAAATTTTAAAAAGCCGGTGCTATTACATTTTTAGCACCAGTTTTGAAAACCGGTGCTAGAGGGGGGTCTCTATGGTAGTGATAGTGAATATGATCCTCCCACTCCCATTCAGCTGCCAGAGATCGAGAATCCGATTGTGATCAAGCTAGCATTTCTGAACGTACTTCTGAAATTCCATGGGAGAAGCATCGAAGACCCTTACCATTTTTGAGCGAATTTGTGAAAATTTATAAGGTGCGGAAGAGGTCATTCTCTGTGATTTAAGATCAATTCAAATTGGTGGCATTTCCCTTCAATTAGACAGGATCAGGCAATCACTGGTTTTCAAGCCTGCTACCCAACTCCATTTCGACGTGGTCTGAATTGAAGAAATTTTTCTTGGAATACTATTTACCAGCCACAATGACATATGCTTTGAAGAAGGAGATCACAAAAAAGGAATATGACGAATCATTGAGTACTTATTAGCTGAGGTTCAGGAAGTTGGTGGATAGTTGCCCCTATCACTAAATGACAGAAAGTCAATTGATCCAATGCTTTAACCAAGGGATGATAGCCACCGATAAGGATTTTGTGAACTCTTCCAGTAGTGGTGGATTTTCTCACCTTTGAGTGAATGAGGCTAGAGAGATCATCAAGAGGTTGGCAGATTCCAAGAAGGAGTACGATCAATAGGAGGTTTGTATCTTGAAGAAGGTGGTGCAGACATCTACTCCCGAACATGATGAATTCAAGGAGAGGATGGAAATAATGGATAGGATTCTATCTAAGGTCATTGACAAGGTTGCGGCTGTACAAGAAGGGCCATGCGACACATGTGGAGCAGCTAACCATACAACATCGGAATGCGTTCTGACCATGGGAGAGATACCTGTTCAAGAAAATGTCATGGGAAACTACAATGAGAGGCAGCAAAAAGGTGATCTATATCCCCAAAATTTCAGTCCAAGATATAGGGATCGCCTAAACTTCTGTTGGAGAGAACAAGGTTCCCCATTGCAGCAGTCTGAGCACCATCATCAACCTTATATTCCACCAAGGCAACGAGAAGCCCCATTTTCCCATCAACTCCCACAAGGTGTTCACATGAAATCTATAAATGATAAGCTGAACATACTGATAGACATGATGCATAAGCAACACCAAAGGTTTGAGACGATCGAAGCAACTTTAGAGGAACACACACGACAAATCCCCCATTTATCGAACTCTATGAATAAACTAAGAATGAAACAACCAGGGTTACCTTCTCAAGTTCAGTTAAATCCACTTGAGATGGGTAAACCGGGTCATACTGAGAAGTGGGGGAAGCAGTTGGTGCATTGCCTTGTAAATCCGTAGTAAAAAAGATGAAAGAACTCACTGTCGGGGGTCTAGTTTGCCCAAATGGAACCCTGCAACAGAAAATCATATTCAAGAGTCCGAGGAAAAAGGTGATCCCACCATCATATAACACCCAAATCCTAAAATTCTAGAGTTCATGCATGAAGGTAAGTCCAGGGTGCCAGTGGAGGTAAGTAAAAAGCCAATCTTACATGATCCCTCAATTAAAATTCTTTCACCATTCCCTCGCAGATTGGAAAAGAAAAAAGAAGATGACATGGATTTTTTCTTGATTTTTGGAAAAATTGATATTAATCTTCCGTTCTTGCATGCCATAAAATTACCACCAGAAAGCAAGTTCTTTAAATATTTTATTGCAGGAAATCCAAGAGATTTGAGCAAGATCATGATGGGTGAACCTGTGTCTGCTGTGATTCAAAAGAAACTGCCTCAAAAGTGCAAGGACCCAGACGTGTTTTCCTTACCTTGTTATATAGGAGATAAGAAAATTGATGCAACCATATGTGGTTTAGGAGTTTCAATTAATGTTATGCTATTATTTTTGTATCAAACTTTATATGGAGCTGAAATGGTAGATACTAGAGTATTAATTCAATTGGCAGATAGATCTTGCTTTTTTTCCAAAAGGGTTGTTGGAAAATATGTGGGAGGTCATCGCCGTGCCTCTCAAAGATAGTATTTATAGGCTCAAATTACGGCTAACTACTAAATAGTAGCTAGTGGTAAGATGGGGTCATCCACGAAAAGGGGATTTTATTAAGTGTTAAATGAAGTTTAAAAGGGCATGAAGAAGTCACTCTACGTGTGAGGTAACCAAGTTGGGGGGGGTTTGATTTTGAAAACACCACGACTACTTTAACAACTAAATTAACCAAAAATTAGAGCAAGCAAATTAATTACGATCACAACAAGCACAAATAATGTAACTAAGATTATAACAAGTCTTGGGCGCAATTGGTTTACATTTCTAGTCATCCTTTGATCATTTATTAATTATCCTATTTTTATGCATTAACCACATATTGTGGAGAACTTATCAACACCTTTCAAGTGTTGATATTTCTCGCCTCTCCTCGGTTATAGTTAGAGTGAGCGATCAGCACCACACAATAACCCTTATCCTCGGGTCACCCTAGACGATCGGCATTATAGACTTCCCCGAGGATAGCAATACACTTGGAGACCCAACATAACTACCATAATTTTCTACAAGCGAGAAACATATAGATAGCACAAGTATATCTACTAATAACGACTATGAGGATCGGTCTTCATACTAATCAATATTAGTGAGCCACATTGATAATCAATCAAACCCATTCAAATTTATCTTAAATCTAAGAAATTTCATCAATAAAAAATCATAATTAGTTGTCACTCCTAATTGCAACCTAACATTGACCAACAATAATCAAGTTGACTAAAAGTCAAATTCTTCCGGGTTTGACAAAAAACCTAGGCCATAAGTAACCCACAATCTCCAACTAATTGATCACCCTAGTCTAAATCATGCATTAATCACACAAGAAAGCACAAAATACACTTGATAATCAAAGCACAAAATAGGATAAATCGAATCTCACAAATTCAAACTAAAAATGCTTACCAATTGCTACCAAGAGTATATTTGGCCTAGATTAGCTAAACCCATAAAACAATAGCAAGAATCCATGGTAAACATAGAGTTAAAGGAGAGAAATAAATGCAAACAAGGGTTTGGGAGAGTATTTTTGCAAAATGGGTCTAAGGGAATGAAGAGAGAGAGAAAATTAAAAGCTAAAAATCAGGTTTTAAATGGCCCAATAATGTTCGCTGTGGGCCGCAAGTGAGGCTGTGGCCCGCAATGGTCTCGCTAATCCTTTCCTGTGCCTGTTGACACCCGTTGCGAGCCGCAAGTGAGGTTGCATCATGTAAGACTCCTGCGGACCGCCTCCTGCTGTTGACTTCTGTTGTGGTCTGTAATGTGGCCTGCGGCCCGCAATGGAGCTGCTGTATTTTCCTCTTCCACCAAATGAAATTTGGCCTTCTTCCAATCTTCTATCTTCTACCACGTTTTGACTCGTGACCTTCAATTTTCTATCATCCTTGCGAATGGCCTTCACCAAACCAATCTGAAATGCTTATGAGCAATCTACAAATTAAGCTTACAAAAAGGAATCTAGACGCTTGTAAGGACAAAAAATCAATTAGACTATCAATATGTTACAAATTGAAGGATTTAGATATGAAAATCTTACAATCTTCCAACCAAAAGATGACAAAAGAGATGTTAAATGCTTTGGAAAATTGCATTTAACATCTTATCAATGTGCTTGTGAGAGTTAACGATTTTATTTATCCTGCGGACTTTTATGTTGTAAAGATGAATCATATCAGTGATAAGGGAACACAAAGGGTATAGTTGGGTCGTTCATTTTTTAAAACAGTAAATACCATTATTAATGCTGGGAATGGAACTATTTCTCTTAATTATTTTGGTGATAAGTACACACTCAACATTGATAAACCCATGAAGAAATCTATAGATGCTGAGAATGTGAATGCAATTGATCATACTGACCCTTTTGTCCAAGAGTCTCTTGAGATTAAAGATTTGCAGGATAATATGGGAATTCATTTTCCTACAAGTCCATACGAGGTAAATGTTCAAGGCTCGAGCGATAAGGAAAATCGTGAATTTCTTAATTAAATGTATTCCCAGACAGTGGTGCCCAGAACTAAAATAAACCATGGAATGCCTAGCCCACTCAGTCCGTGTCTGATGTTCGGAAACATTTTGAAGTACGAATAAGGTCTAGTTGGACCAAATAGGACCCGTCTCCCAGACTAGTCCGATCAGATGTGAAAACCTCAAATTTGGAATTGAAGGCATTACCGCCCGATCTGAAGCATGTTTATCAAGGAGATGATGATATTCATCTAGTGAGTATGGATTCGCTCAAGTTTAAGGAAGAAACAAAGTTCCAACTCCAATAATTGGGAAATCTAAGATTGAAAGGGTTTGATCAAGCTATGCGGTACAAATAGCGTAATAAGATGTGGCATGAGAGAAATTCATAGTCTAAGAAATTCGTGGTTGGGCAGAAAGGTTTTATTTCTGAGTCCAACTTTCGATATATGTCATGGAAATTCAAATCTAAGTGGACTAGACCAGTTGAAGTGACTTATGTTTGGACAGACATGATAGTAGAGATTATAAGCATGGACACAAAAAGGACATTCCTCGTCGATGGTTATCGCCTTGCATCGTGCTATAATGCTTCTCAGGTGGAATTAATGGAAGAAATTCCATTGTGCCCACCAAATAATCATTAAAGGCATCTGAAAGTCTAGCCAAAGACTATAAACAAATGCGCTTATTGGGAGGCAACCCAATTTTCTTAATTTTCTAAATAATTTTTTCTTATTTTATAGGAATTTCAATTTCTCATTTGCTCTCAGTTCTTGATCTACATAGTCGACGTACTTGAATTTGCAAAATGGAGAAGTCACACCTTTGGAGAGTTGGGACTCGTAGGGTTGCATTTGGCCAAACTGGAGGTCAGCGGCAGAACATGATCCTGATTAAACACCCTCTTCTTGTTGGGAAATTCTCCACACCCACCACTATAAGTTCCATCTTTCCCTTTTGTTTTATTTATCATGTGTTTGATTATGTGTGAAACTTTTCCCATTAGAGCTTTGCATTATTTTCTTGAGGGCAAGCAAAGTCTGAGGAGGTTTCTTGTTTTGTATTTTTGGAAAAAACAAATCATCTTTTTATAATTTCAGTTTTTTTAGTCAAACATGTGTTTTTGTGCTGTTTTGAATCAATAATTTGGCATGATAAAATTCTAGTGGCTCTTGATAAAAATACCATACTAGTTGTAAAGTTCATTGTTTAACAAACTTGGTAAATTTTGATATGCCTTGAGGTTTTTGAATGAGTATCTATGATTTGTGAAATTTGATTGATATGATTTTTGGGATGACGAAAAAGGATGAGTTTTATTGAATAATTTAGCCTACTAAAGCGAGGTTTGAGCTAGAGTAGAGCACTCTCTACATCAATCTTTGTTCTGAGAAATCACATTGTTATACTTGGAGTTGTTATGTGTGAAAGTGATGGAAGACACTAGGATGAAACCACAGCTTACTATGTTCTTTGATATGAGTTACTATACATTTAGCCAAAACCTTGTTTTATCATTTCTCTTGGCCCTATTATGTATGTTCTTGGAGATGAAGTTGATGAATTCATCCATTGTGTTCTCTTGAGTTGATGACATTACAGAGTATGTGTACATTTTGCCCAAATTGAACGGTTTCGAAATTAAAGGCTGAATCTTAGTATGAACAGTGATGTCGTGGTTCTGTTTGGCCAAACTGGAGGGGTAACTGTAAACAAAAAAGAGGGAAAAAGTTATTATTATTAATGTTGCGATTTCCCTCATAAGTACTGATTTTGGACTATATTGGAGAAAAATGGTGGTGGAAATATTTTTTAAAAAAATAAAATAAACAAAATAGTACCTACATTGATGTGATATTACTTGGCCCTTCTCACAATAGCCATGAGATTGAAGCTTGTTGGTTCAAGAAAAATACATGCATAATATTTTGATCGATATTGTTTGAGTTTAGAACCCTTAGGATCTCACCAATCTGAATGATCCCTAGCCCCGTTACAACCCTTGAGAAAAACCTTCTTGATTTACATGTTAACTTCTCTATGTTATAACTTGTAAATTATTTGAGTGGATGTCCTTCATATATTGAGAGTGATTGAGTGAACCGTGAGAAAATATTCATTGCTTGTCCGATTTTGACTGAATTGATGATTAGATTTATCGATCTTGAACATTTTCATTTTAATTACTTTGAGGATTGATGATTTTCGGGTGCGTTAACGTGATCCTTTAGTCCTTAGGAGGGGAAATTTTATCATTATAAAACCAGAATCTAGAGTTTTTAAATGATATATTTTTCTGTCTCGTTGTGTGATTTGTGTTTCTATCTTTCATTTTCCTTTTCTTCTTATAGGGTCGTTTTAGATAGTCTTATAAGGGAATGGGAACTTATGAACACTGTGGATTATTGAATGATCTTATATTCTTCACTTCATACTTGAGGAAAGCATGATTCAAGTGTGAGGATATTTGATGTGTGTTATATTGTGCTCATATTTTGTGGGATTATTATGATTTTATTGAGATATAATTTGCACTTTAGGTGTTTTTGGTCCAGGAATTCATGGATTGTGAAGAATTGAGAGAGAGCTATACATTGTACTCTTTTCCCCTTAACCAGCGTTTTTACCCTATGGGTTTTCCATGTTAAGGTTTTTAATGAGGCGATGTGCTCCAATGGTAAATACTCTTATTTTATAAGACATTTTTCCAGGGATGAAGAAAGATAGGCAAAAGCAGAATTGCTGAAGTTATGGGGTAAAAGTGAATTATTGAAGAGTTTTGGATTTGAATAAATTAAAGATATTCACTTTCCATATTGATAGGAATTTTATTATCTCTTTCTAATTGAAATTTCTTAACTTTATAAATTAGTTATTTAGAATTACAATAAATATTATTTTATTTCCTTTCTTCCGTAAGAAGAAAAGGAATTAGAGTTAGGTTTGGATTTGGTATGTAATTCTTTGGGCTGTGCGTACATGTATCTCTATATCTTAAATGTGTGGATCCCCGGATGAACAATAAACTTTCATCGTAATTTGCTAATTTTGTTTTTTTTCCTCCCCCTTACGCATTATCGTCTATGTTTATCCGTTCTCCACCATTCAACGCATGTCCTTTACTTTTATATGTGGTCATATCCAAAGCTCTTTCCAATTACATGTATCTTCTCTTTTTTGGCTCCCTGTCTATGTTTATCTGTTCTCTATCATTTAACTCGTGCCCTCTACTTTTATACGAGGCCATATCCGAAGCTCTTTCCAATTACACGTATCTTCTCTTTTTTGGCTTCCATAAGATTTTTCTCTCAGATAGTTGGGTTCCTATCCTTGCACAATTCCACAAGGTAATTTCATAGTTTTTCTAACCAAAATTGGCCGCATTTTCCATCATCATTGCTCCAATTTGTGTAATATTTCTGGTATGTTTTCAATCTCTTAGTCGAAATAGAGTCCGACATAATGTGATTTTGGCCTTTTCTCTGGGTTCCTAATGTTCATGTGTTCTTCTCCTTCAACCTACCAAAGTTTGATTTGTGAACGCAAAGTGTTCGTTGAATTGCCTGACTTGTTTTGCTAATTGTTTTCTCCTTGATTTCCCCTTCTTATTCGCAGAGGTCGTGCCACCGCGATTCAGGACAGTTACATGAATTGGGGGATTCTTTCTGATGGAGTTTGGTATGAAGAAGCCAATGGTGGTGATGGATTTTTCCTGGAAATACCTTTTTCTGGGTTTTTATGCATGCTTATATTATTGTTTTCTGATTTTGTTGAAAATATTTTGTTTTCATATGTAGTGATTCACTGATTGGACTCCGATTTCAATTATGGAGCTGGAGCTAAGAAGTGAGAGGAAGCCTTTTATACACTCCACGTTTTCATTCATCTATTCCACGGGTGCTAATTCCATGCACCCAGTGCATGGCCTTTTTTTTGTTAGTGATGCATGCCAAAATGTCTGTTTAGAAGAGTCATTAACTTTAATTCTGAACTCATCTGTAAAAAAGGTTATATAATTTAGCATTTATCAGTGTTACGCCTCCGTTAATGCTCTTTTGTGGCACGGAGCATTAAAAGCCAGCGCAGCTCTTTTGTAGCATGCAACATTAGAAACTAGCGCAATAAAAGGTGAAGAAATGTTTCAATCTCAAGTAGAAGGGTTTCGAGGGTTCGAGTGGTAAGAGTTTGAGTGGAGAGGTTCAAATTGAGACGGTTTGAATAGAGGGTTTGAGTGGAGAGGGTTCGAGTGGCACTGGGTTCGAGTTGTACTGGGTTTGAGTGGGGGGGTTCGAGTGGGGGGGGGGGGGTTTGCGTGGAGAGGGTTTGAGTAGAGATGGGTTGAGTGGAGAGGGTTTGAATGAAGGGTTCGAGCCGAGGGTTCGAGTGGAGAGGTCCGAGTGGAGTAGTTTGAGTTGAGAGGTTCGGATGGTACTGGATTCAAGGGGTACAGGTCAGAGTGGTAAGGTTCGAGTGGTGAGCCATTGACTGGTACAGGTTCGAGTGAAGAAGGGTCGAATGGAGAGGGTTCGAGTGGAGAGGGTTCAAATGGAAATGGTTCGAGTGGAGATGGTTCGAGTTAAGTGGTTCGAGTAATAAGAGTTCAAGTGGAGAGGGTTCAAATAGAGGGTTGGAGTGGAGTGGGTCCGAGTAAAGGTTCGAGCGATACTGGGTTCGGGTGGTACTGGGTTCGACTGGTACTAGATCCGAGTGGTACTGGTTAGAGTGGACAGGGTTCAAGCGGAGAGGTTCGAGTGGAGAAAGTTCGACAGGTTCGAATGGAGAAGGTTCAAGTGGAGAGGATCAAGTGGAAAGGGTTCGAGTAGTCTTGGTTCGAGTAGTCTTGGTTCGAGTGGTGAAAATTTGAGTATGCTTCCATCTCTACATACACCACCTTCCACCACCGCTGGCCTCCTCTCCACCAGCCACCCGGTGGCAATCTGTGGCTCGCCAAGCCTCGGTGGCAACACCACAAGAGACCACCAGCTCTATTCCCACTCTTCCACTCATCCCCGCCTACCACCACCATCTCCCAACCTTCCCGCCACCTCTACAGCTTAAGTCGACTGCCTCCTCTGCCCCACATTCACCGGAGACAACCAAGGCCTAGCCTAAATGACCTTTTTGAGAGGTGGCATTTCCAAGAAAACCATCTATCCCCCTTTTACTACCTCTAAGAACAATAAAGGCCTGGAAAACTCTACTCCAGCCCCGCCGGATATCCCTGTTCGTAAATACCGCTGCTACACTGCCAACGGAGATGCCTAGAGCAACTTGCCGGCCATCTCGAGCTCATCCTGATTTGGCAGAGACATTCTCTCAAGCAGAGACATTACCGAAACAGATCACACCAGCTGCAGATTCTCCAGATCCATTACTAACAAAGGAGTACGTGCCCCATGTGATCACCACCATCACCAGTAACAGCTCCTTGTATTCACTGGATTCTTGCTTCTCCATTCCTATAATATTGTGACCTTCTTGTTCAACAATCAATGCTATATAAGATGGAAATGGAACAGATGCTAAATGGTAGTATATATATTGTTTAAGGTTATGATATCAACGGTTTCATATTCAAAAACTTCTCTGATCAACAGGAATAGAGACCAGAAATAGATACTGGGGTTATCTACCTTATCCAAATCCACTGCTCTTACTTATAAGGATAACAACACACCCAATACATCAAATACATACCTAACAAAGATAAAATAAGCAAAAACAATTTCTCACAATAACACCAAGCCATGCACTGCAATTATAATAAAATTCAAGTGTATGGAAATACTTCTCATACAGATTTTGGTTCAAACAGGACATGACATTTAACTTATAATAATTCATTATCTCTTTTAGTTAAGAACAGCTGGATCAAAGGATTCCCAAGTATTACTGATGTCACACAGTCTGTGTTTACAGCTGTTTGTTCAAATTGTGGTAATCCATCAGGTGCTCCAATGGATATTCCTTTCGACTGCAATTATTGTGATTTTTTGGAGTACAACATCCAGGGTAAGTTATCTCTTTTTATTTTACCAAAGATTAGTAACTTTATAATTACACACTTCATTTTACTTATGAGAAACATTTTCTTGTGTTAGTGTGAGATTTGATCTCCAATTGACTGATCCAAGTGGGACAATGATGCTTATGTTCAAGGAGAGTATGCTGAAAAGTTGTTAAACTTAACAGGAGAAGAAGCTTATGAAATGCATTTACAGGTATGGAGTGGATCGATAAAATTCTTCTTTTATTTTCAAGTGTGCAAATAACTGGCCTTTTCCTTATTATTTAATTATAGGGAAAACACATCAATTTGAATGAAGTTAATGACCGCATCCAGAATCAAGTTCTTTACTGCCGACTTAGGAGTTTCAAAATATCACCTACAACATATGCTTTTGAACTAGGTGCATATATTGGAACTGGAAAAAAGTCTGACTTCCTTTTGGACAATAGCCCTTCCAAGGCTATTTGTTCTGAGGTTATGGACCCTTCTAGTGAAAGTGGATATGGTAGTTCAAGCATTAGCCATTTATCAGGCAGCAATACCCCATCATCAATGCAGATTGACACATATATGAGGGTTTCAGAAACTCCTGACAATAAGGAAAGGGGTGCTAAAAGAAAGTTACCCTTTGAATCTGATGATGTTGCAAAAAAAAACAAGTAGTGCTTGACTTTTGTCTAATCCCTCATTTTCAAGTATATATATAGAATCTTGACTTCTGTCCAGTTTGAAAAATTTTGGGAACTAGGATGTTGATTTTTGTCCAAGGTCCTACTTACATTTGTAAGATTTAATGTAACGACACTTGTTACGGACTCTAGAAAACTTTGTAATAAAGATATGTATAGTTTTAGTATATCGTTTGCCCATGGTTATCCTCTCTTGGTAGCAGGAACCAATGACTAGCTTCTTTTAGTAACTCCAGCTTCTTACTAGTTCTTATGTGTATGTATTATTCCCACTAAATTGAGTAGAGTGTCATAAAATACACACTGTGTTCAATTATTATGAAGCTAAATGATGGACATGATTAGAACATAATATTTTAACCATTTTATATAACATATACAATTCTAAAATCTAAATTAATACATTTAAATTTAAAAGGCACAATATATATATATATATATATACTAACATATTTAATTTTAACAGGCATAACCCTCTCTAGTGGGGTTTGAGTACTTATGGTTTGAGTAAAGGGTTCAAGTACATAGGGTTCGAGAGGAAAGATTTTAAGTGATGAAGGTCTATTTTTGCAAAAACTGTAGTTCTGGAAAGGGTTCGAATGGAAAGGATTCGAGTGGTACTAGGTTTGAGTGGCACTGGTACGAGTGGTACTGGTTCGAGTGGTGAGGGTTCGAGTTGAGGATTCAAGTGGAGAGGTTCCAGTGATACTGGGATTGATTAGTACTAGTTCGAGTGGAGAACATTCAAGAGGAGAGGGTTCGAGTAGAGAAGATCAAATGGAGAGGGTTCGAGTGGTAATGGGTTCGAGTGGTGACGGTCCGAATGGAGAGGGTTTGATTAGAGAGGTTTCGAGTGGTATTGGTTTGAATGGTACTGGTTCTAGTGGTGAAGGCTCGAGTGATGAGGAATTAAGTGGAGAGAGTAGAGAGGTTCTAGTGGAGAGGCTTCGAGTGATACCATGTTCGAGTGGAAAGGGTTTGACTAGAGGAGATTCGAGGGTTCTAATGGAATGGGTTCGAGTATAAGGTTCAAGTGGAGAAGGTCCGAATGGAAAAGGTTCAAGTGGAAAGGGTTCAATTGGAGAATGTCCGAGTGGAGAAGGTCTGAGTGGAGAAGGTTCGAGTGGAAAGGGTTCAAGTAGAGGAGATTCGAGGGTTCGGATGGAAATGGTTCTAGTATAAGGTTCGAGTGGAAAGGCTTCGAGTAGAGGATATTCGAGGGTTCGAATGGAAAGGGTCCGAGTATAAGGTTTGAGTAGAGAAGGTCCGAGTGGAGAAGGTTCAAGTGGTGAGGGTTTGAGTGGTGAGAGTCGAGTGGTGAGAGTCGAGTGGTGAGGGTACCATCCACCACTGGAGAGAGTACCATCCACCCCTCGAGAGGTTATAAAACCACCCCTCGAGAGGGGTATACCATCCACCACTGGTGAGAGTACCATCCACCCATCAAGAAGTTTGTTAACCACCCTTCGAGGGTACACCATCTACCTCTCGAGAAGGTAAACCATCCACCACTGGGGAGAGTACACCTTCCACCCCTCGAGGGTACACCATCTACGTCTCGAGAGAGGTGTACCAGCCCTTGAGGGTACACCACTCCTCGAGAGGTCACACATCCACCGCTACCGCTCTAGAGTACACCAGCCCTCGAGGGTACACCACCCCTCAAGATGGGTATACCACTAAGAGCGTCGAACCATCAACATTAGCTCTCAAACCATGACCCACTCGAGACATATACTCCTCAAACCATCCATGACATCACCACTCAAACCATCTACCCCTCGAACATCAATCATCCACCCCTGGACCATCAACCATCCATCTGTCGGACCATCTTACATCCACTCCTGGAACCATCATCCCTCCAACCATCAATCCCTGAACATCCACCGGGTCACCACTCGAACCATCCACCTCTCCAATCATCAAACATCTACCTCGAAGCCTCCCTACCACTTGAACCATACACCCCTTGAACATCAACCATCTGCCTCGAGAGGTTTTGATTTGAGGCATCCTCCCTCGAATTATCAACCCTCGAGCCCCTGGAACCATAGCATCGGCGAATTGTGGATGTGTTTGTGGCAATAAAAAATATGGTTTAGCCCGTCTTTTAAAGCACATTTGTACGATCGTCACGACTCACGATGTGTTTATCACAACTCACGACGGGTGGTCTCAGGGGGTGTTGGGTCTGGCTAGGCTCAAGGATTGAATATGACACCTCGAGGGCTCGTGGCTTTGAGGTCTCAAGAGGCTAGGCTCGAGGATTGAAGATGACACCTCGAGGGCTCGTGCTTCAAGGTCTCATGAGGCTAGGCTCGAGGATGAAAGATGACACCTTGAGGGCTCGCAACTTCGAGGTCTCGTGAGGCTAGGCTCGAGGATGAAAGATGACACCTCGAGGGCTCGTGGCTTTGAGGTCTCAAGAGGCTAGGCTCGAGTATGAAAGATGACACCTCGAGAGCTCACGGCTTCGAGGTCTAGAGAGGCTGGGCTCGAGGATGAAAGATGACACCTCGAGGGCTCGCAGCTTCGAGGTCTCGAGAGGCTAGGCTCGAGGATGAAAGATGACTCCTCGAGGGCTCACGGCTTCGAGGTCTCGAGAGGCCTGCGGCCTCGAGGACCAGAAGTGGCCTCAAGAGGATGATAGATTTCAGGTTCAGTTCAAGTCGAGGGCTTGCTGCCTCGAGGTCTCGAGGGGATAATGTCTCAAAGGGCTGGTTTCGAGAACTGGCCTCGAGAGGATAATGGACTTCGAGTTCAGCTCAAGTTGAGGGCTTGCTACCTCGAGGTCTCGAGGGGATGATGTCTCAAAAGGCTGGTCTCGAGGAGGTAATGAACTTTCAGGTTTGGCTCGAGTTGAGGGCTTGCTGCCTCGAGGTCTCGGGAGGCTATGTCTCGAGGGCTCGCGACGAGGTCCTCGCGAGGCCATCGTGGCTCGTGAAAAGTGGAGGCCGAGACCTCTATTTTAACACAAGATTTCTGAGTACATCGTGACTTGCGACCACTCTGTCGCGAGTCGTGACAAGGCCATCGCAAGGCCATCGCAGCTCACAAAAAGTGGAGACCGAGACCTCCATTTTAACACAATATTTCTGAGTACATCACGACTCGCGACCAATCCATCGCGAGTCGTGATGAGGCCCTCGCTAGGCCATTGTGACTCGCTGAATGTTTTGGTTGAGACCCCAATTTTTAGCCAAAATCCCTGATTTGGTCGCGATTTGCGACGAGGCCCTCGCGAGGACATCACGACTCACGACGATGCCATCGCGAGGTCATCGCGACTCGTGACCACTTCTTACCTGGTACTTAGAAAAAAAATTTGATTCCTTCTCTTGTCCAAGTCTTTCCTTCTCGAATCCAAGCCTTTCTCCCTTCAAAAGTCCAATGCCTTGGCTTCAAAATTGCTACAAAATCATGGATAAAACAACCCGTGAAAAGCATAAAGCAAAACAATGAAACTAAATGATAAAATCAAAAACCAAACAACATCAACGGAAAGTAACGAATGATGATCCGGATGATCAAAACCAATTTATTTAACATCGTTGGCACGAATTACTCCCTTTTCTTGGGTTTTACTCACAAACTGGATCGGGGAGATCAACGTCCTCTCCTTTTTTGGCACAAAATTCTCATGGTAAGGTTTCAAATGTTGTCTATTAACCTTGAAAGTATTAGACTTAGCTCAATCTAGAATCTCCACCGCACCATGCAGGAATACCTTAACCACCTCAAAAGGACTGATCCATCAGGACCTTAACTTACCTGGGAATGGGCGAAGGCGAGATTGGAATAGGAGGACCTTTTGATCAACGTCAAAGTCCTTCCTAATGATCATCTTGTCGTGCTACACCTTTGTCTTCTCTTTATAGATTTTGGCGTTCTCATGGGACTCCCTCTGGATCTCATCTAGCTCATCTAATTGTAACTTCCTATGCAAGCCCGCCTTATCTATATCAAGATTGAATTTTTTGACCGCCCAGTAAGCCTTATGTTGAATTTCCATCGGTAGATGACAGGGCTTACCAAACACTAACCAGTATGGTGACATACCGATTGGTGTCTTGTAAGTCATCCTATACGCCCACAAGGCATCATTCAACCGAGAACTCCAATCTTTCCGGTTAGGGTTAACCATCTTTTGAATGATGGACTTGATTTCCTAATTGGAAACTTTGGCTTGCCCGTTGGTTTGTGGGTGATAGGCGGTGGATGTCTTATGAGTGACGTCATACTTCTTCAAGAGTGCCAATATGATCCGATTGCAAAAGTGGGTCCCACGGTCACTAATCAAGGCTCGGGGTACCCCAAACCTAGAAAAGATGTTATCTTTCAGGAATTCTGCAACAACTTTAGAACCGTCAGTCCTAGTGGGTTTTTCTTTAACCCACTTTGACACATAATCAACGGCAAGAAGAATGTATGTAAAACCATAAGAACTAGGGAAAGGTCCCATGAAGTCAATACCCCAAACATCAAAGATTTCACAATATAACATAGCTTTGTGGGGCATCTCATTTCTAGATGAGATATTTCCTACCCTTTGACACTTGTCACAAGCCTTACAAAATATGTATGCATGCTTATTCAAAGTAGGTCAATAAAAACCACTTTCCAAGACATTCCTAGCGATCTTTTTAGCTCCAAAATGACCTCTGCATGCATGAGAATGACAAAAAGTGAGAATTGAATGTACTTTATTATCGGGGATGCATCTCCTAACAACTTGGTCTACACAATTCTTCCACAAAAAAAGATCACCCCACACATAATATTTAGCATCGCTCTTTAGCTTATCTTTCTGTGCTTTAGAAAAGTGAGGAGGAAATTTACCAGAGGCAAGAAAGCTCACAATGTCGGTATGCCACGGTTGGAGGTCCCTAATAGTGAAAAATTGTTCATTGAGGAACTCCTCCTGTAATTGCTTCTTCATTAATAGATTTACCTCACTATCTTGGCAGGGTGCCAACTGGCTTAGGTGATCAGCCACGAGGTTCTCCGCGCCTTTCTTGTCTCGCACCTCTAACTCAAATTCACTCTGGAGCAGGATCCACCTAATCAATCTTGGATTGGCCTCTTTCTTCATCATTAAATGATGAAGCGTTGCATGATCATTGTACACAATAACTTTTGTACCAAGCAAGTAAGATCGAAATTTTTCCAAAGAAAATACCACTGCTAGCAACTCCTGTTCGGTGGTGGAATTGTTTCTTTGGGCTTCATTGAGAGACATGGATGCGTAATAGATGGCGTGAGGTGCTCTCCCCACCCTTTGACCAAGCACCGCTCCAACGGCATAATCACTAGCATCGCACATTATCTCAAAAGGCAACGACCAATCCGGGGGTTGTATAATAGGGACCGAAACTAACCTTCCTTTCAATGTATCGAATGCCCCTTTACAACCCTCATCCATCACAAATTCCACCTATTTTTACAACAACTTGCATAAAAGGGATGCTATTTTTGAGAAGTTCCTTGATAAATCGGCGATAGAATCCTGCATGGCCAAGAAAAGAGTGCACTCCTCGCACATTAGTAGGATAAGGCAAAGTTTAAATTGTATCTATCTTTGCCTTGTCAACCTCAATACTCTTAGAGGAAACAACATGGCCTAAAAAAATACCTTGCTCTATCATAAAATGACACTTCTCAGAATTAAACACAAGATTTGTATCAATGCAACATTTAAGAACTTGTGCCAAATTTTCTAAACAATTGTCAAAAGAATTACCATGAATGGTGAAATCATCCATGAATACCTCGACAAAATTTTCAACAAATTCTGAGAAAATTCTTACCATACACCTTTGGAAAGTTGCGGGGGCATTACATAATCCGAAAGGCATGCGCCGGTAAGCTAACGTACCAAGGGGGCACGTGAAGGTGGTCTTTTCTTGGTCTTCCGGGCGATAGCCACTTAAAAATACCCCGAGTACCCATCCAAAAAGCAATAGAAGGGGTGGCTTTCTAACCCCTCAAGCATTTGATCTATGAATGGCAACGGGAAGTTATCCTTCCGGGTATCGCATTTAGCCTCTGGTAGTCAGTGAAAACTCGCCACCCATTTTGAACTCGGGTGGGCACCATTTCTCCCTTCTCATTTTTGACCACCATCACCCCACTCTTCTTGGGTACCACTTGAGTTGGACTCACCCACTTGCTATTTGAGATTGGATAGATCATGCCCGCTTGGAGTAACTTGAGGATTTCTGCCTTCACCACCTCCATCATCAGTGGGTTTAAATAGCGTTGGGGTTGTCGGACGGGTCTTGTATCTTCTTCCAACAAGATTCTATGCATGCAAGTGGATGGACTTATGCATTTGATGTCGGCAATAGTCCATCCAATTTCTTCCTTCTCCTGCAACACCACCATCAATTTTTCTTCTTGCTCCTTGGTGAGCTTGCTTGAAATGATGACCGGAAGCGTCTCCCCTTCCCCAAGAAATGCGTACTTGAGGTCACTTGGTAACAGTTTAAGCTCAATCACCGGAGCCTTTACAAGTCATGGGAGGAATTCTGGTTCTTCGGGTTCCTCTAAGACTAGAGGGTCGGGACTTCACACCACTTCCTCAAGAATGCTTAACTCCTCAATGCTTTCCTTCAAGTTAGTACTCATGGAACATACAAGGCATGCATTTTCAACATCATTTTCCAAAGCAACTAACAAGGAATCATCACCACTCAATTGAAAAACATCTTGAACCACATTGGCAACGAAATCAATAGCATGGCAAGAATACTCTTCAAGAGGATACTTTATAGAGTCATTTATGCTAAACTCTACTTTAATCCCATCAAATTCCATGGTGAGGGTGTCGTTATGCACATCAATGATGGTCCTAGAGGTCTTCAAAAATGGCCTCCCCAACAAGATTAGGGCGGCATGTTTATCATGCTCCATGTCTAGGACATAAAAATCTACGGGGAATATTAAGGAATCCACCCTAACCAACACATCCTCGATGATACCCTTAGGGTACGCACTAGAACGATCGGCTAGTTTGATCACAACCCCAATTTTGTGCCAAGTACCAAGATTGAGGCTTTCATACAAAGAATAAGGAATCACATTTATCGATGCACCTAAGTCAAGCATTGGTTTTTCAAAATGTGTATTTCCTATCATGCAAGGGATCGTGAACATGCCAGGATCGCTACATTTAGGGGGTAACTCCCTTTGGCACAAAGCAAAGATATGTTCACTTCTCCCATTTTTAAGCTTGTTCTTCATTCTTTGTTTCCTATTTACTACACATAATTCTTTCAAAAATTTTGCATATCTAGGAATTTGTTCAATTGCATTCAAAAGAGGGATATTTACCTCACATCTATGAAAGACTCCGTAGATGTTTTTGTTGGATTCCTTCTTCCTTTTGTCTTTTAGAGCTTCCGGGAATGATGGCTCTGGCACATATGGAAGAATTTTCACTACTCTTGCTTTCTTGTGAGGGGGATGAAGGTTTGGAAATGGAGGTTGATTTTTCAACGGTGATATCCTCTTCTTTCCCCTTTCCCTTCCTTGCTTGTTCCTTGGCCTCTTCCTCGTTCTCCTCTTTCCCTTCTTTCTCAAGTATATCAAGCTTCCTAGGTTCGTCCTCAACAACTTCACCAACCATGGGAGAGTCAACCTCTTTACCACTTCTCAAAGTGATAGCACTTGCATTTTATTGAGGGTTAATCTCTGGTTGGGAGGGTAGCTTACCCTTTTCCCAGGCTTCCATCTGATTCACCACTTAAGCTATTTAGCTCAGTTGAGTTTCCAATTTCTTGATACTAGCCTTGGCTTCATCTTGGAATTTCTCACTTTTTTCTGCGCACATGCCCAACCGGTGAATGGCTTACATCACTTTATCCTTTGTTAGCCTTGAGCCCTCCCCTTAGTCTCGGGGTTTTTCTTAGAGCCTTTGAAATTGTTGTTAAGGTGGCTTATATTGTTGTTGAAGAGGCCGATATGGTTGAGGGTTTTGGCTTCCTTGAGGGTTTCCATACCGGAGGTTCGGGTTATCACAATTTCTCGAATTGTATGGCCGGTTTTGGTACCCTTGATAACCTTGGTATCCTTGGTAGCCTTGCCCACCTTGATATCCTTAATTTCCTTGGTAGCCTTGATTCCCTTGATAGCCCATGGCATTTACCTATAAAATATAATCCTCTTGCAAAGTAGGGCAAGTGTCTGTAGGATGCGCCAAGTAACATGTGATTTCATATGATTTAACATGTGGCGTATTCCAGGGCTTCGTCATCAACGATTTGACCATAGATGCAAGGGCTGAGACTTGATCCTCGAGCTTTCCACTATTTGAAGAGTCACTTGCGGGCATTGGATTCCTCCTTCTCAAATCGGGCCTTGAGACAAAGTTTCTCGATTCCTCCGCTAGCTCTTCATACAATTGCATAGCTTCGGAGGATGTTTTGTTTCCAAGGGTGCCACCATAAGAACTTCTCACCAACCTTTGATCTTCATCAAGAAGGCCATTGTAGAAGTAATAAACCAAATCCCCCTCCGAATAACCGTGATAAGGGCAACTTGCAAGAAGCTTCTTGAACCTCTCCCAATATTCGAAGAGAGATTCTTCATGCCATTGGAGGATGTTTCTTATGTCCTTCTTCAAGGCGGCGGATCTAGAGGCCGGAAAGTATTTGGCTAGAAACTTTGTTTTCATATCAAGCCAACTCTTAATGCTCTTGAGCGGTAGGTAGTGGAGCCAATCTCTTGCACCATCCCTTAGTGTGAATGGGAATGCCTTCAACTTGTAGAAATCTTCATCCACTGCATGGGGGACCGTACCACCACACAAGAAGTGGAACTCGGTGAGGTGTTTGTTGGCATTCTCCCCTTGCCTACCAAGGAAGATAGGTAGCATGTTGATGAACCCGGTCTTTAGCTCAAAGTGCCTGTTTGGTTCAACCACGGGATATTCAATGCACATTGGTTGTTGATCGAGGCTGGGGGCCATGATGTCTCTTAACAAAGCTTGCCCCAAAGGAATCTCTCTTTGGTGGAGAAGAGGAGCTCGCCCTTGGAGAGGAGGATGCTCATCTTCGTGCTCAATTTGCTGCTCCATAGTGGAAGATGTATCCCCAAAACGGTCACTAAGAGGGGTGTTATTCACACTTTCCAAAGAAAGCCTCCTAGTCCATCTCAAATTCAACTCTAACTCGAGGTCCTAGTGTAGGGGTTCTTGTGAAGAGGATCGCGTACGAACCATACACCAAGAACTCGAACAAAACATCTCCAAGCCAAGTGAAAATGACAAATCAACTAAAAAAATATAAATAAAAGCAAACTAACAAATATTTACAAGATTAAATTGTTTTTTTAGTCCCCTACAAAGTATCTTTTACTATCTTGTCTCCATTTGCAAAAAAACCCTTAGATGGTACCCAACAAATTCAAAATGATATGTTTTGGCCCCCGGGGGTGGTTTTCCGGTAAGACTAAATGGTTTTCCGGTATAGTCAGGGGTATAATGGTAATTTTACTAATTAAAAAAATATTTTTTACAACTTTTAGATTTTTGACTTCATCCTGAGCCCTCTCCCCTCAAGCCCTTGAACCTCTCCCCTTAAGCCCTCGAGCCTTATGCCTTGAGCCCTCGAGCCTTATGCCTTTAGCCCTCGAGCCTCATGCCTCGAGCCCTCGAACTTCATGCCTCGAGCCCTCAAACTCCTGCCTCGATCCCTCAAACATTAAGCCCTCAAACCTCCTGCCTCTAGCCCTCGAACCTCCTGCCTCCTGGCGATTTTTTTATTTTTATTTTTTTAAGTCAGGGGTATTATGGTCATTTTACATATTTTGACCAATTTTACCGTTGACTTTCCCTAAAAACCACCTCTGGGGACCAAAACATATCATTTTGAATTTGTTGGGTACCGTCTAAGGGTTGTTTTGCAAATGGGGACCAAAAGATAGTAAAAGATACTTTGTAGGAGACCAAAAAAACAATCTAGTCTATTTACAATTAGCATATAATCACACATAATATGCCCAAACACCTAAAAATAAACGCCTTTTCCCCGGAAGTGGCGCCAAAATTTGGGAGGTCATCACCGTTCCTCTCAAAGTTAATACTTTTAAGCCCTAATGCTTCCTATCTACAATAAAGTAGATAATGGCAAGTCGGGGTCGTCCACGAGAAGAGGATCTTTTCAAGTGTTTTAACATATATAGGAGAAGACATACTAGGCATATACAGGGGGGGTTGGTTGGTTGGTTTGATCCTAAGTTATCAAATTGAAATACAACAACTAACAAAGCAAGAGAACTATGCTAATCATGCAATACAACTAAAGATGCAATGTAAATGATAATTAACAGAGGCTTGGGGGCAATTGATTTCCACTTCCAAACTTCATATAGCTCATTGATTCATTCACTCATTCAATTACATTTATTGTCTATGGGGAATGTTATCACTTCTAATTCAAAGATCAACATTCATTCCTCTTTAAGAGTAGTTTGCAAAGACAAACAACGACCATTTGCAAACCTCATTGATGATCACCCTAGACAAACAACATCATAGGGGTGTTTAATCAATGGCATTTCACCCAAAGGACCATAGGTTTGATAAAAGCAAGCTTTCTACCAAAGACATAGTCATTTAACCAAACAAAACATTCATTAGATTAAACTTAGAACAATTAACATTCAAGGTTCAACCTTTCTTTGCATCTATATGACAAATATGAGAACAACCCACATTAACATACTCATCTAGCAAGAATTACCCCACATTATACACAAGAAGTTCTAAATCCATGCTTTTGGATTTCCACATCAAATAAGTTAAGAAATTTGCAACTTTCCTAACACCCTAATATTTCAATCTTACAAACATTTCATATACTCAAACAACTCATGGTATAAATGAGGTAAAATGCAACATTAATGGCATAATAAATGCTCTCCAATAAATGTTCATAAATGAGCAAATATAGAATCTTACTACATAAGCTTGGAAGTTTCAATCAATTGCTCCTAAGAACTATATTTAGCTACAAGAGTTCATACTACTTAATGCTAAACAACCAAACATAATACAAGAGATTTCAAAGATGAAAATGGAAGAAAATAGGGTTCTAAACAGTAATGAAAATGCAGGTGAAGAAGATGTGAATGAGAGGAAAGAGAGTATTATTTATAGTAAAAAATGATAAGGTGAAATTCTGGCCACCCGTTGGTCACGACTCACGACGGGCTAGCGATGAGATCATCGCGACTCGTGATGGGTGCCAAAATTTTGCCTTGTTTCCTTTTCTTCTTCTTGTGGTACACATTCATCTTCATAGCAATTCCTCTCATTTTTCAAGTCTTCAATGTCTCCAAAAATGGTCTTCAATGGCCTCCGATCTTCATGTCTTCATAGCAAGTCTTCAAAAGTCTTCGAAAATGTGATCTTCAATGACCTCAAGTCTTCATGCCTCCGTGTTCTTCCCTTGTCACTCAAAATCCACTTAGAAGAGGTAAAAGAGTGTAAAGTTGCTCTTACCCTTCCTAAGAGAATTTCAAGGTAAAACACAAGCTCTTGATAATAAAAGAGCACAAGAGTGACCCAAAATAGTACTAAATTATGCACATAAAATGGACATATCACCTCACCACCGCTCGAATCATCCACCCCTCGAACATCAACCATCCACCTCAAAGGGTGTTCATTCGAGGCATCATCCCTCGATTCATCAACCCTCGAGGCCCTGGAACCATCAACCATCCCCCTCGAGGCATCACCTCGCAACCCATCACCAATCCACCTCGCCACCACTCAAACCATCCACCCCTCGAACATCAACCATCCGCCTCCTGGGACCATCAACCTCGGATCATCACCCCTGAAACCCTTGAAACCATCAACCATCCACCCCACCACCACTCGAACCATCAACCATCCACTCCTAGGGCCATCACCCCTCAAGGGTACCCCATCTATGTCTCGAGAGAGGTGTACCAACCCTCAAGGGTACACCACCCCTCGATAAGTCACACATCCACCCCTCTAGAGTACACCAGCCCTCAAGGGTACACCACCCCTCGAGAAGGGTATACCACTGAGAGCATCGAACCATCCACATTAGCTCTCAAACCATGACCTACTCGAGGCATATACCCCTCGAACCATCCACGACACCACCACTCGAACCATCTACCCCTCGAACATCAACCATCCACCCCTCGAACATCAACCATCCACCCCTCGAACATCAACCATCCATTTGTCGGACCATCTTACATCCACTCCTGGAACCATCACCCCTTGAACCATCAGTCCTCGAACATCCAACACGCCACCACTCGAACCATCCACCTCTCGAATCATCAATCATCCACCTCGAGCCCTCCCTACCACTCGAACTATTCACCCCTCGAACATCAACCATCTGCCTCGAGGGGTGTTGATTCAAGAAATCCTCCCCCGAACCATCAATCCTCGAGCCCCTGGAACCATCAATCACCCCCCTTAAGGCATCATCCCTAGACCCATCAGCCAACTGCCTCGCTACCACTCAAACCATCCACCCCTTGAACACCAACCACCAGCCTCCGGGGGTGTTGATTTGAGGCATCATCCATCGATTCATCAACCATCGAGACCCTGGATCCATCAACCATCCCCCTCAAGACATCACCCCTTGACCCATCAACCATCTGCCTCGCTACCACTCAAACCATCTGCCCCTCGAACATCAACCATCCGCCTCCTGGGACCATCACCCACGGATCATCACCCCTCAAACCCCTGGAACCATCAACCATCTGCTTCGCCATCACTCAAACCATCAACCATCCACTCCTGGGACCATTACCCCTCGAATATCATTCCTCGAACCATCCACTGCGCCACCCCTCTAACTATCCACCACTATAACCTTAAACAGTTGGTTCCTAACTCCTGGAACCATCCATCCCTCAAAGCAACCATCCACCCCTCAAATAATCACCCCTCAAACCCCTTGAACCATGCATCTCTCGAAGCAACCATCCACCCCTCAAATCATCACTTCTCGAACCCCTGGAACCATCCATCCCTCGAACCATCATCCATCCACCCCTAGAACCAACACCCCTCAAACCATCCACCACGCCACCACTCAAACCATCTACCCCCTCGACCAATCATCCACCCCTCAAATCGTGACCCCTAGAACCCCTAGAACCATCCATCCCTGGAACCATTAGCCATCCACCCTTGGAACCAACACCCCTCGAACCATCCACTACGCCTCGAGGCATTACCCCTCCAATCATCACCCCTCCAACCATCACCCCTCCAACCCCTGGAACCATTCATCCCTCGAACCATCAACAATCCAATCCTCAAATCTTTACCCCTCGAACCATCAACCATCCGCCATTCCAACCATCCACCATTCCAACCATCCACCACCTTTAATACTAGCTTCCTACACACAAGACGCCACCACTCGAACCATTTCCCCTCGAGGCATTGGGTTCGTATAGTGAAGGTTCAAGTGGAAATAGTTCAAGTAGAGGAGGTTCGAGGGTTTGAGGGTTCGAGTGAAGAGGCTCCGAATACAGGGTTCGAGTGGAGAGGGTTCGAGTGAAGAGGCTCCGAATACAGGGTTCGAGTGGAGAGGGTTCAACTGGTGAGAGTTCGAATGGTGAGGGTCAGGTGGAAAGAATTCAAATAGAGGTTCGAGTGGAAACGGTACGAGTGCTACTGGGTTCGAGTGGTACTGATTCGAGTGGAGAGGGTTCGAGTAGAGGTTAGAGTGGAAAAGTCCGACTCGGACTTGAGTGGTGAGGGTTCCAGTGGTACTGATTCTATTGGTTCGAGTTGTGGTTGGAGTGGAGAGGGTTTCAGTGGTACTAGGTTCGAGTGATTCTAGGTTCGTGTGATGACGTTTCGAGTGGAGAAGTCCGAGTTGAGAGGGTTCGAGTAGAGGGAGTACGAGGGTCCGACAAGATGGTTAGACTAAAGGCAGTTTGAGTGGAGAGGTTCGACTACTGAGGGTTCGAGTGGTGAGAGTTCGAGTGGTGACCCATTGTCGACAGCCCACGCCTTGCACGGGCTGGAGACCCCTAGTATATATAAATACATGGTGGTCTTCGGCAAAGAAAACACACCGCAGACACATTAGTACAAAGAAAACTTTTCCGCAATTACTTACTTAATGTTAGGAATAATGAAATGTCCATTAGCAATAAGCTAGATTTGTGATAATTAATTATATCACTATTTATTTATCAAAGGGGAATACTATGCTATTACCCCCAAATTCTACTATAAATACCCCCTTAGAGAATGAAGAAAAATGCACATCTCATTCTCTCATTTCTCACTTCTTCTCATCTTATCCTCTTCTCCATTCTCTCCTTCTTACTTCCCACATCAAACCCTTTACTAATTTCTCAATAAATTAGTGCAAAATTAGTAAAAATTACAACACTTTATCAGCACGATCATTCTCCATCTTCATTGAGTAAGTCCTTTTTTTTCTAAAAGTTGTAAGAATTTTGTAATTAATCAAAGTAGTTAGTATTAAGGATACTAGTCCAAACTTTTCTATTAATTTGTAGATGTTTAGAACTTCATGTGTTAAAACTTGATTAAATTTGATAGCACGGATTAACTTCACATAAGTGTCCAGCAACTATGACCTAAAGCTTTTTCCTCATCTAGGACACTCTTAATCAGGACCCTTTTGATTGGCTCAATTTTCAAATAAATCTCAACATACTAAAATGTCTAAATGTAATAATAATAATAATAATCAGTCACAGTAGAAATGATGTGATGTATAATAATTAACTTTTTAACTTCCTGACATCATTAACCTTCTAACTACATAACACTACTAACTTTATGACTACATAACACCATATTACTATACACATGAGGCTTTTCCGCCTTATGGTAATGTGATGTGATTTATTAACTTTATAACTACATAACATCATTACTATACACAGGAGGCTTTGCTGTCTTATGGTAATGTGATGTGATTTATTGACTTTCTAAATGCATAACACAATATTTCTATACAAAGGAGGCTCTGTCACCTTATACTAAAATGGTGTGATCTACATCTAACTAATTCTTAACTTCTTTATTTTAATATTTCTATGATTAATTATATCTCTAATATGTTTGTCTATTTATCTGATGACGTTACATTGCTAATCTACTCTTAATATTTTAACTACAATTAATTAATATAATGGTTATAAATGGCTATATTTTTAGCAATAATATAATGGATATAAACAGCTATATTTTACACTATAAATATTAAACATCAAATGATACAAAACCACATACTCTCTTCTACCTCATATTTTTGCTAAATTTTACTGATAAAATGTCTAGACTATTATTTATCTTTGTTGCTATAATTATTTTAGTATTACGTGTTACCATTCTCTGCGTAGAAGTTTCACCGAGAGATTCTCTTTTTTCTTCATTGATGATCGGAATCATGTATTACTCTTTATTTTTCGCAATTATTATAGACCTATGTATTTTGAATTAAATCTAATGAACTATTTTACTATCCCTATTAGTTGTCATCATGTCAAACCTTGTGAGCTTGAATTCAGTCCACTCGACATCAGTGGAAACAACTATATACCGTGGATGATAGACGTTGAGATGCACTTAGAATCAATGAACCTCCTTGAGACAATCCAAGAGGGGAATAACTCATCAAGGATGGACAAGGCAAGATCTTTAATCTTCCTTCGTCGACACCTTAATGGGAGTCTCAAAAATTAATATCTCACTATGAAAGATCCACTTCAGCTATGGAAAATTTTGAAAGGAAGATACAATCACACAAGAGATGTAATGCTCCCCATATACCGCGATAAGTGGAACGATCTACGGTTCCAAGACTATAAGAAAGTCCGCGACTATAATTATGCAATGTACACAGCAGTAACCCACTTGACATACTGTGGGGTTACAATAACTTACAATGAAATGCTGGAAAAGACTCTTTCTGCTTTCCACGTATCAAATGTGACTTTGCAATAACAATATCATGTGCTGGGTTTTAAAATAAATTCTAAACTAATTGCTTGTCTGCTCATTGATGAAAAGAATGATGAGTTGCTGATGAAGAATCATCAATCTCGCCCGACTGGCTGAAGAGTGTTTCCTGAAGCAAATTCTGTTAACTCCGATGAACCTGAACGTAAAATTTATTTTCAGGGTCGAGAGAGAGGTCGAGGTCATGGACGAGGTCGAGTTCGTGGTCGTGGGCGTGGTCGTGGTTGTGGTCACGTATGTGGTCGAGGTGGTTACAATTTGTCCTATAAGTCTAGTACCTACTACCATAAGAAGCATCAATATGAGAGGAACCATGAAAGTACCCATAAAAGGGGAAAAGACGTCATTTCATCAAAGGGATCTGGAACCTTTTGCTTTAGATGTTGTGGGAAAGGACATTGGTCAAGAGTCTGCAGAGTTCTGAAACACTTATGCAAACTCTACCAAGAGTCTATAAAAGGAAAAGAGAATGAGGCAAACTTCAATGAATCCACTTATCTCGAAGATTCTGATTTCAATGATGATTTCATGGACATAGTTGGTGATTTCACTGAGCAACCAAGTGGTGGAAACTAAAAGAAGGACAATTGTATAACTATTATTGGGAATGAAGTTAGATGGTCCGATGTCTGTTTGTATCTCTTATATATATTTAAATAGTTTTATTTAAAGCCTGCTACTTTCAAATTTATTATCTTTCTTATCAATTTTTTTTTAATTAAAGAGTGAAATGGATAAAGCTAATTGTGAAGCCAACCAAAGGATTAAAATAAAGAAATTTTCATACACGATTGTGGAACAACGCACACTATATTGAAGGATAAAAGGTTTTTCTCAAAGTTAAAACCAATGCACACCATTGTGAATACAATATCGGCACAATTTACATTGCCAAATGGCACAATGTTTACAATAAATAATGCCTTATTTTTTCCAAAGTCCAAAAGGAACTTATTGAGTTTCAATGATATATATATTCTCATGGATTTGATACTCAGTCTGTAATTGAAGGTACCATGAAATATATGCTTCTCATTGTGTATAAATCTTGAAGGAAATGCATACTTGAGAAACTACCAATGCTCCATACTGGATTGCATTACACGCATATAAAAGCAGTAGAATAAAATATGGTAGTGATCAATCCTTCAATATTTACCATATGGCATAATCGGCTGGGCCATTCTGGTTCAACTATAATGCGAAGAATTATTGAAAGCTCACATGAGCATCCATTGAAGGACCAGAAGATCCCTTATGAAAAATCCTTTCAATGTAAGGCTTGTTCCCTTGGAAAGCTAATAATAAGGCCTTCACCGGGAAAGGTTGAAACAGAATCACCAACGTTTCTTGAATGTATTCAAGGTGATATATGTGGACCTATTCATCCACTATGTAGACCATTTTGTTACTTCATGGTATTGATAGATGTTTCTAGCAAATGGTCACAAGTATGTCTGTTATCAACTCAAAATATGGCATTTTCTAAATTACTTGCTGAGATAATCAAATTGCGAGCTCAATTTCCTGATCATGCGATCAAGAAAAATTAGACTTGATAATGCCGGTGAATTCACATCCCAGACTTTTGATGATTATTGTACGTCAGTTGGGATTGGTGTTGAGCATCATGTTGCTCATGTGCACACACAAAATGATATGTCTGAATCACTGATCAAACGTCTCCAACTCATTGCTAGACCATTAATAATGAGAACAATACTCCCTACTTCGGTATGAGGTTATGCAATATTACATTCCGCATCATTGATTCGCATCAGGCCAAGTGCATATCATAAATACTCATCACTACAACTTACATCAAGCCAAGAACCAAATATATCTCATCTAAGGATTTTTGGTTGCGCTTTTTATTTGCATATTGCACCACCGCAAAGAAAATAGATGGGACCACAGAGAAGTCTTGGCATTTATGTAAGCTTTGAAAGTCAATCTATTGTTAGATATCTTGAACCCCTAATTGGGAATAGTTGTACAACTCGTTTTGCTGATTTCCATTTTGATGAAGAAAAATTTCCAACACTAGGGGGAGAGAGAAAACAGCTAGAAAGGAATATTACCTAGTATGTACCAACATTATTGCATCTTGATCCTTATAGAAAAGAGTGTGATGGAAAATTCCAAAGGATTTTGCATGTGCAAGATATGGCAAATCAACTTCCTGATGCATTTACAGACACAAAGAGAGTGACAAATCTCACATCTCAGGTGAGAATGCTCATGCTCAAATTGAAATTCCGAAAGGGCAAATTGAAAATAAATTCACTCATGAAATCACGACACACCTGAAGCGTGGAAGACCACTCAGTTCCAAAGATAAAAATCCTCGTAAAAGAAAAGGATCAAAGAAACAAGATAACCCCAAAATGGAGGAACGTATTCCTGTAGAAATACAAAATGAGGAAAATCTAGAAATTTTGATTAATTATGACAATACAGGTATAAGGTGGAATTGAAATGAGGAAATCGATGATGCATTCTCTTACAATTTGGCATGCGATGTTATGAACGAAAATAATGGAGATCCCGAACAGCGGTCTGTTACCAAGTGTAAAAACAAACACGGTTGGACTGAATGGAAAAGGGCAATTGAAGCTAAGTTAGACTCGCTTAACCGGCCCAAATTTTTTGGGCCTATAGTACTCACCCCTGAAGATGTGAGACCCGTTGGATACAAATGGGTATTTGTGCGAAAAAGAAATGAGAAAAACGAGATTGTGAGATACAAGGCTAGACTCGTTGCACAAGATTTTTCTCAAAGGTCCGGAATTGATTTTGAGGAAACATATTCCCCATTCATAGATGGAATTACATTCAGATTCCTTATCAGTCTAGCAGTTCATGAGAAACTTAATATGCACCTTATGGATGTTGTTACAGCATACTTATACGGATCGCCTGATCTGAAATTTACATGAGGATCCCCGGAGGATTCAAAATGCATGAAGCATTAAGTTCAAAATCTAGAGAAAGATATTCAATCAAATTACAAAGATATTTATGTGGGTTAAAGCAATGAGGACGCATGTGGTACAACCGACTAAGCGAATATCTGTTACAAAAGGGGTATGTTAACAACCCTCTTTGTCCCTGTGTTTTTATCAAGAAAACAACATTCGGGTGTGTGATTATCGCTGTCTATATTGATGATTTGAATATCATTGGGACCAATGAAAAGATTCTGGAAGTAATCTCTTACTTAAAGAAGGAGTTCGAAATTAAAGACCTTGGGAAAACAAAATACTGTCTTGGTTTACAGATTAAGCACTTGCAAAGTGAGATACTTGTGCATCAATCAAATTACACGAAAAAAGTATTAAAGAGATTCAATATGGATAAATCAAATCCATTGAGTACCCCAATGGTCGTAAGATCCCTTAATTTGGAAAAGGATCCATTTCGTCCATGTGAGGAATCTGAACAGGTTCTTGGTCCAGAAGTACCATATTTCAGTGCAATTGGTGCACTTATGTATCTCACTAATTGTAGTTGACCTGATATAGCTTTTGCTATTAACTTATTAGCGAGGTTCAGTTCCTCTCCTGCCAAAAGGCACTAGAACGGAATCAAACATGTGTTTCGTTACCTTCAAGGGACAATTGATTTGGGATTATTTTATTCCAACACTACAGAACCAGTTTTGGTTGGCTATGAAGATGCAGGTTACCAGTCAGATCCACACAAAGGGAGATCTCAAACTGGGTATGTGTTTACTTGCGGAGGGACTGCGATTTGTTGGCGTTCAAAGAAAAACACTCGCCACAGTATCATCAAATCATGCCGAGGTTATTGCATTGCACGGAGAAAGTCGAGAGTGTGTGTGGTTGAGATCCATGACGCGACATATCAGAACCACAAGTGGTCTCTTATCAAATGATAATCCGATCACACTTTATAAAGATAATGCCACGTGCGTTAATCAAATGAAGGAAGGATACATCAAAAACGACAGAACAAAGCACATTCCTCCGAAGTTCTTTTCATTTACTCAAGAGTTGGAAGAGAGTAATATTATCAACTTCCAATATATTCGTTCTTGTGAAAACTCAGCAGATATGCTCACAAAGGCTCTCTCCACTTCAGTGTTCATAAAACATGTTCATGACATCGGAATGCAAAGATTACGAAGTTTATAAAGAAATCACCAATGCCAACATGGGGGAGCTATACGTGGTTGTACTTTTTTTCCCTTACTGTGATTTTTATCCCACTGGGTTTTTCCAAGTAAGATTTTTAATGAGGTTACATGAACACGTAATTATTGAAATGAGCATTCCAGGGGGAGTGCTAGAAATAATGAAATGCTCATTAGCAATAAGCTAAATTTGTGATGATTAATTATATCACTATTTTTTTAACAAAAGGGAATACTATGTCATTACCCCCAAATTCTACTATAAATACCCCCTAAGAGGATGAAGAAAAAATGGACCTCTCATTCTCTCATTTCTCACTTCTTCTCATCTTATCTTCTTCTCCATTCTCTCCTTCTTACTTCCCACATCAAACTCTTTGCTGATATCTCAATAAATTAGTTTAAAAATTAGTAAAAATCACAACATTTAGTTAGTTTTAGTTTTATTTTTATATTGAGAAGCTACAATCTGGTCGCAGACCTGGGAAGGAAATTTTGCTTGCAATCTTGGCCACGGTTTGCTTATTTTGTTATTAAGTTAAACTATGTTTAATTATTATATTCTTTGTTTGTTTAGCTTAATTGTTATGAGAGCTAATTTATATATCGGCATGGAATAACAATAGTTTATGAATCGTGAGGTCCAATCATTTTATAATTAATTCTTATGTGTTCTTGATTGTTCTTGGTTAAATTTTATTCTTGATATGTTTAAGTTTGATTGACTTGAATATTATTGGGATAATACTATCTAATTCCACCAGTACATAATCATTGGCAATGGTTAGTTAGTAGCGAGTTCTTGTGGAAGCTATACAGATAACTAGTTAAGACTGTAACAACAAGATGGGGAACAATTAAGTGTGCGTTACTACTTTCTAGTAGTTGGGTAATTGCTATATCATGTTCTTTTCATTCTAAGTGCTATCCAACTGTGTATCTGGTTCAACGAATACTTTCCGAGGATATTTTGGTAAGAGAAACAGTCAGTTAATTATAATTGATTAATTGTCGATCCTATAATATATTACATAGTGGAAATATTTTGCCTCAAAAGGTGAAAGAGAACTATGCATCTCGTTTTTTACAGCTGAAGGTTGAGAGACCGAAACTAGAAGTGGGAGGAAGTTACGATTCCAAGAGGAAGAATCTCCACCCCATGTGTTAATTCTTCCCTTTGGCCAGGTAACTCCAGTCCGAACTTGGTCAGAATAAACTAATAGTATAGCCAAATACAAAGTATATATAAAGTGAGATGAAGAGATTCCCAAAAAAATCCTTGGGATGATTTGTGATGATCATATTGGGATGCTGACTGAGATGAGTAGAGACGGAGTTGATGATGGGAGAAGTTGCATAAAGTAATTGTCGATAAAGTAAGAAAGAATTGAGGAGGTTAAACATACCTACTTTCCTATAACTGATAGATACATATGAATTGATTTATCTTTGCGCCTATGATTTATGTTTAACTAATGTGAGTTATTCCGAGCCGATTACATTCATCACATATTTTCTAGATTTTTTATACTTGTTAGTTTGCATTTTATTTCGTATTTGATATTTAGTTAGTTTTGCATCATTAGTTGTTAGAAAAATCTTGAATTAAGGCGTGGTGGCTACACCAAAAAGTTTTACATTAGTAGGTGATTTTTATAGTTATTGCTCCATTCCTCGTGGGATCGACTCTGCTTACTAATCTACAAACTCTATAGATGAGATTAACACAATAGTAAGCAGAGTCGATCACACGAGGAACGGAGGAATAACTATAAAAATCACCTACTAATGTAAAACTTTTTTGTGTAGCCACCATGCATTAATTCGAGATTTTTCTAACAACTAATGATGCAAAACTAACTAAATATCAAATACGAAATAAAATGCAAACTAACAAGTATAAACATCTAGAAAATATGTGATGAATGTAATCGGCTCGGAATAACTCACATTAGTTAAACATCAATCATAGGCACAAAGATAAATTAATTCATATGTATCTATCAGTTATAGGAAAGTAGGTATGCTTACCCTCCCCAATTCTTTCTTACTTTATCGACAAGTAATCAATTATAATTAACTAACGGTTTCCCTTACCAAAATGTTCCCAGAAAGTATTCGCTGAACCAGATACACATTTTGGTAGCATTAAGAATGAAATGAACCTGATATAGCAATTACCCAAGTATTCGCAAGTAGTAACGCACACTTATTTTTTTTTCCCATCTTGTTGTTACAGTCTTAACTAGTTATCTGTATAGCTTCTACAAAAACTTGCTAGTTACTAACTATTTCCAACGATTACGTATTGGTGGAATTAGACATTATCCCAATAATATTCAAATCGATCAGGTTTAAACATATCAAGAATAAAATTTAACCAAAAACAACCAAGAACACAGAAGAAACAATTATAAAATAATTATGCCTCACAATTCATAAACTAATGCTTGTTATTCCACGCCAATATATAAATTAGCTGCTCATAATATTTTACTCATAATAATTAAGATAAAAAAACAAAGAATATAATAATTAAACATAGTTTAACGTAATAACAAAATAAGCAAACCGTGGCCAAAATTGCATGCAAAGTTCCCTTCCTCCCTTCCCAGGTCTGCGATCAGATTGTAGCTTCAAAATATAATAATGAAACTAAAACTAACCAAATAAGTAATTCCGGAAATTTTCTTTGTATTTGTGTGTCTGCGGTGTGTTTTCTTTGCCGAAGACCACCATGTATTCAGCTATCTATTATTAATATATACTAAAAGCACGAGTTCGTTTACTCGGAACAGGTTTAGGTACGGTAGCCACTTTCCAGCTCCTCGCCCTTCGTTCTCTCCTGCCTGCTTCATTCTCCTGCTTCCTTCGTCATTTGCAATTTTTTCACCGACGATAGCAGGTACGCTGCAGGTTCCCGGTGTCTAGTTGCCACCCTTCGCTTTCCCTTCCTCTTGTCTGCTTCGTCCTATATGCTTCCTCCTCAATTGCCTAAGTTGCCCCACTGGTTACTCTAGGTAAACAACAATTTGCTAGTCTCAGGTTGCCTTTTAAGGTGGCCCTTTTCGGCTTCCCCTCGTTTTCCTCTAACTCTGTCAAAGGCGCGTACCTTCTACACCAGTTGCCAGTCGCTGGGCCTCAATTACTCTCCAATTGCCGGTTCTCAATTTTCTTTTACTATACTAAAGGTTCGAATTCCAAGCTTTTTTCCTTTTGCTTGGTTTTAGATTTTATATGTTCAATGTATGGCTTAGGTTTGGTTTTTATGAGATGGGTTTTAGGAGAAATTGTATGAGAGAAGAGTAAGTTTCCCGATGAGGTTCTTTTGTTTGTTTTGGATTGTAGTTTTTTTTTAATTCTGTCGCTGCCATTGTTTGTCCTCATAATTGGATGTGAAATTGTGTAGATTCGTGTTTTCTAATCACGTTCTTTAGCAACCGTAGCCTTTGTTTGTACCTTTACTTCATCTGAATACCTTCTACAAAGGGCGTTGGGCATAGGTGATTCACCATGAGGGATCATTTGTTTACATAGTTTTATCGATGGTGTCATTCACTGATTTCCATATTTTGTTCTTATGTTTTTCTGAAAGATTCTTTTGTATTCTCATGGTCCTTGTCGAATTTCAGATTGAAGCTATTGTTCAAGACTCAGATGGTGAGGGCATATCGAATACTGAAGCACTAAACATTCAACTGGAAGATCTGCTTGAGCTCTTCAATTAACTACCGAAGTCATCGAACTCAATACCGGCAACTACACTCTAAGTTCTCTAATGATAATGCTACTTTTTAATTGTCCTTTTGTTGTCTCCGTGGTGTTATATTTCTGGTTTTCAGTTACTTCTAGACATATGATTAAAAGGAAATTTCTTTATGGCTTTATGTTGTTGATCCTACATTTTCCTCAGTGGTAAATTTATGTATATAAATTGGGTGATTGTTCAATTTTTTTCCTTAGGTCTCCTCGTCCCAGCATAAGCTTTTATGCCTTTAGTATCTTATTTTATGTATGACTAACATTCGCGAAAAGTTGATTCTGAAAATATATGTCATGACGAATCTAACACTAATCCACATAATAATGTCACTTATATATTAATTGAATTTATGGTAAAAGTTAAGAAACTTTTGCCTAATGAATAGGGCAGATGCAACTTATGTTGGGAGGGAGTAGTAATGATTAAAGCTTGCCTCTTTAGGATTCTTAGATGAATGAATGAAAAGAAAAAAGAAAAACTATGTGTGCCTACAATATATACTTCATGGGATTGTTTGGTTATATTGTATGCTGGTGGTATTAGGTATGGCAATTTAGGCGGCTCATACTGGAGGCACTCAATGCTGATTTGCACAAGGAATTGGATTTCGTGGACCGCAATGCTAGGGAAGCTCGAAGAATTATCAAAATATGGTATGCTTGTCTATATATTCTTCGTCTTTGAAGCATTTTGTTTGTTTCTTAGTTCAATTCTTGCCTTCTGGATGTGATATGATGATAGCAGTTGGTTTGTTTTGAAAGAGATTGTCGTTTATCTTCATTTGTGCATGAACAATACTCTGTTATCAAGTTTCATTTTTAACATTCATTAGTGCACAGATGAAGGCATGCATTCGTGTATCCAGATTGGTTTAATGTTGGTCAACTTGTAACTTGTGACATAGAAAATCATCAGGTGAATAGGAAAAGTAATTGATCATAAGCTCGATTGATACACCAATTAAAAGGAATTGTAGCAGTGGCAAGAATATGGTTGGATTGTTTGTTTGGGAAGATGGATAATGTATGTCTTCTTGATGTACCAAGTATTTAAGCAGTATGCCTCGCTTGAAAAGTTCAACTTTCTTAGATGGTTTTTAGGTGTTTGGTAAATTGCTATTAAAGTAGCATATATTAAACTTAAAAGCTTAAGGCAATTTTCGGGGGAAACACAGTTACACGAAACACAAAATCTTTCCTGATTGGCAACTTTTATGGCAAATGAACTATGGTAGTATAGTACTCTGCTTTAATTTATTGATTGGTTAGTTGGTTTTACGGAATATCTTGAGTATCCCGGTTAAATCATCAAGCTATATCCTGACATTATCCATTAGCCATGAGTGTGAAGTCAAATGAGAACAAAAGGCTGGATACCTCAAAAAACTGTTCTTTTACTCTCGCCAAGAGACATTTTACATTGATACTGGTACCAGGTTTCTTTAGTACGCTTGCTTTGCATGGTTTGGAATGGATCTTATTCTGTATGTCTTTCCACACTTAAGTTTGCAGTTTTATCCACCAAGTACTTCTCGTTAATAAAGGGTAAAATAAAATAACTCATTGCCTGAAATCTTTTCTGGTAAGATCAGGAATATATTTTTGTATCTATATTATATAGGGTTTCAACCTGTTTCAAGTTTTTGTACGGTTAATAGAGAAGTTGCAGTTTTGAAGTTGTAAGCACGAAAGGAAATAGATAGTGTTTTTCTTCTCCATATGGTTGCGGTTAGTATGTAAATCCATGAATTATATTCATTACCTACCTTTTTTTTGGAGCAAAAATGGTGGCCTCGTCGACCTCTTCAAGATTTCCTCATATAAATATCAACACATGCTGCTTTTCTGTCAAAGGACTACATAAAAGGTATCTTCTTATGCTAAAAATAGGTTAACCAGATTAGAATATTTTTCTGATCAACTAAATTTAAGGAGATGCTGTCAAAATTTATCCAAAGAAATCACCAACAGTGTTCTCTCAGGCTCTCCCTATTCGTTGATTCTAGGGCGTTTCGCTAAAGGCGAGCTAGTTTTGAGATTTCCATCTTCGTTGTTAGCCGGTTTTGCAGCAGAAGCATCCATGTCACCCAAAACAGCATCCAGTTTATTTTGGTTGTCCTGTGAGGCTCCCAGATCTTTCTTAGGTGGAGATTCTTGGACTAGCATGGTCGATATCTGGTGCAGGATTCTCCGATGTAGAAGATGAGCCCTTGAGCATGTCGTGCCAGACTTGCAGTGCTTTTCGAACATCATTTGAAGACATCGCCCTTGCTCTTCTATTCTCAACTGTAAATTTCTTTGAATCTCAAGCTGTTAGTGAAGACGTTTTTGCACTTCCAACTATAATCGTAGAGCTTCAATGATCCCAACCCCCGTCTTCAAGTCCAGAGATGATAAGTCATCCATGGTAGTATGGTTTTTCTCAGTGCAGCCGCCTTCATTGTTATCTTGAGCATAATTACTAGGCGCAGTGGGTTGCGGAATTCCCGCGTGGGGAGCTTGCTGCAACAACGCTTCGCTACCAGCAGGTTGAGGAATGAAAGGCACTTGTACCAAATGGTTTTCTGGTAGCGAAACAGCAGAATAATGATGATTAACCCCATTGTTAGTGTATGCATTGAAGGATTTCAGGAAGGATAAATTAGGGCGCCTCAATTACTTCCACAAAAAAGATAGAACTCCGAACCAACGTTTGGAACGTAAAAGATAGTCTCTCTTAATTCCTATATTACCTACCATTGGAATCAAACATCAAGCATTCATTTCTTGGAACATAAATTATTGTCATCCCCAATTGTGATCATTCATTCATCTTCCATTCTAATTCATGTTAGTAGTTCTTTACCATGTATAAAAAATCATTGGTCTGGGCTCAACTGCACATAGTGCAGTAACTACACCTAGTATACATGTACGCGCAGCCCAAAGAATTGCACACCAAATCCAAATCTAATTCTAATTTTTTTTCTTCTTACGGAAGAAAAAAGGAAATAAAATAATATTTATTCTAATTTTAAATAACTAATTCCTAAAGTTAAGGAATTTTAATTAGAAAGAGATAATAAAATCATTATCACTATGAGAAGTGAATATCTTTAATTTTTTCAAATTCAAAACTCTTCAATAATTCATTTTTCACCTCATAACTTCTCCAATTCTACTTTTGCATCTCTTCCTTCATCCCTGGAAAAATGTATTATAAAATAAGAACATTTTTCATTGGAGCACATTGCCTTATTAAAAATTTAACCTGGAAAACCCAGTGGGAAAAAACTGTTGATTAAGGGAAAAAGAGTACAATGTATAGCTCTCCTCTCAATTCTTCACAATCCATGAATTCCTGCACCAAAAATACCTAAAAGTGAAAATTATATCTCAATAAAATCATAATAATCCTACAAAATATGAACACAATATAACAGACATCACCTTCGATACATTGAAGGAAAGGTTAGTTTCGGCCCCTATCATACAACCCTCATATTGGTCTTTGCCATTTGAGATCAGGTGCGATACTAGTGATTACGCCATCGGAGCGGTGCTTAGTCAAGGGGTGGGAAGAGTGACTCATGCTATCTACCATGCATCTATGTTTTTCAATGAGGCCCAAAGAAACTATTTAACCACAAAAAAGGAATTGCTAGCGGTGGTATTTTCTTTAGAAAAATTTTAATCTTATTTTCTCGGTACAAAAGTTATTGTGTACACTGACCATGCAGTGCTTCGTCATTTGATGATGAAGAAAGAGGCCATGATAAGATTGATTAGACGGATCCTGCTTTTGAGCGAATTTGAGTTGGAGGTGCGAGCCAAGAAGGGTGCGAAAAACCTTGTGGCCGATCATTTGAGCCGAGCCAGTTGACTCCATGCCAAGATGTTGAGGTAAATTCATCAATGATGAAGCAACTGCGGGAGGAGTTCCCCGATGAACAATTGTTCGCAATTAGGGACCTCCAACCGTGGTATGCTGACATTGTAAACTTCCTTGTCTATGGTAAATTCCCTCTTCATTTTTCTAAGGCTAAAAAAGATAAGCTAAGAAGTGATGCTAAGTATTATGTGTAGGATGATCCTTTTTTTGGAAACATTGCGTAGATTAAGTTGTTAAAAGATGCATATCCGATAATGAAGTGCATTCAATTCTTGCCTTTTGTCATTCATGCATGTGGTGGTCATTTTGGAGCGAAAATGACCGCTAGGAAAGTCCTAGAGAGTGGTTTTTATTGGCCTACCTTGAATAAACATGCATACATATTTTGCAAGTGATATGAATCTCCTTGCGAAGACTCACGATTTGCGGAATTAATATCTTTGATCTAGTGAAGGGATCTGCAAACCTGCACTATCTCGCACGAAATTCAGGAGTCTAGCCATCGGGGTACGCCTAACTTCGACTTGCTCTCTAACTAGCCCTCAGGATCAGATTACAAGGTTTATTGGTACTTAACTAGCCATCGGGGTTAAGCAACAATGGAATAGCTCGCAAGCAAAGAGTATGAACTCAAAAGGTTGTATAATTGATTGATGAAAGGTTGTAATTTTCGTGCATAAGGCCTCCCTTTTTATAGGGTTACAATCTTGCCTAAAACCCTAATCACAAATGGAAATTGAATCGACTTATGGCAGCTTTAAGAAGCTAAAACCATGTCTAACTAAAATACCTAAAATAAATGGTAATCTAAGGTAATATAGTTGAATTCTTCAAGAAGTAACCTTGAAGACTATTACCTTATCTAATTTTACCAAATCTAATTCTAATCAGAATAAAACTGAATATACTACACTGTAATGGACTGTATTTTTGAAATTCAGCTCTTCAAAGCCTACATAGCCGATCTATCAGTCCAATAAACCCAAAATGAAATAATTTTACAATGATCACACTACCTCATTAAAAACCCAGTGGGAAAAAAGAGTATAGTGTTCTTCATGATGTATTCAGTTCATCGGCAATCTTGGATAATGCTGATAATGACTCCTTCTTCAATTCTTCATCATAAAGTTGATCCATCAAACCATTTAAAGCACCATCAAAGAATTTGATATTCGTATCAGCAAGGCTTGTGACAAGTGTCAAAGAGTAGGAAATATTTCTTCTAGGAATGAGATGCCTCAAAAAGCTACTTTATATTGTGAAATATTTGATGTTTGGGGCATTGACTTTATGGGACTTTTTCCTAACTCTTGTGGCTTTACATACATTCTTCTTGCGGTTGATTATGTGTCAAAGTGGGTTGAAGCAAAACCCACTAGAACTGATGATTCAAAAGTGGTTACAGAGTTCTTGAAGGATAATATCTTCTCTAGGTTTGGGATTCCTCGAGCCTTGATTAGTGACTGTGGCACCCATTTTTACAACTGGACAATAGAGGCACTCTTGAAGAAGTATGGTGTCATACACAAGACCTCCACCACGTACCACCCACAAACCAATGGCCAAGTCGGAGTTTCTAATAGGGAAATTAAGCCCATCCTTGAGAAAACGGTTAATCCTAACCGGAAGGATTGGAGTTCTCGGTTGAATGACACCTTGTGGGCATATAAGACGGCTTATAATACACTGATCAGTATGTCACCATACCGGTTAGTCTTTGGGAAGTCATGTCATTTACCGATGGAAATGGAGCACACGGCCTCTTGGGCGGTCAAGAGTTTCAAGCTTGACATAGATGAGGCGGTTTTACATAGGAAATTGCAACTGCAAGAGTTGGATGAGATTGTAAGAGAGTCCTATGAAAATTCCAAGATCTACAAGGAGAAAACCAAGATGTGGCATGACAAGATGATAAATAGGAAGGACTTTGTCGTGGGACAAAAAATTCTCCTATTCCAATCTCGCCTCCGCCTATTTTTTGGTAAGCTAAGGCCGTGGTGGAGTGGCCCTTTTGAAGTGGTAAAGGTATTCCCACATGGTGCGGTAGAGATCATAGATCATAACACTTCTAAGACCATCAAGCTCAATGGACAACGTTTGAAACCTTACGATAAAGGTTTTGTGCCAGACAAAGGAAATGATGTTGATTTCCTTGATCAGGTTTGTGACTAAGCTCCAAGAAGGGGAGTAAGTCGTGCCGACGACGATAAATTAACTTGGTTTTGATCATTCGGATCGTCATTTTTTATGTTCCATCGATGTTGTTTCAATTTGAGTTTTTGTCATTATTTTCATTTGTTTTGTTCCTTTCACAGGTGTTTTCCCATGATTTTGTAGCAATTTGAAGAGCATAGAGCTGGATTTGATGACGGGAGGAATGCTTGGAGAAATGAAGAAAAGCTTGGACATTTGACATGGCCACAACAAAAAGACCTCGGGTTCCACGAGGTGCGAAAAGCACCGTCGTTCCACCTCCACCACCGGATCTGGAGCCAAACCCTGTACCTCCTGCTCCAGACCGGTATATGGGTTTGATCCAGATTACCGGGCCTTATGCGGATGTGTGGGACATCCTGGTTACCCACAAGATCCTGGAGATGAGCTTTATTGATCAGACGGTACTCGATGCTCTCGGGTTGACAGAGCTGGTTCGCCGCCTCCTTGCCAAAAGAGGATTGGATGGTTTCATGGGCAAGAGTGCCCCCACTGGCCCAATAACGCACGATCGAGGAGGATATGGTGTTTTGGAGCAAGTTACGAGGAGGAGGCGGGACTCCCATGACAAGAGCAGCATCACTATCCATCTTGTGCTATGATTTGTGCACAGGTTCTTAGCGGGCACACTGTTTTGTCCATCGGAGCCGAAAAATGTACCGGACCAAGATATTCACCACATGTGGCATCTGACTAGTGAGGGGACGGGATATGGACTGTGGGATGAGTTATGGATGAAGAGAGTTGTTAGTGTGGCTGAGAAGCCAAAGGGCAAGATTATCATGGGGGGTATGATCACCCTCCTAGCGGAGCACTTAGGCTTCGTTGCCCCGGATGGCTTCCCAAGATTAGACAGAGGTTCTCCATACCTTATCACTGTGGAGAGGATGAAGAAGTTCAACTTGATAGACACCACAGAGGCTCGAGGAGTGTACCACTGGTTGTATAGAGCGAGGAATGTCACCTTTATGACACTTTCTCACGCCATAGGACCAAGTTGGAGTTTGATACACCTGTGGGGGATTTGGTGATCCATCCAAATACTTCATGTATGGTATATTTTGAGCAGGAGCTCAATGACATACCTCCACTCCCTGTTCAGCCTGACGAGGGCGCCTTACCATCCACTGAGCCATAGAGTTAGCAGCATCCTCCACCGCCTCCGCCTCCGCTAGAGACCGAGCCAATGCAGGAGGATCATGTGCCACCTCATTTCTCTCAGCCTCCACCTGATTTTTATGAGGTCCTGATGCAGACAGTCCATCACGATTTCCGTAGACAGATTGAGTATAACTTGTACGTCTCCCGAAGCCTCATGGAGATAGATGAAGAGATTGATTATCTTTCATCCAGGATTTCAGTGATACAATCGTAGGGTGGTGGTTCCCCAGGCCCTGAACCTAGAGCATCGAGGCAGAGAGAACGTCGTCAGAGGAACACCGATTGGGTGGCGTGGTATCAGCAGACCTATGGCAGGGACTCCGACGATGGTGTCGGACCCTCTCATTCCTGATTGTGAGCTTATTGTTTTACACTCCCCATACTTGTCTTTGTATGTTTTTGCCCGGTTTTGTCTACATTGAGGGCAATGTAGTGTTCTAAGTGTGGGGAGGGGTATTTACTGCCTTTACTGCTTGGCTTTGGATTTGTTTTTTCTTAGTCTTGGATCTTTGGGATGCTTTTCCTTGTTTTGGGATGCTTTTCACTTGGATGTATTTGGATATTTACACTAGCTTTGACATGTGAATTCGTTTTGCTACTTTTGATTGGAAACACACAAAAAATGAAAAAAAAATTGAAAATTTTGAAGAAAAAAAAATTGAAAATTTTGAAGAAAAAAAAGAAGATGAAAAAAGAACAAAAATAAAAAGAAACCCACTAAGTTGAAAACTCGAGAGGGAAACTTAGGCAAAATTGGGGGTCCGGTTAGGTTGAAAACCCGAAAGGGTGACCTAGACAAAAATGAGAGGCTGAATGTGCGAAAAAAAGGTGAGATGTGAGCCAAAGAAACATGATGTATGGCTAGGATGAAAACTTGAAATGGCTCATAGGCAAAATAAGAGAGAGAGAGAAAGAAGGAAAAATTCTATGATTTCACTCATTTGCCGGCGTTGGAGACATAAGGTTCTTGTTGCTATATTGATTAATCAAGTAGCTTAACATTATGAGACCTCTTGGGATTAGGTAATTTAGTGGGGGAAACGAAGTAAGGTGTGAAATTCTTGATTGTTGATATGCTTCATTTTTGGGATGATATATTGGTATATAGTGAAGTGTGTGTTTGAACTTTCATACATGTTTTTTACTTCATTTTGTGTCATTGGATTTGGGATTGTCAATTCGAGAATTGGAGATATTTTTGTGGATATCAATGAATTGATAGGTTGGTATGGTTGGGCAGATTTAGGAATGAGGGTTGTGGGAGAATTCTCATTTGATCTTAACTTTGGGATGTGTGATACTGAGAGAGTTTTGTGAGGTATCGATTTGGGGGAATATTAGTTTAGGACGTGGATATGTGAATTCCTTGTGTGCTTGAATCTTTACTTACTCAGGCACGAGTAAGGTTTAAGTGCGGGGAGGTTTGACGTGTCCATTTTATGTGCATATTTTGGGACTTTTTGGGATCACTTTTGTGCTCTTTTGTTATCAAGAGCTTGTGTTTTACCTTGAAATTATCTTAGGAGAGGTAAGAGCAACTTTTACGCTCTTACCTTTTCTAAGTGAATTTTGCGTGACAAAGAAAGAACATCGAGACTTGAAGACCAAAGGCCATTGAAGATCATATTTTGAAGACTTGAAAATTTGAAGAAAAGTGAAATTGAGTGAAGGCTAGAAGATAAGAAAAAGAAACTAAATTATGTTTCTTGGTGCCCGTCACGAGTCGCGATGGACCATGTTGTGAGTCGCGATGAACGAGTGGCCATAACCCTTTTGCCTTTTTCTTGTACAATAAATAGCATTCTATCTTTTCTCTCTCCTCACATCTTCTCTTCCCAATTTCAACCAGCAAAACCCTAGGTTTTTCTCTCTTTTTCACCTTGTTTTATCTTTGATTATGTTGGGATGATTGTTGTTAATTAGTGTGGATTCTAGTAGCTAAGTTAATCTCTTGGGACCAATTCATTGAAGCTTCCAAACCCATGTAGTGAGATTCTTGATTTTTCTCATTTATGAACATTTATTGGGAATCATTTATTGTGCCACTAATGCTATGTTTTACTTCATTTATACCATGGGTTGTTTGAGAATAGGAAGTGTTTGTATGATTGAAATGTTAGGGTGTCAGGAAAGTGTACAATTTCTTAGCTTATTTGACATGAAAATCCAAGAACATGGAATTAGAACTTCTTGTGTATAATGTGTTGTGATTCTTGCTAGATAAGTATGTTAGTGTGGATTGTTCTCATATTTGTCCTACAGATTCAAAGAAAGGTTGAACCTTGAATGTGGTTTGTTCTAGGGTTAGCTTAATAAATGCTTTGTTTTGTTGAATGACCATGTCTTTGGTAGAAGGCTTCTTGTTATCAAAATTGTGGTCCTTCGTGTGAAATTCCGTTGATGAAACACATTTAGGCATTGTTTGTCTAAAGTGATTGTCAACGAAGTTTGTAAAATGTCATTGTTTGCGTTTGTAAATTACTATTAAGAATGAATGAATGTTGCTCTTCAATTGGAAAGTGATAGCATTCCCCATAGTCAATAAAAGTCAATGAATGAGTGAATGAATCTAGGATCTATAAGAGGTTTGGAAGTGAGGATCCATTGCCCCCAAGGCTCCGTTAATTGTTGAATTAATCATCTTTTTATTTGTTGTTGCATGATTAGCATTGTTCTCTTGCTTTTTTAGTTACTTGTCTTTCAATTTCATAATTTAAGAAAAACCAGCCACCACCCCCCCCCCCCCATTTACTTTCTTTTATATGTGTGTGTATATCTATGCCTAGTATATTTTCCTTTTTTTAAAACACTTGAAAAGATTTCCCTTCTCGTGGACAACCCTGACTTGCCATTACTTAATTGTAGATATGAAGAATTTAGGGCTTATATATATATTAACTTTGAGAGGTACGGCGACGACCTCACAGCCCCTTCCGGCGGAGCCCTCACCACTGCGACCCCCTCTCTAGTGCGTCGCCTCCACCACTGCAAAGTCAGAGCTGGATTTTCTTCGCTAAGAAGCCTCCTCCGCTGGAGCTCTCACCTCCGCAAACACAAGATGAATGTTACTCGACTCCACTAGCTTTATACTTTGACCTCATATCTGTTTCATTTCTTGTTAGATGTTTTTTAAAATTTTCAGCTTTATACTTTGACTTCATTAATGTTAGTGGTTCCAGATCTGTATTTTATTTGTCTGTATTTTTGGATGTTGATTTGTAATTTCTGGATCCATATTTTTATTTGTTGCCAAAGATCTCAGGTTCCTGCCGGAAAACCTGAGCTTTTCGATAGCTTTTTTTTAGAACCAACGAAATGAGTTCCAAATTTGGAACTAAATTCTGACCCCGATTAAAGGCGACCTTTGATTGAAATCGATCAAATTCAGGATCAGAGAAGGTGAAGATTAAGCTAAGTTTAACTTGTTTAGTAAATACACTTAAACAATTATTCAATAATAACATTTCGGTAAAAATAGTTCAAAAAACAAAATAAAAACATTAAAAAATTAAGTTCAAACAGTTGAATATCAAATGAAAACATTAAAAATACACATAAAATTTAAATAATGAAACATCAAATTAAAAACACTAAAGGTACACATCGAATTAGAATAGTTAAACACCGAATAAGAAAAGTTAAACATCAAATTAAAATAGCTAAAAATAGAAGAGTCCATCTCTTGAAAGACGGTATTTCCATAAGCCATGGAAAGACCAAGGTTTAAAGTGCAAATTAAAATAAATGAAGATAAAAATTCAGGGTTGCATGGAGCGAGTTATAAACTTTATAACTACTACACGTATAATAAAATTTTAATATTGCAGCTAAGACCTTTTACCTTTCTGTTATTCCAATAAAATCTCGTCTTTCCATAAGCCTATGGAAAGACGGTCTTTCCCAAGACTTTGTCAAAATAGAATTAAAAACTCAAAAAACACACCAAATTAAAATAAATTAAACATAAAATTAATGTAATAAAATAGTAAATAAAAACACTAAATGTGCACATCGAACTAGAATAGTTAAACATCAAATTAAAATAGTTAAAAATCATATAAAAATACTCAATAAACACATCAAATTAAATTAGAAAAACATTAAATTAAAACACTTAAAGTACACATCGAATTAGAAAACATAAAACTTAATAGTTAAACATCATATAGAAACACTCCATAAACACATCAAATTAAATTATTAAAATATCAAATAAAAACACTAAAAGTACACCTCACGAATCCGATTCTCTATTGTCAAAATTTTCAGCTTATAGCTCTTGGCTTATCAGGCTCGTGTTGGGACCTTTTTAAGTACAGTTTTCCGAGCTTAGTAGGATTCAACATCAGAGGCTTAACATGTACTGATCAGTTTGAACGATGATAAATATTTATGGGACCATCTTCAACCGCTCGATAACAATCCCCGCAACCTCGATAGGGACAATCCAATATGTCTTTGATTTTCCATAGATCAATCTCAAAGCGTTTACTATTGACGTTAATAGAGAAAGACCCTTCATCAATATACACAACACTGACATAAAATTGATGTACTTTGTTGAAGTGTGCGGCATCGGCAGTGGGTAGGAGCTCGCGCAACTTTGGAATTCAAACAATAAACCTACACTATTCTACCCTAAACGTGTGTTATTTTCCAATACTAATCAATATGAATCTAATAGACTTTCATTTCGTAATAAAGACCGATACCTCTTATAGGCAGCGAGTGACACAAACCCTGAAGCATCGAACATCGGAGCCCTCTTTTGCTTGGTCGGTTGCTTCTTTGCCTTTGTCTTTGCACTTTGGACAATCAAGGTTTTTGCCATTGTAATATATTTACGATGAACGGAATCACATACTGAATTGCGTGGTACGCGTAGGTAATTTGCAAAAGATTTGAACATGTATGTGTGAGCCGTTTGGTTCACTTAAAGAGACTCATTTCCAATTTCATTAGGTTTTTCGAAACACGGTTTTTAGGGGCTCGAAACTTATCTCCAATTTTGGAACATTTATCGCATGTTATACTTTTTAATATAATTTATTTAAGAACGTTTCTAGCCCATGTCTCAAAACATGCGCCGGACTTGGAACTCGACGAGACTTTATGTCAGATCTTAGTCAATATTATTTCAATCTTAGGAAGAAAAATTTACTGGAAAATGGATGACAATGTTCCATCCTCAATTTCAGAAAATGGCCCCATGAATCATTGCACCTTTACGTGATACGTCATGAAATCGGAATCTACTGAAGGTTCATTTTGTTTTAGTAATTAAAAACAATTACTAACACAACACTTATCCCGAATTGGCATGTTTCATAACTCCTTGGTTTCGAGTTCAAAACTGATAATGTTTTGTTTCATATTGAACATGTTTAAACATAAGGTGATCCGAACATTCTTCGAATAATTGTGCAAGTCAAGATCGGTTTCAAATTTAGTCAAAATATGAAACTCTAAAGGGAGAAAAGTATATGAAAAACTACTCCATATTCAAGAACATGACACCAACATTATTAAATCAACCCCACAAAATCAAAGCCAATGTGTATTTTATAGAAACTTGAAATGGTCATAGCGACAATGTAATTTTGGCGCACAATTTTAAGGCGATGTGAGGTACAATGTTAGATCATCCTCAGATGATTCCCTAACCTCTTTATCATCGCTATGATGTAATATGTGCAAATGCAACCTCATCTTCATCTGTTCTTATCTCCATCTCGGTCTCTTTCCTGATATGGTATGCATCTTGTTCGGCCCTAAGATCCTCAACCTCCGTCTCAAGGGATTTCATTTGGTTAACAAAGCATGAAAAGAATTTCTTGACCTTCTGCATGAACCCTTTGTCGCTCCCTGGACATTTATGATATAAAATACAATTCACCAAAGTTCAGTCACACAACAAAACAAATTTACATTATTTCATTATGACTTACTGATTCCCATTGATGAAGAAGACCATTATACTCGCATCACGGGCCCTCTTCGCACTTTTAGCGGCTCTCCCCGGCACGGCCTTCAACCTTAGTTTCTTGGTTTCTAAATCTACTTCCAGTTGCTTGAGATCTAGCCACTTCTTGTCGTAGAACTCACAAATCAATGGACGGTCAACAAGCATGATTCCATTCTCTCGGATCATCTTAGTGGTGAAACAACCATAGGGAAACTCCTTCATCATTGTCTCAAAAAATTTGTTCATGTAGCTGAATATGGTGAACCCTAGATTGAAAGCTATCCATTATGTAATAGAAAGTCACGAGGCTTCCATTTGTAGGTTCACAAGCATGCCCTCCACTAGGAAGCACATTTATACACACCCACTTGAAAACCAACCTTTGCTCCACGCTCAACGCTAACAAGTCAAATTTGTTGGCTTGGCTGGGCTAACAAGTCAAATTTGTTGGCTTGGCTGGGCTAACAAGTCAAATTTGTTAGCTTGGCTGGGCCTATCTCCTATGAATAAAAAATACTTACACCCCATCTCTACCGGACAAAAGGGTTGAGATTCAGTCTTATTAGGCCATGATTATTGGTGATATACCTCATAAGGGCCACCGAGGATGCTGGGACCCAAAAAGCTAGGCTCAGTCTAGGGGCACCCTAACACAACATTTATTGTAAATTCACTAACAGAGACTATTATTCAATTAATGATGGTTAAGTTAGAGTTATCGTCATGCTTCCCAAAATTAGCATAAAATTGAACAACTTCATCCCAATGAGTTGGATAATTTATTGTTATCAGTTTGTGTAAATATGAAGGACGGAAATGGTCCGATATGCAATCAAAATTTATATCAGAGATGGAGTCAGACTTTAACACCTTTGTAGTCATGCATTTACCGTCTAGCTAGTTCCGTAGCACTTCTATGCCTCTATGTTGAAGAACTTGTGGCTTGTTCTAGCCTCCTATGGACGCTCATGATCACACCTTGTTCTTGTTTTCTGATTGCGAGCATGAGACCTCCCTTCTTGGTTCACCACCAATTCCAATGGCTAATTGAATTGTGCCGTGAAAGGAGCCTTAGATGTCGAACACTCTTTGATTTTGAGGAACCCCGGGAATGACCCATCGTAGATAGTTTCAATCTTTAAAAATTGAAATTGGTTTTTAAGAACTTCAAGGTGTGGTGGATTAGGAATATCAAAGTATGTTGAGAGTAAGAAAGCGTTGGGTGAAGAACACTATTATTGTGAGATCTAGCCCCAAAATCCCACTAGGTGTCTTTTATATAAGAAGCATCGGCCCGACACAACTCCTATTCATAAAAATTGACGTAATGTGTTTTGATATCAGAACGGTATTAGACTTAAATTTGGGTTTTGATACACGAAATTTTACCAATGTGCAACCTCCTAATCAATATTGCATATCTATGTAACCCCACCCCCCCCCCCCCCCCCGCCAATCGCGTCCCAAAAAACTAACACCCCACTCCATCTAAAAAATATCCACCACCCCCCCCCCCTACAATTTTCCTTCCATATATCTAACCACCATTTTCATTACATGGGTTCATCATGAAGGGAGGTGACTCAAAATCATTTTGCAAAGGAATTTGGTTATCTCTTTAAGGCTTTAGATCTGAAATACAGGTCCATTCGGGTAAGTTTTTAATGAACACTTTGTAATATTTTGTGATTGGAGCTACCTATGTTAGAGCTTAAATTTTGTTAATATATTTTGCCATAACATATCATTGTTACATCTTATATGAAAATTTAGGTTTTTGCGGAAAATCCTGGTATCATTCTTGATGGATCCATTCTTGTATATATGAAATGCATTTGCTTGGGTATGTGTATGTGGCATTCATTCCACACAATATGCAATTACAAAAAGAACCATCGATGGAATACAACATAACTCCAACTCCAATTGTCATTGGGCACAACGGGATTATGAGAACTATGATAGGAATGCGAGATAGGTTTTCATTCGACCATAATTATTACATTTCATCTGTTCACAACCTATTTATGCTGATATAAAATTCTAACTTTAAGAATCCCCTTATTTTTTGCGCATGATAGGTCTGTTAGGAAGCATATGTTTCAAGATGATGGCGGCACCAGTCAGTCGCTCCAAGCCCTCTTCGAAGTGTAAGGGACATGATGAAAATCTGCAGTATAGGTTGGAGGATGACGTTCTCCCTATGCCCAATATAATCTACTTCAATACCACATGATTTTACTCATTTTCAATACAATATACTAAATGTTATGTATTTAATTCCAAATTAAATGCTAAGAGTTTTTTTATGAAATAAATTTATAACCTTGACTTTTGACTTTTGGTTGAAAGTGCCAATATAACTCTACAATCTCAGAAAGTATCAATTTAACCCTAACTAATTATTGTATGTATCAATCTAACCCTATCTTTCAAAAAATTTGTGCCAATATAGCCCAACATCCTAATTGTGGCGTTGACCCATGACATTCCGCCATTGATTAGAAATTGAAATTACCGAAATACCCTCTAAGCCCAAGATGAAAATTTAATACCTATTTTACCATTTTCTCTTTCACCTTAAACCCCACCTCCGCCAGCCCCACCGCCTCTTTCCACCTCCACCACTACTAACCCCGCCACTTCCTTCCACCTCCACTGAGCCTGTCAACCTGGAAATGAACTCGAAATTGCTCAACAGAGCCTGATGTCGCCGCCGAACCTTCACCCAATACCATCAAACAATTAAACATAAGAAACAAAAGCACATAATATTCTAAATCTAACGAGAACCTTATAGAAACCTTCAACGGAAAATGAGGCAACAATTTCGCAACTGTGGTTTGACCCCACACCAGTTTAACACTCAAATTTTTGGTATGACAATCGATCGAAGCCTCGGTTTGTCCCTCTTCCTTGTTATTACAGCCGCTTGGCGGAGCTACGGCCTTCCCAGGAGAGAAGCCGCGAACAAGGGCAACTCGATGTATGGGTCAAATTATGCCAAAGATCTTGAGTCGAATTAGAATAGGAGTCAACAAATTGGCGGCGGTAGGTCATATTGGCCTTGAGAAGGACTATGAAGGAATACCGGCGAGAACGGGGGTTGAAGAATATCGTTGGTGGGGGTGGGGGTTAAAGAATATCGGTGGGAGCGGGGTTCAAGAATACCACCGGCGGGGTGGGGGTGAAGGAGAAGAAAGAAATAGCATTAGGGAAATAAAGTCTTTTCATATATATTTTTTAATACGGGGGCAAATTTGTCATTTCACCAAATTCTTGTCAATTTTCCGTTGACTAATAAGTCAGCCAAATCTAGGGTTATTTTGGCACTTTCTGAGATTGTAGGGTTATATTGGCACTTTCAACCTAAAGTCGGGGTTATTTAACTCTTTATAAATTCTTGTCACTAGCGCTTCCTATAGATATTGTTCTTGATTTTGTTTTGTTGCAATGCACGAAGTGTAATGATAATAATTTTTTCGAGATGAACATGTGCTTATAGCCACGTCAATACTCAATACAAATGAACACACTTCTAATTCGTAAATTCAGAAAATGATCATAATTTCCGATATGTGATCCGATCTCGTAACTAACACCGAATTAAAAAATCATTTGCAATTTTCAAAAAGAAATTGAAATTTGTTCCGTTCTTGGAAACTACAACAATATGAACCACACTAAACAAACTGATTAGCATTTTGAGATCAGATTTCTTTCTACCGAATTTATTTCTGAGATCATATGCAATGGTATAGCAGTTCTAGCGACACGCAATTCTGAAACAATAGATGGAACTTCTAGGACCAAAACATTGGATGGCAGTAAATGAAGGGTACCACGGCGCAAAAAAAGTGCGATGATTTACACTAAAACACAACGGTTACACAACGTAGTGCATTGTGGTATGTTGATCAACGATAGTGCCAGGGACACCGATTCACATTCGCCGTCTTATGGCCACTTTAACCGCCATTGAAACCTTGTTCCTGCATTAGGGTCAAATGAAAATAGTTAAACATTAAATAAAAACTTAAATAAACATTCAATCAAAGAGTCCATCTCCCCTGAGACTGTTTTACTATAAGACCAGGAACTAGAGGGAAAATAGCAAAAGGGGAAACTAAATTCGGGGGTTAATTTTGAAATATTAATGGCTCGGGTGTATATTATCATAAGTCCTAAATTTCGTGAACTAATATGCAATTTTAGAAAATATTTATCTCCCTCATCCCTCTTCTGCAAACCCTAGTAACCGCCTCCTTCCCCCACCTCTAACCTTCAACTGCGATTATGCTCGCCTTCATTCTCGCCTTTCTTGCCTGAGCCGGAGCTCGGATTGTCCCTCCCCTATAATCGACATCGTCAAGTTCTCTCATTCCCTCCTTCTCCAAATGTGATTCTGCTCGCTTCCATTCTCGCCGTCATTGGTAATCGCATCGTCCCTCCTCCAGCCTCGCCGTCGTCAAGTTCTTCCCTTGTCCACCAAATTCTACTTGCCTCGACGTTGTCATTGCTCTCATCGCATCGCCATCGCCTCGTCGTCATACGCCGCGGTTCGAATACACCGAATTCAGCATCAACAACCAACAAAAAGGCCAAAAATTGTTGGATGCCAAATTTTCATATGTCGGATACGCCGGATTTGGCATCGAATTTATCAGATTCGCATCGTTGTGGAGATTCCGATGATTCCGGCGGTGCTGTGCTCCAGATTTAAGAGAAGTTGCCGGTGCAGGTGATGTTTTCCCGGCGTCGAGCCGATTGGATGATTCCGGTCGAGTTTATTTTCGAACAATGTATTTTGGGTTAACATATGGGTTTAATGGTTTTGGGTATGGGTCTTGTTATGTGTTTGACCTGATTATTAAAGTCATGTCTTAATATTAATTCATCATTACTAAAATGATATAACATCAAAAAATAATTTAAAACTCTAAACCACAACTACAAACTATAAACCATCAAATTAAATAATTATACTAAAATAGACATCAAACTAAAATAGTTAAACATCATATAAAAACTACTAAACAGTAAATTACAAAATTAAAATATCTAACATTGCAAAACATCTTATTAAAATAAAATGAAAACATACATTCCATTGTTGTAGCATTTGAAAAAACTATTTTGACGTTCCACTTCTATCTACTGATCTTTTTTTTTTTACATGATAATTTACAAATGTAAAATGATGCGAACCACTTTACATATACTATAGATGAACAAGACATAAAACATCATACATTGACAACTCAAAATCGATGGGATATATTGAATCATCACTGGCCCTACAAATACATATGAAATTAGCATATAAAAGTTGTAAATTTTAACTTGGCATTGTACGTTAACATGTAAAAATGTCAATCATCATAACTATCGAACCATCAAACATCATTCATTACAAAAGGGTTCAAATGCCCTAAAAATCTGCTAACTTAACATTGTACGTTAACATGTAAAAATGTTAATCGCCATAACTATCGAACCATCAAACATCATTCATTACAAAAGGGTTCAAATGCCCTAAAAATCCACTAACATAAAAACTGAAAATTTTCGTACATAGGTAAAACATTAATAACAATCAAGCGCCTCAACACTAACACTTACAATCAACCATAATAACTGAAAAATCAATGTCAAACAATACATCCTAACACAACCCAATTATATTTTCCCCCGACTTGTTTTTCTTTGTTGCTCGCTTATTCACAGGCTTGCTTTCTCTTGTGCTGGTTTCAAAGAGGATGGATCTTCTACTCCATCAACGCAATGATCAAAGGTCAATTTCCGGTCCTCTTTTCAAAGGAACACCTTTGGGAGCATGATTTCTCATAGCATTTTTTAAATATCTCATCAATGATATCATAGAGCTCTGTCTTGGAAACTATTCCTGTGGAATAATATAAAACATCATATACAGTAATTAAAATAGAAATATTTGTAATTAAAACATCGCAATAGCACAGATAACATCGCTGACAACTACATTGAGAAAAATCAAAACAGTTTTTAAAACATCAATCTCAAAATTTAAAAACATCAAACAGTACACACTAAAATATCAAAAGAACAAAAAATGAACATCAGCTGCATACTTAAATATGAAAACATCACAATCATAAAGCACTAAAATTAAAAACATTACACCAACACACATAACAATACTTAGAGCTTAAACATGAAAACTCAAAAGATATAACCTGAAATATCAACAACAGTAGCTAAAACATCACAGCTAAAAAAACTTACAACTCCTACTTAATTCTCGAATGCAGCAATAGTGAGCAAGTGCTCTTGTACATCTAAGAAACATCGACAACAACACCAAAATTAGCACAAATAGTAACAAAACCCAAAGATATCACACCACAATCAAAGCAACAAAATTGAAACATCAGTTGCACAATTAAAATACTACAAGCATCAAATACTGATATTAAATCATCACGCCAACACATATAACAGTACTTAAACCTAAACATGAAAGATCAAACATGAAACATGAAAGATCAACAATAGTATTTAAAAAATTACATTAGCAAAATAATAAAATTTACAGATCCCCGTTCCTTCCCAATTGCAGCAACAGTGGGTATGCATTCGTACACATCTAAGAAACAGCAACAACAACACAAAATGAGCACAAGTCGTAACAAAACCCAAGGATATCACACACACAATCAAAGCAACAAAACTGAACATCAATTGCACACTTAAAACACTACAATCATCAAAATACTGATATTAAATCATCACACCAACACAGATAAACAATACCTACAACCTGAACATGAATGATCGAACATAAAACTTGAAAAGATCAACAACATTATTGAAAAAGTTATATCTGCAAAATAATAAAATTTACAATTCTTCTTTCCTTTTTTACTACAACAACAGTGGCAAAAGCATTTTTAGACGTCTAAGGAACATCAACAACAAAAAAATAGCACAAATAATAAAAAAAAACCTAAGATATCACACACAATCAAAACTAAACATCAATTGCACACTTAAGCATGAAAACACCACAAGTATCAAGCGCTGAAATTAAAACATCACAACAACACTGCTAACAGTACTTAAAGCCTAAAACCTGAAACATCACACAGAAAACAAGAAACATCAATATATGTACCTAAAACATCACGACCAAAAATTCAGAAAACTTACAAACGATTCTTCCTTCTCGATTGCAGTAGCAGTGATGCAAATCTCCTTAGAAATCCAACAAACAGCAGCAGCAACACAAATATTAGCACAAATCTGTAAGAACAACTCACAAAATACAAAAAATAGAGAAATCCCAAAATATTAACACATTGAACACCATAAGCCCTAGAAAATCTCATGAACCAAAAAAGGCAAACAAAATTTTTTTAAAAAAAACAACAAAATATGCATAAAAAATCATAGCAAAGACATTACTTTCGAAGATAAACACAAAACGAAACTATATTGTGTTCGGCTGCCGGATAATTTATCGGAAAACTTCAAAAATCGTGACAATTTTTTGCACGCAAGAAAGAAGAAGAAAAGTGGAGATGATGAGCGGTTGAATGGAAGAAAACGAGCTCGAACTGAAGAAGATGGAAGAGAAATGATGAAGAGAGAGAAGAAGGATAATTGAGTTGGAGTTGAGAGAAAATATGAATGTTTTATGCGCAGGAGAGGGGAAATGAGATGAGAGAGAAAATTACAGAAAATATGAGAGAATAATAAGGAAAGGTTGATATTCATACACACACTTATATGTAAAATAGTAAAATTTCACATCCAGACCCTAAACTTTTAAACTTTAATTAGAAACCACATACTACATTCTTAACAATTTAATCTCTGGTCTTGCTGCGAGATCGTCTCGCACAAGACTTTGTCTAATTAAAAATTAGATATTCAACTAATTTTACAACCAGACTTGATATCTAATTTTTTATTTAGAGTAAGATTAACCCAGACAATTTAATCTCTGTTTACTTAAATTGGCACACTTACCTTTTTTATATGTTTTTGTAAGATTGTCACTTTCCTTTTATGGAAAAAGGTAAATTATTCTTAATCACTCATTAAACTTTTTTTTAAAACTTTTTCACTCAATTATCTCCACACATTTCAACTTGCAAAAAAACACACTTAAAGCTATGGTGTCAAAAACATAATGAAACAAAGGGAGTACACAAGATTATAGTGGGAAAAAAAGAATTATGAAAAAAATATCACAAGGTATATTTGAAACATCAAATAATGAAAATGAAATATCAAGTCTGGTTGTAAAAAGACGTGCATTACACGAAATTGAGAGTAAAATTAACCCACGAAGTTCATTTACCAGGATTCTTGGCCAACGAAATTCTTACGATCCAGAATCATTAATATCTCAATTATTTGTGTGCAACTATCGAAAATTAAATATTTGCACCTTGAGCCCTCCTTGTTTCCTAACGTTTTTACTCCCTCCGTCCCAATTCAAGTTGCACACTTTGACTTTCAACAGCTCACTCAAAAAATATTTGATCCCTAATATCTTTTATTAACGATAATTACAACCTATAAAAAGTTGATATTTTAAAAATATTTGTAGTAACGAAACTAGCAAGGTATCTCAATAGTGTTTATATGTATATACTAATTCAATTTTATGGTTAAAGTTAATTTTTTAAAATAAATTAATAATTAAATTACAGATTAAAATAAGATAGGAGGAGTATAAATTACATTAGAAACTTCACTCCTAATTAAATTTCATAATGTTACATTTAATTTCTGGTTTTGTTATGAAACCGTCGTACAAAACTTTATCTTAGATGTTGATTTCTTACTTGCATTATTAAGCAATTTCGGAATAAGCTAATTGTTCCATTCTTTTTAAATTTTATTTCACTTCCAAACGCTGGAAATATGATTTTGTTTCACTTGTTGGCTTCACCGCTTCATCCCTATTATATCATATTCCGCCTCTCGGAATACGGTTGCTATGGAAATATTAAAGTGTAAATTTTAAAAAAATAAAGATAATTTTTTTAAATTATATGAATTGAGTTATAAGCTTTATAACAAATACATGAAATATACTAAATTTTTAATATTATAATCAAAAATTTTACTTTTTATTATTTAAATTAAACATCATATTTTTATAAATCTATGAAAATACGTTGTTTTCCAAGGGTTTGTTATTACATCACAGGAAAAAGAATAAATAAAATAGATGATGGATCCAATCCGACACGAGGAGAGAGTGTGGCCTGAGGATCACATGAAGATGGATCTAAAGTTAAGTAGTCACTCGGTCCCATTCTACTACTGTCTATAGAATTTTTTACTATCTCTGATAAATAAATATATTTGATTGTAAATATGCATAGCAATAAATAATAATGATATATAAAAATTTAATATTTAAAAATTATATATTACGATTAATGTAACTATATCTCATATGATAAAATTATTATTTATACATCTATTTAAATATATAATTAAAATTTAATATTTTTGATCAAATTTTTTTTTTTTGTGTAAAATAGACTTGGGCGAAGGGAGTAATGGATGCCTTGCCATTGCCAGCTAAATTAAACTAGAAGTCAACTCAGACCAACTGGAGATGATCTTCTACCTAAAGGTCCTACACCGATACTATTTCCTGGTTTAATTTTTTATAAATAGTATTTTTTATAAGATCGTCTTTTGAAAGCTCTTTTTTAAAAGAGTCCGTCTCTTCCAAGACGGGTTTTCTATAAGGTATGGAAATATCAAGGTTTAAAGTGTAAATTAAAAGAAATTAAGATAAAATTTTTGAGTTGCATAAACCGGGTTATAAATTTTATGACTACTACATGTTGCATACTAAAATTTTAATATTGCAACTAAGACCTTTTACCTTTTAATATTCTAATCAAACCTCATTTTTCCATAAGCCTATGAAAAGACCGTCTTTCCCAAGACTTTGCCTTTTTAAAATGCTAAATTCCTTCTTATTTTCTGTAAAAAAAATTTAATTTAATTTTAGTCATTATAATATACTCTCTCAATCCCATTTATTTTTGCACTTTACTTTTTGGACGATGTCCAAAATGCACGTTTGACCGTTAATATCTTTATCTATGTACAATAAAAATAAATAAAAATTTAATGTTTAAAAAACTTATTAAGACGATTTTAACAACATCACATACGATGATATTATTATTTATATATCTATTCAGATATGCGATCAGATATAGAATAATGTGCAAAAAGCAAAAGTGTAAAAATAAATAAGATGGGGGAGTACTCCCTTTATCCCTTTATAAATGTCTTACTTCATTGTTTATGAATAGATTAGACGCTATTTAGATTGTAAAATTTTGTAATTATATAAGTGCGGAATATTTTGGGTGAGATCTTACTACATTCATCTTATTGCATATTTTTATAATATTTAATTTTTAGAATATTTTATTATGCATAACTGAAAATACTGATTTTTATAAGCATCCATAAATAATTTAAAAAGAAGTGGTAAAATACTACTCCCACCGTCCCCACTCAAATTGTACAGAATCTTTTCTCAGTCAAACTTTTCAAAATATGACCATATATTTGGATTAAGTAAACGAACAATAATATTATCGTATGAGATACTGTTAGATTCACCGTAATATCAATTTTTAGAATATCAATTTTTATGTGTTATTATTATACGTAATTACTTATATTTACAGTAAAAGATGTTTAAAAATTTTGAGCAATTTGAGTTGGGACAAAGGGAGTATAAAGGATGGAGGGAGTAAGAGAAGGTGAGATCGCACTGTGCGAGTTAATGGACGAGCAAACTCAGACTATGAAGTGATCCGATTATGATCCACGCATAGGGATCATCATGGTTCTAGTATCCGAACTAGATTCGTTGAATTGGATATGGGTCTAAAAGATTCACATTCATTGGATTTGGATTTGTATCTGGGTCTAGATTTTAAAATATGGGTATGAACCTAAAATATTAAAATTCATATCCGATCCAGATCCTCCCCGTAGATTCATATAACCCTAAATATATGCATAATTTTACTTTAATTTATAAATTACTCATATATTTTCTTTGTATTTTTATTTTAAATTCAACAAATACTATGTATTGTATATTTTTTTTCTTGAAAAATTAATTCAGATGCAAATTTAACTATAATTGTTTGTATTTAAGATAATATAATTTTATTTAGTGAAGAAAAAAAATAGAATATTAGATTCATTTTGGACCCAGACCCGTTTTGGACTCATCGAAATTTGGTATGGGTCTAGGATTTCCAGACCTTACGAGTTCATGTCAGGTTTGGGTCTAACTAATTTCTTTTAGGGTTGAGTCTGGGTCTTATTAGCCCCAACTCATGATCATCCTCTTCCACACATCCATATAATTGGAGACAAATTAAATAAAAATTATTACTGCTATTTGAAAGGCAAACAATTAAACACGTACTCCTTCCGTTCAAGATCAAACTGCACACTTTACTTTATGTGATTATTCAGTGTTCAACTTTGATTACATATTTGAATAGATATATAAATAATAATATTATCATATGTTACATGGTTGGATTGATCGTAATAAATACTTTTTCAAAAGTATTTTTTTATTGTTATTATAGGTAGCTAAACATATTAATAATTAAATAATTTTTTAATAAACATAAAAAATATTATGTGCAACTTGAAGTAGTCCGGAGGGAGTACGGTTTATGTCCCAAGTTTTAGTGGATCGCTATATCTCGCCCTGTATTTTACTATCCTCGCCCTAATACGCATACAGTATTTTTTTTTATTTTGAATAACTGAATTAAAATTAATTTAGATAATTGTAGTTAGTTAATATTAATTGAGATAAAATTAATTAAAACTAGACCGCCGCCGGACCACCGCCCGCCGCCGCCGGACCACCGCCCGCCGCCGCCGGCTCCGGTTCGCTACGGCCTGGGCGCGAGGCGCCACCGGTCGGCTCGCCATGGCCTGGGCGCGAGCCGTGGCGGGCTCCGGTCGCCACGGTCTGGGCCGTGGTCCGCTCGCCACCGCCCGGCCGCGAGCCGGCGCCGGTCCGGTCGCCGCGGCCTGGCCGCGAGGCGCCGCCGGTCCGCTCGCCACCGGTGGACCGCGAGCCGGCGCCGGTCCGGTCGCCACCGATAGGCCGCGAGCCACCGCCGGTCCGCTCGCCGGGGTCTGGGCGCGAGCCACGGCTCGCCGTGCGGTGGGCGCGAGAATGGCGCGGTCCGGTCGCCAGGCCACGGGCGCGAGCCGGACGCGCCTCGGCTCGCCGTGGCCTGGGCGCGAGCCGTGCCATTTTTTTTTTTAGCACGAATTCTACTCATTTTGAGGGCACTCGAAATTTTTTGCTATCCAAAACGAGCAAAAATTACTCCGGAAAGGGTGTTAGAAATTCCATGTCTTCGGAGGTAATTTTACTAATTAGTTACGTAGTTGTTAAATTTAATAATTTTTGCCGTTGAAATTTATGCTCGTCTTTGTGTTTTAATTTATTAACTGTTACGTAGAAACTATTGCACATTTATCTCCTATGAATTTATCTCCTATTAATAACAGTAACGTTAATTTTGTTGTTAATTTTGTTACGTAATGCTGTTTCTAATTTATCTACAATAATTTATGTCCTATTAATTATTGTAACGTTAAGTTACGTATTTTTACGTTATTTTGATATTTTATTTTGTTGTACTGTAAGAATGTAATATTAATTCTAGCCACAATGTTATTTCATTTTTTTTCCATTACGTGTATGTTTTAGCTGTTAGGGAGAAAGAAATTTATGCTCATCTTAGTTTTTTAATTTATGCTCATCTGAGTATTTTAATTTATTAATTGTAACGTAAAAATTATTGTAACGTTAATTTTAATTATTGTAACGTTAATTTTAATTATTGTAACGTTAATTTTAATTATTGTAACGTTAATGTTGATGTTTTGTTAATTTTGTTATTTTGTTAATTATTGTGACGTTAATGTTGTTGTTTTGTTAATTTTGTTATTTTGTTAGTTATTGTGACGTTAATGTTGTTGTTTTGTTAATTTTGTTATTTTGTTAATTATTGTAACGTTAATTTTGTTGTTTTGTTAATTTTGTTATTTTGTTAATTATTGTAACGTTAATTTTGTTGTTTTGTTAATTTTGTTATGTTGTTAATTATTGTAACGTTAATTTACGTTCTTTTACGTTATTTTGTTATTTTAATTTGTTGAAATGTAATTACTTAATCTCCTATTATCTTATGAATTAAATTAATTTAAGAGTGAAGCCTCCTATTTTCTTATATTTACAACTAAACCCCTCATTCGCACGAAAACTAAAAAAAATCCTCCAAAACTTACGTTTTCCGGCGATTTTCCGGTGGATTTCCGGCGGCGGCGGGCGGCGGGCGCCGGCGGGCGGCGGGCGCCGGCGGGCAGCGGGCGGCGGGCGGGCAGCGGGCGGCGGCACCTGGCCGGATGGAATGGAGAGAGGGAAGGGGGAGAGGATTTTAGGGTTTTTAATTTTTATTTTTTAAAAAATATTAATACGTGTATTTATACGTATTAGGGCGAGAATAGTAAAATACAGGGCGAGATATAGTAATGCCCAAGTTTTACGAGTTTGTTAATGGAGTTACAACTAGGTTTTGGTAGAAAGGAGGATCAAGGGGAATGAATGACCCCGACAGGCAACAACGTGACAAGTTTGGTTGCCTCAGGTGATATTGTACGTCTTAAAATACTCTCTTCATTTCACTATATTTGGCACAGTAAATTTATATATTACTCTGTCCCACCCAAATGTACACACTTTTTTGTCAACTTTGTCAGGTCATATTTGACCAACGATAACTTTAGTTACGTATATTAACAGTATGTTAAAATTTGATATTTAGAAAATACATCATGCAGGAAATCCAGCAATATCTCACATGATGATATTGGTGTCTATATACCGGTTGAAAATTATAGTCAAACATGTCTTCAGAAAGTTGACCAAAAAGTGTGCAGATTCGGCTGGGACGGAGGTAATATATGTTTTTATTAAGTTAAATGTGTGGAGAAAATTAAGTAAGAAGAGTAAAATATTTAATGAGGAATTAAAATAGTGTACTTTTTGCCATAAAAAAAAATATGATAAACCTAAAAAAACATATAAATATATTAAACAGAATTAAGAAAACAGAGAGAATATATGGGCTCGTTGTAATTTAATAAAGATAACCAGTGATGGTAACATTTGTTTGCTTGTACTTGCACCAATTCTTGTCCAGACTCTAGACAAGCTTTTTACTGTAAATTAAATATATTTAAAAAATTCACTTAAAAAAAAATATAATTTCTGGTGAGATCTTCTAGTGTTCATTTTATCATATACTAGTGCACTTGCTAGTGGTGGATCCAGAAAGTTAATTTATTTGAGGCAGTTTATGTACTCCCTCTGTTTTTTTAATATTGGCACACTTATTAAAAATGAGTGTTTTTTTTAATTGACACATTCTATTTATGGCAAGTTTATGGTTATTACATCCACTCATTTTACTCTCTTCTTTCAATTCAATTTCATCCACTCATTTAGCATTTCCTAAATTCTAACCCCAAAAGTGATGTGCCAATGTTAAAAAAACGGAGGGAGTATATTAGAAAGTAAAATATAGGATAAAAATATATCAATGAAACTTTAATCACACATAGTATATATATAATATAATATAATTTTATAATATTACTTAAAAAATTTTAATATTTTGATAAAGTTTGATAACTCTTTCTTAAGAACTCAATGAGATACTTTATAATTTTTTCGATGAATGCAACAAGGCAATATGGATTGAACTGGGAATATTTCATTCCATTGCATGCACATGATTAGTACATTATTGAGTGCTATATAATGTATATTTAGATTCTTCCTATCAATAATTTTCTTGCAAATTATCATGAGAAAAATTGATTAAAATAAGAAGAGTGCAAACGGACTCTTAAGGCAAGTAATCATGTGAGTATTTTGTTTTAGAAAAAAATATTTTTATAACCCTACCTAGTTGACATAAGTGACAATATAACCTTTCAATATCTGAAAGTGTCAATATAACCCTATCTAGTTAGTAAAAGTGTCAATATAACTCTCTCCGGTAACTTTAGCCAGAATTTTATATAATTACATGTTTGCCCTTCTGAAAAAAATTAAAATACAAAAAATAGAAAATGACGTTATTGCCCTTAGACTCATCAATACTCCGTTGCGGGGTTATATCAGCACATTATGAAAACTAGTATGGTTAAATTAGCACATTCCTAAAATTTATAGGGTTATATCAGCACATTAGTAAAAATTGTAGGGTCATATCAGCACATACTATAAAATATAAGGGTTTTAATGATATTTTATTTATTTTGTTGTGTTTAGTCCGGATTGATGATTGGATGACCTTTGGGGTTGTGTGATTGTTATTTTGATATGTTCTTAGACCTAGGGTTTTAAATGTTGATAAGTTTTGAAATGATGATATGATATGTGATAATGGTGTTTAATATTGATGATGGTGTCATGATGTCAAACTTTATGTTGTATAAGATATTGTTACAATGTTATAATGGTGTATATGAGGATGTGGTCGCCAGTTAAGGCTAGCCGAGTATCACACACTTAATATTTTTAATATGTGCTGATATAAGCCTATAAGTTTTAAGAATGTGCTGGTATAACCCTACAAACATTAGAAATGTGCTGATATAACCCTACAAACATTAGGAACATGTTGATATAACCCTACAAACATTATGAACGTGCTGATATAACCCAATAAGATTTCATAATGTGTTGATATAACCCTACCTATTCCGACGGCCCGGTGGCGGTCCAGCGAACTATGAGGGTAAAATTGTCCACCTAACTTCAGAGTTAGCCCATAGGGTATTTTGGGCAATTTACAAGAGTCAACGCCGAAAAATTGAGGTCAATGCCGGAAATGGGGTCTGAGGGTTATATTGACACTTTCATTAACTAGTTAGGGTTATATTTGCACTAAAAATTATCATAAGGTTATATTGACACTTACTCAAGTAGATAGAGTTATATTGGCACTTATCCCTTTGTTTTATGATGATGAATGAATAGAAGGATAACTTGCCAAAATTTTATATTTATAAACATAAAAAATAGTGCTTTGTTGGAAGTGGCATCATAGCCTTAAATGCTTGAATTTAGGTGAATGAAATGAGTAGATGGAATTGAGTTTAGAAAGGGAAAAGTAGAATGTGTGGATGAAATTGAAGGAATCTTTCCATTTAAGGAAAGTGTGTCAAATTCACAAAAACAACCAAAAAATGAAAGTGTGTCACATCCAATGAAACGGAGGGAGTAGTTGTAATAGAAGATAAAGAGAAATTTTTTAAAAACTAATTATACCAAGTCTAAAATATATGATGTTGATTGAAATGGACAAGTGAAAAGTTGTACGATTAATAAATTTATTTAATATTTCTAAAAATTTACCTATAAATATTAGGAACACATGTAAAATTAAATTTTAATATATTTAAGTCTATTAAGCATTAAAGGTGGGGGTCAGTTAGGGCACATGCCCCCACCCTGGATCCACCTCTGGCCATTGCATTGGTGCATAGACAGCGGTATGCTAGATGCATAATCATCAATTTTTCGAGCCCTTGAAAAATTAGTGCCTATATGCAGTAGGCTGGAGGGTGATTTCAGGCACTAGTTAAACGTAGCGGTGCTAACAAAACTAGCACATGTATAGGGAATCAGTGCCTATGAAATGAAACCGGTACCAAACATATACACCAGTTGAAAATATGTGTAGGGTTTATACGCTTTCTGATCGGTGCTAACGATGTAGACAGGGTTAACGTCCCTTGCGGGATTTTCTAAGAAATTCATACTAGATGTAAGTGTGAAGTTTGACTATTCCATTTTTTAATAATTGTTATGAGCCATGTGTTTATCGATGTCTTTTTTCGAGAAAAGTGCTTTTATAATCATACCTAGTTGACATAAGTGCCAATATAACCTTTTAATAATTAAAAGTACAAATATAACCCTAGATAGTTGATGTAAGTGCAACTGTACCTATTTCGGCAGATTTTGGCCATAATTTGATAAAATGACTATTCCACCCCTCTGGATTTTTTAAAAAAATGAAAAATGAAAGAAATTACATTCTTCTCCCCGGGAACCCTTAATCTTCTTTTATCTCCCTTTTCTTTATCTAGAACCGAGTTCTTCTACCAGGAAATTAAAACCTTTAATTCTTCCCCATTTCTTCCTCGTAGCTGGCATTTTGATTTATTTGGCTGGTCGTGGCCTTCGAAGTCGCACAGGAAGCAGCCGGCGGATTGGACCAGAGATGAACGGTCTTGTTGGTGGAGGCAGCCATCACCATCGGAGTGGAGGTGCGGCGTTTCTCCACTCAAGTCGCTGGAGAGCTGCATCCAATTTTAAGTTCGAAGAGAAGCAGTGCCGCCGCGATAGCTTCAACGAAGGCCAGTGAATAACGACAAAGTTCCAACGACTTCTGGTCGAGCCCTGCCCTTTGGCGTCGCCGGTTACCTCATCGAAAATTCTCACCGGTTCTCTCATCTGCAATTCCCTCTCTTTTGGAAAACCCTTTTGGATTTTGGTGTCAGATTGGTAGATTGCACACGCGGGGCGGCAGTTGGGGCTGGCTAGAGGGGAACAGTGGTGGGGCAGGGCGGCAGCAGCAAGCTGTGGTGGTGGTGGAATGAGGGCAACATTGTCCAAACATTTTTAGGCTTTAGGTCAAGGGCATTTTAGTCATTGTATATATGGTCAACGCCGGTCAGTGTAAAAAATTGTGTCTTAGGGTTATATTAGCACTTTCATCAACTAGATAGAGTTATTTTGCTCTAAAAATTATTTGAGGATTATACTAGTATTTAGTCAAGTAGGTAGGGTTATATTGGTATATATCCCTCTTTTTTCTTATGTTTGTATGATCAACAACTAGGATCACTGAACGACGAGGTGGAAGATGATAGTTAACCTCCATCTATTCAACCATCTTTCGAGGGAGTCGATGGGAACCGGCTCGAGGAGATGCCTAGACCCACTACGATTTGGCTCTAGGGGAAAGCTAGGTCGTCCAATCGACGAATGCACCTGATTGGATTAGCTCAAGGGCTTCGTTCGGTAGTGTAAGGACGGGACATGAAGAGTGCTTAATCAGCTTACTTGCCTACTTTTAGGTTGGGTGCCTTTTTATGAAGAGGCACCTTAGGTGACGCTGCGGTAGCCCGCTCGTTCTATGCTCGATGAGGCAGTGGTGGTTGCTGCACCATTAACAAAGCGGGCTTGTCCACCACGTTGGACTTAGTTTCTTATTCTATCTACTTTAATAGGTTTGCTATTTGGAATGTTGTAACATTCCTATATGTGATCTAATAGATTAGAGAAAAGTGCATATATAACCCTATATAATTGATGAAAGTGCAGATATAACCCTGCGATAATGAAAGTGCAGATATAACCCTGCGATAATGAAAGTGCAGATATAACCCTGCGATAATTGAAAGTGCAAGTATAACCATGGTCAGTCAATGCCAGAATAATGGCTTTAGGGTTATATTTTCACATATGTATAATAGTTATGGTTATATTTGCACATATGTATAATAATTAGGATTATATTTGCACTAAAAACAGCTCAGGGTTATATTTGCCCTTTCTCCAACATATAGGGTTATATTTGCATATTACCCAATAGATGAAGAACAATGCTTTATTGTTAGTATTAAGTGCTAAAATTACCATATTATTTAGTTGAAATTGCCAATTTAACCCTATGAAATTTAAAAGTGCAAATACACCCCTATATTTTGAATGAAAGTGTCAATCTAACCCTAACAACCTGAATTTAACTAAAAATTAATAAAATGACCATTTTATCCCCAATTTTATAAAAACTTTTAAAAAAGGTTTACCCCCGCAAACCCTCTTCTTCCCCAATAAGAAAACACATAGGCACGTGTCACCGGATTTTCTCCGCCGCCGTTGAAAGGCGAGGTCTGGGTGAAGAGGTGCCCGCCACCACTGAAAGGCGAGGTCTGAGTGAAGAGGGGGATCGGAGTGCGATGGTTTTCATCCGGCTTCGACGGCGTGGTCTCAGTGGGGATGAACAGCCGGGTTTGGTTGTTATCGTGGAGTAGCAATGGGCTCGATTCAGGAGATTTAATCCCCACTGCAATCAATTCCTTGCTGCGATTGCAGTGGGCGAGCAGCAATCGGCATCAAGTTTCATTGCTGCAATTTGATTGAAGTTTAATATCTTTTGTTGTCCTTCATTACTAAGCATATGCGAAGCATACTTCAAAAAACGTCCTAATCGTATAGGGTAACAATCTGATCACTTTTTGCTTTAAGTACTCCCTCCGTCCAGTTCTAGGTTAAACTGAACACTTCACTTTATTTCAATATTGAGTATTCAACTTTAACCACATATATGAATAGCTGTATAAACAATAGGGAAAAATAAAGATATGACCATATGTTTTGGACATAAGTGCTAGTTTGACCCTGTGAAGTTAGAAAGTGTTATTATAACCCTATGTTTTGCATCAGAAGTGCCGATATAACCTTTTGGCACTATTCCAACATTGACTTTGTAATTCTTGGCGTTGACCTAATACAAAAGGACTAAAAAACTCCTAGTATTAAAACAAAAAAAAATTAAAGACAAGAATACCCCATCTGCACCACCTTCTTCTTCATCTTGATCTTCAAAACCATCTTTAGCACCACCTCCGCTCGTTCCACCACCACCACTGCCAGGTCACCGCCTCTCCACCACCACGCTGCCAGATCACCGCTGCCACCGTTGAAATCTGGATTTATGCGCCGGAATCAATTCCATTGAACCCGTCTGCCACCGGTCGCCTGCTCTCCCCTGCCCTCGCTCCTTAAATCCTTCACGTGGGATTCAAAAGACCAGCATTTCACCGTCGGTCCCTCCGCCGCCTAACTCTCATTTTTGTGTCCGGCATTAGTGTCTTCGAAACCCTCATCTGCGATCCCTCACTCCCACCCAATTCCAACATCCTCGACATCACTCTCGACCATCGTCGCGTGCTTGCCTGCATCCACTCCTCCTCCTCCCCAAACTTCAATGGCCTCCCCGCCTATGACCTCTCCACCGGCCGACGCATCTTCTTGACCCTGCTCATCGGAGACCCCAGATCAGTATATACCACGACGTTGCCAACAGTCGTTGTTGATTTCCCCGACAACGCCTATGTTACCAACTCCGGTGCTGACCTAATCTGGAAAGTCAACGTTGATGGAGAAACTTCGATCTTCATTCCTCTTTGCCACCGCTCGACCCTATCCTCATTCCTCCTCACCCCGCAACCGCTCGCCACTGATTCACCGCCACCATCCTCTAGCCCACCTCACCCTTGCAACACCACCACCATTCAACATCCCTAGCCCCGCCACCGCTCTCCACTAATTCATCGCCACCATCCCCTAGACTCTCACCCTAACAACATTACCAGCCAGCCCCACAACTCCATGCCATTATCCGCCATCATTTTCTGATGCCGCTCAGCCAAGCACCAGAAAGTGGATACATTGACTGTGGTGAACAGAGTCGGATGGTGTGACCGGAGAAGAGAAGAAGCTCGAGAAGAAGGAAAAGAAAAAATGGAAATTTTTTTGGGGTTACTTGAGAATGAGGGCATAACTGTCCTTTCACATTTTTTAAATTTTTAAAAATAGGGGTATAATAGTCAATTCACGCAATTTCGGCCAAACTGAGGCCCCAAGGTTATATTAGCACTTTTGAGCAAAACATAGGGTCATATGGGCACTTTCTGAATTTACGGGGTTATATTGGCACTTTCGACCAAAACATAGGGGTTATATAGGCACTTTACTCTAAACAATAATATTGTCATATGCTATATGGTTGGATTCGTCGTAAGAAGTAGTTTATGAAAATTAACTTTTTGTTTGCCATTATTATACATAGTTAAACATATTAACGGTTAGACAAGTTTTTTATGAGTGTGAAAAAGATTCTGTGCAATTTAACCTGGGACAGGAAGAGTATTAAATTGTCTTACTCTCTCCATTTCACTAATAGTGGCACCATAGGTTTATGTGCTTGGATTTAGGTGAATAAAATGAGTGGATGAAATTGAATGTAGAAAGTAAAAAGGTAGAATGAGTCGATGAAATTGAAGAAATCTTGCCAAAAATGGAAAGTGTGTCAATATAAAAGAAACAACCAAAAAAGAAAAGTGTGCCAATAATAGAGAAACGAAGGGAGTAATTATGACCTTTTTTCAGTTATGTTCTTGCAGATGGATACTTTATCCCTTATGGTTTCCCTGGCCAATGTAACCTCACAGTCAGCAGTGCTTGTAGTGGAAATGTTTGGTAGAGTTGTTACCAATGCAGTGGGTGAGAGGTTGGCAAGATTCATGGTGTTGGAGGTGGTGAGGAAGTGGAGATGTGGAGGCAGAAAAACTCTAGATTCCGGTGAAACTCTAGATTCCGGGAAGCGGAGGCAGTGGTGGCGGTTTTGGAGATGAAGAAAAAGAACCCCGGGGATATTTTTGTCATTTAATTTTTAGTATTAAAAATAGGAGTATTTTAGTCTTTTTAGGTTTGGTCAATGCTGTAAAATATCAAGTCAGTGCCAAAATAGTACGAAAAGGTTATATCAGCACATTTGCTGTAAAACTTAAGGTTACAATCGCACTTTCAGATTTTACAGGGTTAGATTGACACTTTCAGAAAATAATAGGGTTAGTTATGTATTTTTTCCTTATTTCCATTATTATTTTTTATTTTACTTCTTGGGTCTTCCGAGTCCCAAGAATGATTGGCATTTCATTAGCTTCTTTGAAATAAGCCTTTGTTTTAGTTTTTGTTATTGTACTTCACTCAGTGCTTGGAATACCGTTTATTTCTTTATGATGGGCTTAATTTTCAAGACTACTTTGTTGTTGTAGCTACGTCCTTGAAATGTAAGGCAAGAGGGTGATGGATTACCGCTGACTTTATCAATGTTACTGCATGCATAGAGTTTAGTGTGTTGGGCCATACCTTGTTGCTGAGAATCGAATTTGAGTAATGCTTGTTTGTATAAGGGCAGTACCTTATATAGTTTATGGTTGTCTTTCCTTTTGTTGCCCAGCTTGCTACTTCCATTTTATCAATTTTGTGGTCTTTGAATGTTGCATTGAGTGAAAATTCTTGGTTGCGAAATCTGGCCTTTATAAGATATTATGGAGGCCTAGAAAGAAAAATGTATCCCCACAGACGGTGCCACTGATGCAGGGGAATCCTTCCAACTAACATAATAACTAGGATTAACGTGGTGTAGTATGTGCTCAATTGGTTGACCTGCAAAACAAGGACCCGGGGAGGTCCCCGGAATCCAACTCTAATGCCTAAGTTAGTACTTCAATACAATGTCTTATCTCAAAAAAATGCCATTACCTGTATTCTTGTTGTGGTGCTTGATCTCCATTGATGTAGTTGACCCGCACCCCGCGGGGTCATCCAATTACCCGAGGAGTGCACGAATCAAAAATAAAATTTGAAATGTTGCTCCTGCTAACTACAATAAAGTAGCTAGTGGCAAGTCTGTGGTCATCCATAGAGGCGCTACAATTCAAGAGTTAGGCATGACACAACCCACAATCGTGTGTCACTCTGGTTGTGTGTCGGGAATAGCTAGTGCTTTAAACAGATAATTGGGGGGAAGCTTTGCATAGGTAGAAACCGTTAGATACGGGAGGAATGACACAATGTCTCGGGCACTCCACTATGGACACCAACCCTAGACCTAGAGACGCAAAGGAATTGGCATCCTGTGATGACTCTAGGCTCGATATAACTCTAGTTGCTAAAAACACAATGCCTATATGTTAGGGTAAGCCAATGGTTTATCCTTGTTAGGGGTTTTAATACGGCAACCCACGGTCCACCGCTATTAACATACGAGCACTCACACAATTAGCCAATTAGAGTTAACGTTTTTAGGGTTGGCACTATTTAAGGTAGCATGAATGCACTCATCTCCCGGTGTCTCGAGCCTACGAGGTCGATAGTATAACACTCTCAAGATAGCATTTAATAGCCTAGCACGGAATTATACTATGCATAGAATTATTGATACATCATAAAACATAACATGGCATAAATCATACATGAACGATTAAATACAAATCATACACAAATATTCATCGGACATAGAAAGTATGGTAATCTAAAATCTCACAAAATCATAAATCATGTCATGAATACAAATAATACCCCACGTAAATAACTACTCTACTACTATAAATCAATGACATTCATAGTATTAAATGACATTGGTCTAAGAACTAAGTGAAGGAAAAAAGAAGAACTCTACAGAGAGAGAGAATCTCCTCTTCCTTACTACCTATCAAAAACTAAGATTTGCAGTATGGCTACTTAGTTCAACCCTAGGAGACGAAAGGCCCTTATATAGTAGATAGAATTAGGCCTTAAAAAGCCCACAAAGAGGAGAAAACCCTAGCAGTCATGATGGCTATGCTGGAATTCCTCGTGCAATAGTGCACATGTCGGCTAATAAGAATCGTGCAAAAGAGCACGAGACAATGACTGGAGGCATTCCTTGCCATTTTTTGAAGGCACAAACCGTGCCAAAGTGTATGACGCATCGCCTGGAGCATCGTTCTTGGCTTCTGATGGCACGAGTTGTGTCAAAGTGCACGACCCATCGTCTGGCCTTCCGTTTCTTTATTCTTTGAGCACGGGTCGTGCAGGTTCTCACGACCCATCGTCTCGGCACCATCTCCTTGGCACTACTTATGACACAGGTCTTGCTTGTGTGCACGAGCCATGCCATTCTTCGACTCTTCTAGACTTAGCTCTTTTTCATCGGCATACCTATCTACTACCACATTTTAACTTGTGGCCTTCAGTCTTCTATCATACTTGCGAATGGCTTTCATTACGCTACTCCGAAGTGCTTACGAGTGACATATAAATGATCCCATAAAATAGAATCAAGATTATCGTAAGGACATAAACTTATTAGACTCAAAATAGGTCACAAAATGAAGGATTTAGAAACAAAAATTGAAAACGTTTATCTAAACACCTTATAATGTAAACCTACCTACATCAAGCAATCTACACACAAAAGTGATAACAAAAGAGATGTTAAATTCTTCGGAACGTAAATGTGCTTGACATCTCATCAGTGGTCCATGTTGCTCCTGCTATTACTAAATTGTGGTCTTGGTGGGATGATCATGGTTGCTGGCTATATTCCTTCTCAACGTGAAGTTCTTCATGTACCATGTGAATTTTACTTTATGTTCACTTACCCGACTCGTTGGTCACTAGGTGTTGCCTTTTGAATTGGTCTTTGCGTGGTTCAGGGAGGTGTATACCACAAGGTTTAGGTTGTGCATGTGGCACATTTCCCAAAATGTCATTAGTCACTTTGGTGAATTAAGAAGAGATTGCCCTTCAAAGAATCATCTGAGCATTGTTTGAAATACTGTAAAAAAGAAGAAGAAGATGGATTTGAAAAGGTGTGGAACGATATGATCAATATTTCCAGCTAAAGACTTCTTCTCTGAGGGAACTCTTTCGTCACAACAAAGTGAGAGAACAAAAAATTGTTGTCATTCAATGCCAGCAAGACGATAATAGTGAATAGGTTCTTAACCATCTTCAATGAGACTATTTATTGTTGGGTGGCAAAGGAAATAGCAAAGGAAAATCAGTGCTCAAATTCAGTGTCAAAGTTTTCTATACATGGATCAAAACTACTCAAATGTATAGCTCAAGAATACACATTGTCAATGTATTGTAAGATTGAGAAGTAATACAAGCTTGCAAGAAACCAAAGAATTGAAAGTTTTTGGCCTAGGATCATAAACAAAATATGAAGCAAGTCCAGAAGAAGATAATACAAAGGTTGAACTTGTGAGCTTCACGTAACAAAGTGGAATGGTGGAATTAATGCTGGTGCAAAAGTTTTGAAGAAACAGGTATATACTGACTAAATTGAATGTACATGTTACTTTGTATCTAAAAGGCGTTAGTACTTATGCTTGGCTCATTAGTTCTTCATTTGCATGTATATATTTTTATGGAAGGTACTTCGTATGTTTCAGCCATTACATCTAATGAGCATGTCATTAGTTCTTCATCTGTATGTTTATCTTTCAATGTAGGTTACTCTATTTGTTTGAGGCTTTAGTTCGTATGTTTATCTTATTAATTCTTATATATACATGGTTATCTTTGTGTGCAAGGTATAGTTTGCTTTTACTGTATCCGAATATTGCACGTCACTTCAATCAGTGAGATACCACCACAGTACTTCTGAAGCGATGGACAAAGCTTGCTAAAGTACAAGTGTGGGACAAGCTAAAAGTAGCACAAAAAAGTTAAGAACCAGATATAGTAAAAAACAAAGCTCCATGGCGACATCAAATGGTAATGAACTACTACAATTTGGTCCTAAAATGTGAAGGCGGCATAGAAACCCGACAACCTCTTGAAGAAAGTTTAAAAAATAACAATGAAAAGTGAAGGAAATTATTGCTTCAAAAACTACAAAGGGAGATGAAAATTCAAGCACTAGTGTAGCAGAATCATCCACCACTAAACCACCAACAATCCAAGATCTATCTCCCACAAAAACAAAATGAAGAAGTAAGAGAATTGAAGGATGGAAGCAAAGAAAGAAACCAAATATAAAAGAGTTTGGTTCAAAGACGCCAAAGCAACAAGTGGTCTAAACCTATGATATTCAATTTTATTTTACAAGTATATTATTATTTTGTACACATACTTAAATTTTGAACTAATCATTTAAATTTCTCTTCTGATGCTTTAAACATTTGAACTAACGATTTAAGTTCAAATAAGTAAAATAATGTTAAAACTATTAAAACTCAGCAAACATCATATTTAAACAAATGATTCTAATAAATGAACTAAATGCATATATACATGAACTAAACTTACAATAATAAATTTAAAATATGAAGAACAGAATGTAAACAACATCACATGGTTATATAATTCATAATATTCCAACTAAATAACTAAATAACCGAACTGAAATGTTTAACCATCAAACAAATTGCAAGCATAACTTGTAACAAAAAAATGCATTTGCACTAAAGGGAAAATTCAAATCAGTAAACTTCAACCTAATCAGTGAACTAAAGAAAAAGATAAATGAACTAAACATTAGAGAAAAAAAAGTAGTTTGACAAACTGAAAAGTAAACACCCAAATATAATTGCCAAGAGGGACTAATAAACTTGAATGAAAAATTAAATCATTAAACAATCAATAAAATAGATAAACCACAAAACTAATCCAATTAAGAAATGTTATTAAAAGAACACTAAAATTCACAATCCAAAAACGACAAAAAAAATTAATATCCTATCAAATTCAGTATTTAGAATTAACAAAAACTAAAATCATTCATAATTCAGATACTACCGACACTACTAGGAGAACCCCCCATAGGCTCTGGTATTTTCACCCCATAGGCACCGGTATTTAGAGAATTTTCATATCGGTGCCTAAGTGACCCAGTGCAAAAGGTGTAGTGTCATAGGCACCGGTAAGTGGTACCTTGGCTAGAATCTATTCTAGCATCGGTACCATTTACCGGTGCCAATGCATGAAATACCGGTGCTAGTAAATACGCGATCGTTTAAAAAAATTTGGCCAGTGATGATAAACTCACCGGCCGGGATATGAAACCTAGAACGAACAAAACACAAAAAATCGAAGCTCATGTAAAAAATTGGAAATTTCATACCAGAACCCAAAACTTCATTACATATAATTGAAAATACATAACACCTCTCAATACATAATACTTCATTACATATAATCAATCATCATAAAAACTAGAACCTAATTTTTCAAAAGCCCTAGATAACATTAAAGAACCAAAAGTGAGGTCGGATCTGAGCTGAACTGGAAATTTTAGTGGAGCTCGCAACTCCGACCAGCAACCAGAGCAGCCACGGGGAGATGGAGTCGGAGCTGGCCCGGGAGATGAAGTCAGGGAGGCATCAAAGCGGTGTCGAGGCAGAGGAGTCGAGGAGATGGAGTCGGAGCTGGTCCGGGAGATGGAGTCGGTGAGGCGTTGGCGGCGGCGTCAAAGCGGTGGCATCGGCACTAGGCGTGCGACGTCAAAGCGGTGGCATCGACACTAGGCGTCGAAGCGGCGATGGGGGAGATAGAGAGGTGGTGGAGCGGGAGGGAGAAGATGGAGAGGAGGTAGAGGATAAAATAATGAGAGGGAAATGAGGGTGGGTAGATTTAGGGTTTCAGGGATAGTATATATAGGCAAATTTTTACCGGTTGAGATTCAATCAACCAAAGAAATCAACGGTTCAGGTGAAACAAAGTTGGGTTTTTTTTAAGTGTTGAGCACCAGTACCGGTGCCCAAAATGCTCATACCGGTGCCTAAGAAATCGAAATGCAGCTGCTTAGGGCTGCTTTGAATGTTAATTTTTTTGAAAACTCTTTTTGGACCTGAGAGCAAAACTTGAAAAAAAATTCTAAGTGTTGAACACCGGTACAAATACTGATGCCCAAAATGCTCATACCGATGCCTAAATATACGAAATGCAACTGCTTAGGGCTGCTTTGAATGGTTTTTTTTAAAAAAAAATTGAACCTGAGAGCAAACCTGGGAAGTTTTTTTTAAGTGTTGAGCACCGACACATTACGGTGCCTAAGTAACTAATACCGGTGCTCATTCCAAAATTTTAAAAAGTCTCTACAAAATTTGGAATGAAAATTCAAAAAATTCATTATCCCGCCATAACATAGCACCGGTATGAATGAAAAACAATGCCGGTGCTAGTATTTTTTTTATCTCTAAGTTAACTTTTTAATTTTTACTATTAGGTCCATAGAAGAAATTTGAAGGCGGCGAATCAAAAAACTGAAGACACCAAAATGCAATTAAATAAGAGATGATTACATCTTTAAAATTTGAGGTACACTGGGTGGACGGAAACGCCTCTAACATATTTTTGAAAAATTACGCTATGGCCCAAAAATTTGTTACAACACTATCCTTTTGTCCAAAATATACAAATTTTTTTATTCTTGCATAAATATAGAAATAGTAAATAAAATTTTTTTTGATGAAATTTTGAAAAGCGCTACTACATGTTCTATAGTAATCTAGAGTAGATTACTTAGAAGATAGAAAGGGAAATAAAAAAAGATTATGGGTATGTTCTTGTACTCGATTGTTGATAAATATTTCGTTACAAAATTGGAAAATACAATGACAGTGTATAGGGTAGCATCACGTTCGAGCGGATTTCAATTTGGAGTTACGAGTAAAGTTTTTACATTTTGCACTTAGGTCCCTCCAAGAAAGTTGGAGTCGTTGAATCACAAAATTGGCAAAACCAAAATGCAATTCAATAATATATGATTGCAACTCTGCAATTTGGGTATGTATGGGTGAACGGAAGGGTCTCAAAAGTCAATATTTATTACTTCTATAAACTCTAGGAAAATTACACTGTGGCCCGAAATTGTGTTACCCCATTACCCCATTGCCTAAATATAAATATATAAAATAAATAATTTTTTTGGTGAATTATTAAAAACCGCTAGTATATGTTCTAGAGTAACTTATGGTTGATTACTTGGAAGTTACAAAGTGAAATCGGAAAGGAATATAGATATGTTCTTGTGCTCGATTTTTTATAAATATTCCCTTACATGCATGGAACATACAATGGGGGTGTATAGGGTAAGATCACGTTTGAGCGGATTTCAGTTTGGAGTTACGAGTAAAGTTTTTATTTTTTGTATTTAGGTCCCTCCAAGAAAGTTGGAGTCGTCGAATCACTAAATTGGCGGAACTAAAATGCAATTCAAGAATATACGATTGTAACTCTGCAATTTTGGAATGTATGGGTGAACAAAAGGGTCTCGAAAGTCAAGATTATTACTTCTATAAATTCTTGGAAAATTACACAGCCCAAAATTGTGTTACCGATTATGAATTTATTCATAGGCACCGGTTTTCTGTGTAATAGTGCTAAAATTTTGTTTTGTAGCACCGGTATTCAGTGCATAGGCACTGATTTTTTGTGTACCGGTGTTGAATTTATTCATAGGCACCGATTTTTTGTGTACCGGTGCTGAATTTTGGTTTTGTAGCACCGATATTTAGTGCATAGTCACCGGTTTTTTGTATACCGGTGCTAAATTTTGGTTTTTTAGCACCGATGCCTATGCCATTTTTAGCACTGGTATTTCCAGTAGTGCAAACCAGATCAATCAATTACATCACTAATTCAATCCACTTTTGTACTTATTAACTTCTTGCATACAAATTTGTCTCCTTCGTTGGGGGTTGCATAGTTGTGGACGCTCCTAGATTTCCAGCCAAATCCTTCATTCCAGTAGTTGTGGACATTTCTAGATTTCCAACCAATTCTTCATCATTCAACACTTAAAATGATCGCATACTTTGGTGATGCGACCTCTTCATTAGCAAACTATTGACACAATCATCAACAATAGTAAACATATTGTCGCTCCAAACTCTTGTGAATAGCCAAAAGTCTCCGGCTGATTCTAAGTTACTTCAATCACAACTTCACTTGGTTGCGAATTGTGCAATCCCTCAATCCCATCTCTCTAAACTTTCCCCAATCTCTCATACATATCACGAGTTACGAATTCAAAGTTACGATTGAACAAAAAACAAAAAAAATGAATTTATGGCATCATAAGTATGCAAAGAACAAAAAACAAACATGAACATAAAATGAATATGAATAAATAATAAACTAAATCAATTTATGGCATATTCAAACTGAACACTGAAGCAGTTAAACAAACACATCAAAAACACAAAGTAAACATATTGAAACTAAAAACATTAGTAAACTTTCATTTTTGCCATTCTTTTTAATCATGGAATTGATCAGAACTCCCTCAGGGATTTTGGACCTCAACTCTTCATCATTTTCAGGGTCATCGTAAAGCACATGTGTTTGCACATCCCGAAGAATTGGAGCTATAACTTCAGGCTGAACTGAAGGAGGTTAAGTTTCAGCCAGGATTGAAGGACAAACTTTTTCCTTCACTTTCCTAACCCCCTCCCCCCAAGTTTCCAAAACCCAAACTCTCTCTCTCTCAGTTTGGGATCAGTCATTTATTTGACTAAAGGTAAAGATGTTGGCTCCAATATACCTCAAACATGGAATCTATGCAACTAATGAATCAACAAGATAAGCACACATGCACGACATGTTTGATACTCTTCAATAGTCTTATACCTCCTAATCATTTTAGCCATCCTATCCAACACAAAGCTACACCAATCAATATTTCTAATGACGTCAACATTGTCGATAGTTTCTAAGATTTTCATATCAACCTTACTTGTTGATATAGGAGCCAAAAAGTATGAAGAGCAATAAATGACAAAAAGTCTTTTGAACTCATCTTCACCCTCTCCTAATTCATTAATCTTATTCGTGACCAATGGTAGGGGAATGTGTTCAATTGTTTTTCCAGGGTTACGAAGCAAGCACAAGACATCATAAATATCACTAGAAGAAACAAAATATGTATATACACCAACATGCTGAATACAGAAGAATGGATTGAAATGACTCACTAACCAGGGTACAATACGGGACTTTTGCTTGTCAGTAAGTTTAAGTCACAAGTCTGTGACCTACACATGTTGGCTATCGGGTATAAATTTCTCTGTGACCCTGCAAAGAAAATATATTAAAACATGTTACATCATAGTGAAACTAAACTCTAACAAATCTAAACTAACTTATTAAATACCTAAACTAGTCATATTGAAATTCAATACAATGTGATATTACAAAATGAAACTAAACACTGAAACACCTAAACTAAGTGATTAAATATCTAAACTAAAATTATTGAAATTAAATATAACAAGTTATTACGTAAGTAAACTAAACACTGAACCACCTAAAGTAACTGATTAAATACCTAAACTAATGGTATTGAAATTCAATACAACAAGTTATACATGATTAAACTAATCATTGAAACATCTAAACTAAATGATTAAATACCTAAACTAATGATAATGAAATTCAATACAACGAGTTATAACATAATTAAATCAAACTTTGAACAAGCTGAAGTAACTGATTAAATACTTATATTTGAAACTAAATACAGGAAGTTATTACAAAATGAAATAAAACACTGAAACACCTAGAGGAACTAATTAAATAACTAAACTAATCATATTGAAATTTAACACAACACATTATTACGTAGTGAAACTAAACTCTTAGAAACCTAAACTAACTTATTGAATACGCGAACAATCAAATACATAAACTAAGGATACATACCTAGAACCTCTCGCAACCTCGACCCCAGCAACTTGTTTAACCTGCCCAGACATCTCTATACCAACAATACTCAGCGCTGCTAAATAATAAGTAGGGACTTTCCTCTTCACACGAGAAACTGGTTTTGTAACTACACTTTCAGCCTCACACTAGTAGAAACCAGGCCTATTAAAGGCGATTTTATTGGACCAGAGAAGACACTTTTCTAGTGCCTACTCTAGTCGTGCCTTTGATCGTTTCGATCAAAGGCGGTTCCGAGAACCGCAATAGAGTTTCAAACTCAGAACCTAATTCTGGAGCAAAAAAAAAGGCTCCGGCAGCCAGCATTAGAAACATTACACAACCGAATGAATTTTCAAGAGAAATAGAAGTTCCACTACAACATTACACATCAACATTACACAAAATAACATTAATCGAAGGAAATTAATCGAAGAACAAAGGAACTCATTTCCAAATCTATTTACAGAGAAACCTAGAGAAACCAGATCCCGCTTAAAGAGCAGAAGGGGTGAACCAAATCCGACCCATGCAGTGGAGACGAGGCAGTCCGCACGTTGGAGATGAGGCAGCTCACGCGGTGGAGGAGAAGGTTCGGAAGAGAAGGAAAGATGGAGACTTGCGGCGGCGCTGGAAACCCATGGTGGCGCTAGAGAATGGTGGCCAATAGGGGTGGCGTGGGATGGAGGAAATGGCCAGGAAGGGATGGCGCACGGTGGTAGAAAGGTGGCTTGGAGGGTGGCGCACGGTGGTGGAAAGGTTACCAGAGGGGGTAGCGCGAAGGAGATAGAGGGAGTCAGAAGGAAATTTTTAGATCTAAAAATTGGCTAAGTTTTTTTTATATTGGGTCAAAAGGCTTAATTAAAGGCGGTTCTACAATGGAAATCGCCTTTAATCAGATCCAAAATTAGTTCTGGACTCGGAACTCATTTCAGATCTCAATCAAAGGCGGTTCTACGATAGAACCGCCTTTAATTGATGCACATTGAAGGCGGTTCCTCAAGAACCCCCTTTAATTAATTAAGAACCGCCTTTAATCGGACTGCAATGAGGTCCGGGCTCATTTCTTATCTCAATCAAAGGCGGTTCTTGGGAAATTTCTTGGAACCGCCTTTGAACTCCACCTTTAATAGGTCATTCTTCACTAGTGTCATCAACTCCTCGCTTGTGCTTTCTCGTACCTAAAAATTTCTTTGAAGGCTCAGTTGCACCTTCAATAGCAACACCCGACCCTTACCATTTTCTTCCTTCACAACCTTATCATTCCCCTTAACATCAATCTCGTTAACATCAGTAGCCTTCTTCTTTCCCTTAGCAGCATATTTTTTCTTAGATTCAGCTGACACTTTGTTTACCTTTTGTTTCTAGGCACCACTCTTTTAGCAGTTTCTTTCGCCACCTTCTCCTTACCCCTTTTCTTCTCAGCCACCACGGAAGGAGGCTCGTCCACAAAATTATCATCTTGAACAGAAGATTGCACACCAGGAACCTTCTTCCTTGCCCCAACCTTTTTAAACGTCTTCTTAACTACAAAACAAAAACATATATAATAAAAATCCGAATACTATATTAAAAACCCAAAATTGAAAGTGAGAAATATATATATATATATATATTGGGATACTCTTTAAACAAACCTACAATAATACTCCCTCAGTCCCAGATAAATTGCTACAATTTAACTTTTGGAAGTTAGATTGAGCCAATTTTGACCATCAGATTTTATTATTATATATGCAAGACTATTATCATGTTATATGTTGTTGAATTCATCAAAACATATATTTTTTAAATTTTTTTTCAAAAAATTTTTACCCACATAAAAAAGATATTAATAGTTGAACATTGATTCAGTTGACTTCCAAAAATCAAATTGTGCCAATTTATATGGGACAGTGGGAGTAATATTTATCCAGTTGTTATGGGATCAGCAACAGCAACATCAGACAATTCTTGAAGATAAAAAGTTAACTAATGCTATAGACGCATGAAGTAAATCTATATACACATTAACAAAATATTAAACTCACCAGCTATATTAGCAGCATGAGTTTCATTATCATCCGAAACCACAACCTGCTCTGCTCCTATACTATAAAAATAACAAACTATATATCATATGAAATAACATATAAATAATGAAAAAATCATAAGCTTGAATCACTCACAAAATTCATGACCAGAACTAGTCGCAATATTCTCATTTTCAACAGTTGTATTGCATAAAAAAGAAACACATAAAATAACTAAGTTAATTATACAAAAAGAATAACAAAATATGTTTAAAATTACCTGTTTCAATGACACTATCATCAAAAACTTCTTTCTCAATCTCTATATCAAATACATAAACTAATAAGTTAGAAACTCAAACTAACAAGCTATATATAGGAATAAAGTATGATAGTAAAATTTACCAGAATCTTTTCAAATGTTGCAACTGGTGGATGTGGATCATTGATCACAACCTCAGCAATAGCTATATAGCGTGACAAATAAAAACATTAAGATATAAACTATTGAATTAAACAATCAAACTAACAACATAAAAATAAGAATGTAAATCTAACCAGATTCTTTCAAATTTGTTGAAACCGGAGGATTATTGATCACAATCTCAACGTCATCCACAACTACATGATAAAAAAACAAATGAGATAAATAATATTACTAAATCAATAAATATGAAAAGAAATCACAAATAATAAAATTTTACCAAGTTTATCTTTGTTCCCATTCACATCATCTCAACTGCAGTAAAATACTAAAATTATAAATGATACAAATGTCAGAGCCAAGGTATTATACATAAGAAGTAAAAGATAAAAGATAAAAGTCAATCAAATAATTAAGATAACTAATTAAGTAAACATAACTAGTAAACCAGTAAACACTCAAGGTAATCACAAAACTAATATTTCAAGCCTTTCTCAGAAGATACACCAACTCTAATCAGCTTATCTTCGACAGATTTACTACCACTTTTATGCGACCTTTTAACAATATTAGATATATAAAAAAAATTATCAGAATAGAGATACAAAAAGCATGTAATAAGAAAAGACTAAATTATTTTTTCGGCCCCTAACATATACCTAATACCATCTTTTGGTCCCCATTTCCAAAACCACCTCATTTCAATACCCTACAAATCCAAAACGATTTGTTTGGTCCCCAGGGCGGTTTTCAGGTGGGTTTGGAGACCAAAATTTGGTATAAGATCATATAATAGGGACCAAAAAAATAATTTAGTCTACATGAGAACCACCCGAAATCTGGTTTGGAAATCAAACAAATCATTTTGAATTTATTTGGTACTAAAAGGAGGTGGTTTTGATAATGGGGACCAAGAGATGGTATTAGGTAATATGTTAGGGACCAAGAAAATAATTTAGTCATAAGAAAATAAAATGAAAAGGTAAAACCTTATATTCAAATTCCAGTAGTAGTAGTAGTTTTTTTTCTTTTTAAAAGGATGGGTCTATTAACCTTAAAATAAAACAATAAAAAATCATAAAAAATGCATATTAAAACACAAAATTAACTTACAAACTAACCATATGTGTGCCATCTCGATTTTGCTTGTAATCGACTGAATTTTCTCAAACTCACGTCTTCTACATTCAAAACTAATAACATAAATACGTGAATAAATAACTGAAACAACAAAGGTAAACAGATAAATATGCCTAACATTAGATTGTCTATATATATATATATATATATATATATATATATATATATATATATTCAGATTAGAAAGCATATTAAAACATTCACTCCCAACAATAACTAACCACAAAAATAACTGTATTAAGCACATACTTACAAATTCTTGGCATGGAAAAACAAGATCAAACATAACAAAGAAACTCACTTAAAAGAAAGTTGTAGAGCACACTATCTAAATCAACAAAAAAAGCAACAAAAACAAAAACAATAAAAAAAAATTAACAAAATAGAGAAAATAACAGTCATTAAACACAAGATCTGCAAGCAAATAACTAATTAGAACCTACACAAAACATATATAGCTAAGAAACACATTATACATGCACAAATTCAACAACATAAAACTAGAGCAAAAGGTTAGTAAACCTTAACTAAATGCATAAACGATTATAAAGATGAGCAAATCACCTTGAACGATATTCATATCAACATTCGAAGCAGAAAAAACATCCTGCTTAATCGTATCAGTATTAACCAAATATACTTCCTTCAATGCTAGTGATATTGTCATATTTTGAATAAATTTGCAAAATAACGGGAAAAAAGTCACAAAAGCACAATAACTGTTAGTACCAACAACGCATGGGCAAAAAAATGAGCTAGCCGGAGAAAACCGCAGGAGCACATGTTGAACAATAACACCAAAAATCAAAAACGAAAAGAACAGATTAAACAGAGATTACCTCGACTATGTCGGATAATCGAAAATGAAGCAATATTAAACGCAAACCTCACGATTTATAGGGCAGCATCACAAGAATTTAGGGGAGTTTTTGAGAGGTTTTTGGCGGTTTTGAGAAGATGAAACCTTTTGAATCTGAATGAAAAAATGAATATTAACAATGTTATATTATATATTATTGTAGTTTGGTCTCTGTATCTAATTAAATATTTAAAAGGACTCCGGTCTCACCATAAGTTTGTGTGTGACAGTTTCACACAAAATTTTGTATTAAACACTTATAAACCTTGTTAAACACTCAAACTCTTCAATTTGATTTTTGCAAAGAAAATTCCTCTTATTTGTTTAGTAATATATATCAACTTCTTTGGTGTTTTTATATGTTGAGGAGAGGAGGTCTCTTGAAAGATGGCATGTCCTTAAATCATGGACAATCCATTGTCACTAGTGGAGAACATGCCTATTAAAGGCGGTTATACTGGACTAGAAAATGTGCCTTCTCTGGCCCCGCCTTTGATCGTCAACGATCAAAAGTGGTTCATAAATCGCCTTTGATTGAGGTCCGAATTTAGTTCGTAATTTGGAACCTATTTTTGAGACTCTAAAAAAATTTGTTAGATACTAAAGTTTTTCGACAACTTTGTCTATTGCAGCATTTCCTGCTAATTCAAAAACCTAAAGAACAACAATATACATAAATATCCCCTTGATTCACCACGAGCAAATAATTATACACTAGGCTTCTGTTTCCTCCGACGCCGGTGGAGGCGAGTGGTGGCGTTTGGTCGGAGGGATGAAGATGGAGATCGGGTGGTGGCGAGAGCTGGGAGTGAAGATCGGTGAGCGATGGCGCAGGAGGCAAACGACGGCGAATGGAGAAAGAAGTAGGCGGAGAAAGGAGAAAGGAGGGGTGGCACAAGACCTATGTTTTTCTAGAGGAGAAAGGAATGAAAATCCTAAGTCAACAAGTTTATATAATGGGCAAAAAAAGACAGCCCATTAAAAGAGGTTCTAATTAGAACCGCATTTAATCCACTTCGAACCGCCTTAAAAATAAGAGGGTGACTTGGGAGGGTAAATCCGAATTTGGTACTTGACCTTAATTTTGGGCGATTCCACCCCTTCCGCTGCAACCACCTCCGACGAGGATGTAAAGCTGCTCTCCTGAGTTTGTCTCGTCGTCGTCCCATCGTCGAATATACGTTTAGCCTCGCAAAGATGACCGTTAGAGTTAGCTTCCAGAGGTACAGATCTGACGCCACCTTCATGCGTCGTTCACCCCCGTTCACCACATCAAACCCTTGCCCCGCCACCTATCACACCCCCACCACACCACATCATACCCTTCCCCCATCGCTCCCACACGCTTCGATCTGTCTGCCCCACCTCTGCCACCCATCAGCTGCCCTGATCCGTCGCTCTGCTTTGGCCCACTTCCTATCAACCCCGGCGACTGGAAAAGCGATGAGAAAGACAAGAAGGAGAATAAATTTGAGTAATGAAGATGAAGATAAATTAGAGAAGAAATTTTAGTAAAGTTGTGGGTGAAAGAGGAAATAATGAAGATGTAGGAGATTAGGGCTTCAAGGGTATGAAGGTAATTTCATTGCTTTTTGTATTTTTTATAGAGGGGTAAATTTATCTCTTTATCATAATCCGGCCTAAAACTGACGAAAAAGATTATATTTGCACATAGAGTAACTATCTAGGGTTATATTTGCACTTTCAATTATCACAGGTTTTATATGTGCACTTTCGTGAATTATGTGGGATTATATATGCACTTCGCTCAAAGATTTAACTTTAAATAAAATATTTTTAAGCTAAATATTGTAATTTTTATATAATTTTTATATATATATTCATATTCAAACACATCTTATTACATCTTTTAAATTATAAAGTGCAATATTTATAATTAAAAATATAAATTTTAAGTCAAATTATAAAGTGGCTTGTCTGTAATTTTATGAACAAGCCACCCGAGACTTCCTCTTATATGTTATACTACTCCCTCCGTCCCACCATAAGTTTCACAGAATTTTTTTCACGGTCTTCAAGAAATATGTTTGACCGTTAATATGCTTAACTGCGTATAATAACGGAAAATAAAAAGTTGATAGTTAGAAGCTACTTATTACGATGAATCCAACAATATCACATACGATAATATTATGGTTAATTTATATATCTATTCAAATATGTGGTCAAAGTTTGATAGTGTTAACTGTCGAATAGTAAGTGAAATTTGGTTTTACCTAATTAATTCAATTATCACTATTGTGTTCCAACATAACCTATCTAACCAAGTATGCAATAAAGTAAAGCATAAAAGACACAAGACTTGGTTACGCAGTTCGGTGAAATCCACCTACATCTGCGGGGCCTGGCTCAGTTCAGAATGAATCCACTAATCAGAAAGATACAGTACAAAGTACACCATACAATTATACTTATCATATCTAACTATAATGTGAATCCTGCAAGCTCCCCTTGCTACCGATACGCCTTGATCAGACTCTCTCTGACCTCGAAACTCGTCGACGCTGGATCTCCTCCTCCCGAGGAATTAAGGCATATGATTTTGAACTTTGTGCAGCAGGTTCGTGTGTTAGAACATAGAATTCTGGCTCTTTGCAATTCTCGAAAGCTAAAAAATCTGTGTGCAGATTTTTTCTATTAAGTCCGTAAATAATGCAGCCGTGTTTGTCCTCTGTATATAGTCCATGAGCAGATCTGAATTCTCCATGATTATCTCCATAGTATTCCTATTCCAAATCCGCTTCTTGAAGCATATCCAAATCCCATAAATAAAGGGATTTTCCTTATCTCAATATCTCCATCTATTCGATAATAGTAACTCTATAGTCATAGAGATTTTCCATAAATCAGCTATGCTTCCATACACCTAATATATAGTAGAATATTCATATTTCCATAAATCACAAATACCATAATATTATGTCCTTTTTTTCCGTAAACATCTTGGCGTAAATATGCTTATCCGTATATTCCAACATACGAATATTGCACACATGAATATTGCATCTCCAATTCTGATACGCTTGAAGTTCTGTACAAATGTAATTCTTTCTCCACATAATATTCTGATTACAATCAAATCTATTGGAGATAAGAATTACCAAATCTAATCCCTTTAAGTAAGGAATTAGAATATCTCATCCGACTCAAATACAACTTGGAATAGATGTATCATTCTCGGATTCAGTCTTCAACCTTTCCTTATTGCACCAAAATTTCTCCTTTTAATGTTGTAACTCAATAATACCATATTTGCATAATTTCCACAAATTGCCAACTAGATAAATCTAGACTTTACAGTAAGTGTGTAGCTTATGTTGTGATAGAGGGAGTATGTTACTCCCTCTATCCCAAATCAAATTGCAGACTTGCTTTTTCACATTATTAAAGAAACATGTATAACTATAATAATAGCAAATAAAAAATTAATATTTGAATGCTACTTGTTATGACGAATCCAATAATATTAGTTGCGACATTATTGTTGCTTATATATTTATTCAAATATCCAATCAAAAGTTTGATTGGTAATATTATATAAAAAAAAAAGTGCAATTTGATATTAGACGAATACTAATAAAATAAACAAAAGCGTGTCTGAACCGGTAATTCCCGGTTCTCGACTAAGCCACCGACACACCGAGCAACCGGCTACTGTGAGTTGCGGCGTCATTAAATAAGTGCAGCGATCAAAATCAGCTTTTTGGCGTATTTTCCACTTCTCCTCCTGCTTCTTCTGGTACTCCGACTTTTTCTCTCTCCTCGGTACTACAAACTATTCAATAGGCTTCAAACTGTTCCTTCACATTTCGCCGTTCTCTGTTTTCATTTTGCCCTTCCACATTCTACTAAATTCGCCGGAGGTACAATTCCAGTAAGTTACCAACCTGAGTCGGGAGGTATATATGATACAGTCCATTTTTTGCTTTGTGATTTTGTGCTTTTAGTGCGTGGTTGTTGATGCTCCGGGTTGTAATCATTCATATTTTGCATTTGGACTTGGTGTTTTAAGCGGGAAAGCGTCTTCTTTTGATTGTGTCTAAATGGGGTAGTGTGAATTTGTTGAAAAAGACGTTGCGTTTTGCCTGTTTTCACTTGTCGTTTTCGTATATTTCCGGGAGAGTCTGCAGGGCTAGAATAGAACGATTCTCTGTCGCTAATCAGTGTGCATGGTATTTTCTACCTGATTTTCTGATTATTATCGATTTTTGTATATATTATTTATAATGTAATATCTTATTGGAAATCGTGGCCGGTTATGCTCCATACTTGACGTTGTAACCGTCTCTGTTCAATCTTCCCCACAATTCCCATTCCATCGTCTTCCAGATTTTTACTGTATAGCTAAGTGCATACGGAGTAACAAATTTCTTACTCACTAGGATTGCCGTCGCTGACCCGGTAGGACTCTCCGGTAGCTTTTTCTTACTTGTAATTATTCGTAATTAAAGTTGGTGAATAAATATGTATGTTGATCTTAAAATAGATTCTCGTTCACGCGACAGAGAAGATGAGGAAGTCATCATCATATACTCGTTGCGTGAAATACCAATAAACAATTTGAACTCCAGCTGTCTGTCTTAATCATTGCCACCACCAACGATTTAATTTTGCAACTTGCTTGCTGTTTCACTCACCTATGGTGGGCTGCTCGTTATATGTCTGTTTGTTTGATTGAGTCCATAAAATTAATTATTGTATGTTTTTGTCCTTAGATTTCAGCTAATTATTGTATGTTCTTGATAATGTGTATCTGTTTGTACAAAAATAGCTTAAAGAAGATATACATGGAAAGGTTTGGGTGTTTTCCTTCTTCAATTTTTTCCTAACTAGGCAATGGAATATGGATTGTCATTATGAGTCATAATGCTATGTGTCTTAACCGACCATGATGACCGAATATATTACATATGCCGACCAGATGATGGGATCAAGGCTTTGTTGTTGTGCTATTATTAGCCATTTTATGATGCTATAGTTGATATATTATCGATCATAATAGTTAGTAGTTAGAAAACAAGAGGAAGATGACGAATTAGATTAGCTATCTACTTAGTAAATTTAAGTGTTTTTTGTCCAAAATTGAATTCCTTAGTCTTCTTTTCAACAATTCCAAACTGATCTTGGTCCCAAAATAGTGATCTTGAATCAAACCAGGTGGTTTAAGAGTTACATAACCTATGCCATTCTTTCTTCAACTTGCATTTCCATTTCAAGTGATAAAAATTGAATTAGGAAAGCTTTTCCACTTGCATGTTAGCCCATTTTTTTGCCATGCTGTTACTTGCTGGTGCTTGCTACATTGAGTGCTATATAATCCTAGGGTTGTTCTGAAGCAGAAGTTAAGCTTTTGCACTGTAATTGTGGGTGGGGAATTCCGAATGAGCTTAATCTCATTTGCCCTCAGGAATTGCACACATTTTTCTTTTTAAAATATTGATTATCTGTGCTGCGGGAACAACCTATTTATAGAAATATAAGGGAAGGAAGTGTACTTTAGGCTGCACATCCGATTCATAATATGATAGGGAGTATCTACACCTTACGTCCTTTCCCTTCTCTGACTGCCTTGTGCCTGAATTCAGTTGCTTCCAAGCATTCGGATCTTTGATTTTGCTTTAGGAAAAGATGCGAAAACCTTTAATAACATATTGGGCTGGATGTAACCTTGTTCTTGATCTTGAACTGTTTGTTAGAAATTACGAACTGTGTTGATAGTTAAGGTAGATCAGCATGCATTCATTGTCATTGCAGTTCTACTTTCTACATGATACTTAGGCTGCTGCATATCCTGCATGCATTCCTCGATTGACCTTTTGCTAAATAAAGGCTGTTTTTCTTATTGCCTTATTGTAGCTTCTCTTTTCAATGCATTTGAAAGGTTAAAATACAAAGGATGAAGGAGGTTGATAGAAAGAAAGTTCCAAAAAATACTACTCCAAAAAAGTTCTCTGCAAAACCAGAGAAACGAGATCTAAATCTCCAAAACAAGAGTAACCGAAGAGTTTTAAAAGTAGGAGATACTAAAGTTACGGCTTCGTCTGCTAAAGGGGACACAGGTATCGTCGTAAGTGATTCAAACACAGGTTCCGAGTCCTCTGAGGCCTTTGAAGATGCAGTGGTTGATGACATGGATGAAATTCAGAGGCCTGATGAAGCAGCACCTTCAGATTATAAAACGCTTCAAATGTCTGAGAAAGAGGCCAATGCTAAACTAAGTTATCATTCACGTGATATTAAGCATGAACCAACAGAAGACATTGGAGAAGAATCTGATACAAATAGTGATTCTGTGTCATCCCAAATAGATCAAGCAGCTGCAGATGATGATAAGGTTGCCAGGGTTCGTAGGGGAATACCTGAAAGTGTCTTATCTGATGGCAGTTCCAAGTTCGAAAGAGTAACATCTGATCAGAATCAAGCAAAAGAATTAAAAAGCCCTCTCCTAAAACCTGTAAGTCCTGACAGAAAGCCTTTTAAAAGAGCTGAAAGAGATGCAGATGATGATTTGAAGAATGTGAAAGTCCAATTAAAACCTGTGGCAGATTCTTCAGGAACTGTTGACAAGTCCATTGAAGAGGCAAAGGATGATGATGTCCTGAATGAGACCTCAGATAGTGCAAATGTTGTTAAAAGTAATGACGAAACTGTGAATGCCAGGGAAATTAGCGAGGGGGAACCTGATGCAGCTTCTGATCAAAAGATTCAGGAAATGGAATCGAGGATCGAAAAACTAGAAGAAGAGCTGAGGGAAGTAGCTGCATTGGAAGTTGCACTCTATTCTGTGGTGCCTGAGCATGGTAGTTCTGCACATAAGGTGCATACACCTGCCAGGCGATTGTGTAGGCTCTACATTTATGCATGCAAACACTGGTCTCCACAAAAGCGAGCTACAATTGCTAGAAACACTGTTTCAGGGCTTATTTTGGTTGCTAAATCTTGTGGTCATGATGTCCCAAGGTATGCTCAGAGGTTTTCTTAGTCTTGATTTTACTGACTAATCTTTTAAGTGGCTGACATATTTCCCTATTGGTGTCATTCTAAAGGTTGTCATTCTGGCTGTCAAACACTGTTGTCCTGAGGGAAATTATCTCTGAGACATTTGCTAGCTCTTGCCAATCAGGTCCTCTCATGAGCTCTATTGAGTGCAATGGAGTAGGAAACAAATATGAAGCAAAGTCGCAATCAATGAATTCGAAGAGCATTTCTGGAACCAAGCTACCAAAGAAGCAGAGTTTCATTCAGCTGGTTGATGACTGGCAGGAAACAAGAACCTTCATTGATGCCTTGCAGAAAGTTGAATCGTGGATTTTCTTTCGAATGGTGGAGTCAATATGGTGGCAGGTTACCGTGTGTTGTTTACTTAAGCATGCTTATTATATTTCCTGAAGTTAGAAGTTTGAAAACCTTTTTGATTTACCGGAAGTAGTTTGATAGATTCACCCGTTCCTTCTTTGCCTGATTTTGTTTTTCCAAATTTAAATATCTTCACACTCATATTTAGACAACTCATTTTCAATTTAATATGTGACTGAACTAATTTATTTATATAGTTTGGATAATTGATGAATTCTTTTTCACGGTGGAATCTTCGTGCTTCAGGCCCTGACTCCTCATATGCAGTCTCCGAATATTAATGAGAGAGAGACTAAAGTTCTTGGTAAAATGTTGGGCCCTACTTTAGGTGATCAACACCAAGGTAGTTTTTCCCTTAATCTCTGGAATAATGCTTTTGAGGATTCTTTGCGGAGACTTTGTCCAGTTCGAGCAGAGGGTCATGAGTGTGGTTGCTTGCCTGTGCTGGCGAAGAAGGTATGCTTGTTAGAGTACTTGTAGCCTCTTTCTTCATATTCATAGGGTTTTTAATCCCCTTGATTTATATATGCTTTAACTTGTAGTTTGGTATTGGCCATTTTCTATTATTAGACCACTCTTCTTTTTTATATATATCAGGTTATGGACCAATGTCTTGCCAGACTAGATGTTGCCATGTTCAATGCTATTCTAAGAGAGTCAGAGCATGAGATTCCAACCGATCCAGTTTCTGATCCCATTGTTGATTCCAGGGTTTTGCCTATTCCCGCTGGAGACTTAAGTTTTGGCTCTGGTGCCCAACTCAAAAACACTGTGAGCTTCACTAACCAAATTCTTTGTGAATTTATACACATACGGAGAGAGGATGTTCTTCATCTTTTATGCAAAGATGTATGATGATCACTAAAAAAGAATGGAGGCTGAATTTTCCAATTAATGTGTTGAATAATCTCTGCTTTGAACCTCTGTTATACAGTTGAAATATAGCTGTTTCAATTTCAACACCAGTTTTGTCCATTAAAATTAATGAAGGCTTCTAATTTTTTCCTACACGAGAACTAAGAATGAATGTCATCTTTTCAGGTTGGCAATTGGTCAAGGTGTCTGGATGATTTGTTCGGCACAGGTGCTGATGATATGAAAAAAGATGATATGATCAGCAGTAGTGATGGTTTCAACCAGGGGACCGGAGATGAATCCAAGTGTTTTGATCTTCTTAATGCGCTGAGTGATCTGTTAATGCTTCCAAAAGACATGATTCTGGACAGAACAATCAGGATGGAGGTTTGGGTTCATGTTTTGATGTATAGAATATCTAAGGTGTTGTACTCGACTAATTTCTCTCGCATTATTCTTACACCTGATTCTTGAATGTAGGTATGCCCACAAATAAGTCTTCCATTGGTTAAACGGATACTTTGTAACTTCACTCCAGATGAGTTCTGCCCTGATCCTGTACCTGGGTCTGTATTAGAGGCCTTAAATGCTGAGGTACCCTCGACCCTGAGGCTAATTCACTTATTACAAGTGTAACCAGAAAATACCCAACTTGTTTGATCTTGTCATTTCACTTTCATCTGTCGTTTGATATGCAGTGCCTGATAGAGAGGAGGTTGTTAGGAGACTCGGCTCGTAGCTTTCCTTATGCTGCTGCTTCAGTTGTCTACATTCCCCCATCCACGGCTAATATGGAAGAAGAAGGTGGTAAATTGCATCTCTGTAGGAGGGCATCTGCGATACAAAGGAAAGGGTACACAAGCGACGAGGACTTGGTGGAATTAGATTGTCTTCTGGCAACAGTTGTTGAAAAATCGCTGACTTCTCCTACTAACATGCTGAAGGGAATTGACCATCAGAAAGAAACTGGTGATGTGGTAGTGGGCAATGCAAGGTATGAACTTCTTCGTGAGGTTTGGCAAGCAAAATAGTGCGTATATGTCTGTTCTTGCCAAAGCTAGGCCTGCGGCAATTTTGGTGCATTTCTTTGAAATGCATTGTTTTATACGAGGAAGTAGGATACAAACAGAGTTTCCACAATATCTTCTGCACACTGAACAATATGAAAGAAGGACCTTGCATCTTTGATCATATATAGTATGTAAACCCCTTAGCAATGTGTTACTACTGCATTAGACATCAGTTCGCGGTTGTGTAGTTACTAATTGCAATCTGAGTACTGAATCATTGTTGAAATTTGGTTTTATCGAATTTTTCTAATTCTTATTAGTATGTTCCAACATGACATATGTAACTAAGTATGTAATAAATTAAAGCATTAATGACACAAGACTTGGTTACGCAGTTTGGTGAAATCCACCTACATCTGCGGAGCTTGATCCAGTTCAGAATGAATCCACTAATTAGAAAGATACATTACAAAGTATATCATATAAAATACTTATCTTTACTAACTATAATATGTGAATTCTGCAAGCTCTCATTGCTACCGATCCGACTTAATCAGACTCCATCTGACCTCGAAACTTGTTGATGCTGGATCTCCTCCTCTCGAGGAATTAAGGCATATGATTCTGAACTTTGAACAGCAGGTCAAGTATGTCGGAACATAGAAATTTGACTCTCTTGCAATTCTCTCGAAATATTGAAATCTGTGTACAGATTTTTCTCTGTTAAATTCGTGTACAACGCAGCCGTGGTTGTCCCCCTTTTATATCTATGAGCAGATCAGAATACTTCCTGATTATCTCTACAATATTCCTATTCCAAATATGCTTCTTGAAACATATCCAAATCTCATAAATAAAGAGATTTTCTTTATCACAATATATCGCATATATTCGAAAATCTCAACTCCATAGATGTAGGGATTTACCATAAATCAATTATGCTTCTATACGCCTAATATATAGCAGAATATTCAAATTTCCATAACCTACAAATACCATAATATTTTATCTTCTTTTTCCGTAAACATTTTTGGCATAAATATGCTGTTTTCGCATGTTCCAACATGAAAAATTTTTCGTTTCCAAATATGTTAAAAAAAACTGCCAATTAAATATTCAATGCATATCTTTTGACTTTACAACCCCCCCCCCCCCCCTTGACATTTTGTGGACCCATAACTTTTTGGTCATTAATCACACAACGGAAAACTTGTCATCATACACATAGGTCTTCTAAACTCCACCTATGTTGGAACATAGCACAATACTGAATCTGAACTAAAATTGAATACCAGAATTCCATCAAAACATGAATACCGAAAACCGAATACTAGAAATTCCATCAAATATAAACTTCAAATTACATCACCATTATAAAAAATTCTCCCCATGGGACCACACATATGCCAAAGGCAAAAAAAAAAATCAAAAATCATAAGCATCAAGTGGGTTCCCCCTGACTTTGACATCTATGTTGGAACATAGAGAAGAAATCCAGTTTAGGTGCAGACTTCCAACCGTGCTTTCTCTTCCTCCAGTTTTGCCTTTTCTGCCTCTAGTGCTGCCATTTGAATGACGATTGCCCCCAGTCTGGCATTCAGAACTACCAATTTAGCATTCTTTTCAGCCGATGAAGAAGTAGATCCAGAAGGACTCCATGGTAGATCATGCACATGCCTTAACCTGAATGTACTCTTGTTTGGCCTCAGGAATTCCGTATCAATCACCACATCTTTTGCCTTTCCTTTTACCTTGGCGCTTTTAGCCAGTGCTGAGATCAAACCAGGATAGACAATAGCATGTTTGGCTTTAGGAGCAGTGGCTTGCCTGACCAGGTTTTGCTGAATAAACAGTCCAAGATTTATCGGTTTATGTATTCCAACACAGTACAGTAACTTGGCCATTTCTCTTGTCAGCGCAGTTGTATTTGAAGATGACATCCAACAGTGAACTGCAATCTGATACAACCCGAAAAACCTTGAGGACAAACATGAAGCTTGTGAATACCCTGTTGCAGGCCATTTTGCCTTGTATCCACTTGAGATAGTTTCCAGAATTTTATCATCCGTAACTTCCAAATCTTCAGGAAACACTCCGCCAATCTCTGGTGTTTGAAGACCCAATACCTTGTTGATTCTGGCAGCAGACAAATTCATCATCTTTCCCCTTACACAAACCCTTCCAAACCAAGGGGAATCAACTTCCAAATTTTCAGCCATTAAGTTGGAGTACACCTCAATGACAACTTGCCTGTTATACTGAAGTTGAACAGTGGCCGCTCTTTTCATTCCTATTAACTCCAAAAAGTCTGAAAATCCACTCTCCATGTATGCTTCTAGATCTACTGGTCTCTCAGGGATAAACTTTCTCTCATCAAAAACTTCTTCCATTTCTTCACCTTCTAAATCAAAGTAGGTGAAGGAAAGTGCATCACTTACCGGGAGGGGAGGAAATACTTTCTTCTTGGTGTGTTCCTGTCTCTTCTTGGCTCTTTTTGTTTGTGGGGGTACCTCTGCATCAGTAGCCTTCCTCTTGCCCTTGGCTAACTGAAAAAACTCATCCAGCACTTCATCAGTTGAATAGTGCATCTTAGGATGTTCCTATGTTAGAACATACTGATTATCCTCTGCTCCTCCAGTTTCAGCGGTCTGTGTTTCCATATTCAGATCATCTCCCGCAACTGATTCTTCACTGTGAGCTCCTTCCTTGTTATCATATGCATCACCAGTTATATAAAACTGGTTTTTTCCTCCCATATCATCATCAATATCCATCTCTTCACTGCTTTCATCCTTAACCTGCTGTGTTGGAACATATGCACCATGTTCCTCTTCCTCACTGTCAGAGAGGTCAATTATTATTGGTTTCCTTAGCTCCTCCATTCTATGTGCAGCATTTGAATAAAAGAATCCAACATGCAGTCTATTTTTATACTTTATAACCTTCCTTCCTGCTGCTTCTTCATAATTAATCTCCCTAAAAAACACATAACTTGGACAGGGCATATGGCAATAAACATGAAATTTGTCCTTTCCTCTGTACTCCCCATACCTCCCTCTTAGAAATTTAACCTTCCAGTTTTCAATACTCCACATATCTCTAATATCACCAGTCACTAATTCTTTGACCTTAACCGTTAAGTATTCCCCTTCCATACTCTTGATTTTGGTTAGGTCAATTGTAACTCTATTAGCCTCTAACCATTCAAATATTTCATCTACGTTTTGAACTCCATTCCCATAATTTTTTAAGTCGGAGGATCAGGACCTGTTACCTTCCCATATGGACCCTTTCTTTTGGCGCTGGTGTGTTCCTCATGACCGTCGCCATTGCTGATTGAACCACTGGTCTCTTTTTTTCTTCACCACCATCTGTTACCTCGGCCTCGACATTCTCTTCACACTGACCGCTATTTTCTTCGGGAAGGACTTTAGCCTCTATATTATTAGTCCTCTGTTCATCCTCCATGATTTCTGAAGGTTGAAAGGTTCATGGAGTTTCTTCTTCTAGTGTGGGAGAGTTAGGGCTTGAAGACATTCTTCTGCATGGATTTTCATGAGTAGAGAGATTGGGAAGTAGTTTGACACGAGGATTTGGAGGAGAAATCAAGATGAATGTGAAAGTGGCCGAGAAGAGGGGGATTTGGAAGGTTTGGACAACTTAGAAACCAACACCAACTCTTCACATTACTTCCTCGTTTGCCGCATAAACCTTTTTCCTTTTCGAAGATTTGTAATGATTTTCTCTTGTCAACTCAAGACTTCCAAAATACCATAACTTCCAACTTCTATTTTTGTCACACCTTTTCTTCTTTTCATATATTTTTTTGTTTTTTCTAAAATTTTTTCGACAGAAAATAATAAACAAAATTAAATATTTACATTGAACTAAAGGCAAGGATTACCTCAAATTTGACAAACACCTAAGTGTTGTCTGAGACTTTCAAAAGTGGTAGTGTCCAACGGCTTTGTAAAGATATTAGCGAATTGCTCGTGTGTTGGAACATAGACTACCTCCACTTCCTTCCTTTCAACAAGATCTCTAATAAAGTGACGCCTTATGTCAATATGTTTGGTTCTCGAGTGCTGGACTGGATTTTTCGAGATATCAATAGCACTTGTATTTTGACATAAAATCTTCAAGGGGCCTTGATGGATTCCATAGTCTTTCAACATTTTTTTCATCCATAATAATTGTGCACAACAGCTTCCTACTGCAAGATACTCAGATTCTGCAGTAGACAAAGAGATCGAATTCTGTTTCTTACTATACCAAGACGCTAAATTCGTACCAATAAAGAAACATCCAGCTGTGGTGCTTTTTCGATCATCAGCATTACCAGCCCAATCAAAATCACTGTACCCAAACAACTCAAAATCTTGATTCTTAGAATACCAGACACCATACTCAGAAGTCCCACTTAAATATCGAATAACTCATTTAACTACGGTGAGATGAGACTCCTTTGGATCAGCCTGAAATCTTGCACATATCCCTATGCTGAAACATATATCTGGTCTACTAGCTGTTAAATACAATAAACTTCCAATCATGCCTCTGTATAATTTCTGATCAACTGCAACTCCTTTCTCATCCTTTACCAGTTTATCAGAAATTCCCATAGGAGTTCATACTACTCGAGCATTGCTCAGGCCGAACCTCTTAACTAAATTTAGAGCATACTTACTCTGATTTATGAACAAACCATTCCTTCCTTGCTTGACTTGCAATCCCAGAAAGTATGTGAGCTCCCCAACTATGCTTATTTCAAATTCGGCTTGCATGATGGTGACAAAATCATGTACCATAGAAGATAAAGTATATCCGAATAATATATCATCAACATAAATTTGAGCAATCAGAAATTTTGATGCCTTGTCCAACACAAATAAAGTGCAATCTACTCCCCTCGATGATAACTTTTATGAAGAAGAAAGTTAGTAAGTCGTTCATACCACGCCATGTGTGCTTGCTTTAGACCGTATAGAGCCATCTTGAGACGATACACATGATGTGGATAATGAAGATCCTCAAAGCCTTTAGGTTGTTCAACATAGACCTCTTCATTCACCACTCCATTTAGAAATGCAATCTTGACATCCATTTGATATAGCATAAAGTTCATAGAGCGGGCAATAGCAAGTAATATTGGAATTGACTCTAACCTGGCAACTGGTGCGAATGTCTCATCAAAGTTGACCCCTTCTACTTGTGTATATCCTTGAGTTACTAGTCTGGCCTTATTTCGAGTAACTTGGCCATCATCATCAGATTTATTCTTGAAGATCCACTTCATGCCAATGACATTAATGCTTTTGGGGCAAGGAGTAAGATACCAGACGTCATTACGTGCAAACTGACCTAGTTCTTCTTGCATGGTAGCAATCCAATACTCATCCAGCAAGGCTTCTTTGTAGTTCTTAAGTTTAATGAGAGAGACAAAACAATGCAATCCAGCTAGCCTTCTGTAATCCACTCGAGGAACTGATCGAGTACTCCTTATGATTGATTCAGGTGGAACATAGGGTTCGGTAGTGGGGGATGATGTTCCAACGTGCTCAGCTTCGACAGGTTTAGCACCAATCTGCTCAGATGTTCCAGCAAGTTGACGGGGTTCAGTTTCAACTAATGGATCTGCCTTGTCAGGTTGACGAGACTGTGTTGGACCATGAGTGTTCCCTGGTTTTTCTTCTACAACATCTAACTTTTGTCCTTCTTCTGAATCATCCACAATAACATTTATAGACTCCATGAGAGTGTTGGTTTGATGATTATAAACTCTATAAGCATGGTTGTTGACATAATACCCAAGAAAAATTCTAGTATCACTGCGATTGTCGAATTTTACCAACTGCTCTCCGTCTCTGAGAATGTAGCACTTGGTTCCGAACACATGGAAGTATGAGACATTAGGCTTCCTACCCTTCCAAATATCGTAGGATGTTTTGCTGGTGAATGGCCGCAGATATACTCGATTAATTGTATAACAAGTTGTATTAATAGCTTCTGCCCACCACTTCTTATGAATTTCTTTCTCGGCTAACATAACTCGAGCCATCTCCTGCAAGGTTCTGTTTTTCCGTTCTACAATACCTTTCTGCTGAGGGGTGATAGGTGAAGAAAATTCATGTTGAATTCCGAGCTCGTCACAAAAATCACCGAATTGAGAATTCTCAAACTCTCTACCATGATCACTATGAATTCAAACAATCTTTCCAACTGGACTTCCCTTTTTCAGTTTGTAACTTTATTACCAGACTTCTAAATACTTCCAACGTATCAGATTTATCTTTTAAAAAGGCTACCCACATAAATCTAGAGAAATCATCAACACATACAAATGTATATTTCTTTCCACCTATAATAGGTGTATTGATTGGACCCATCAAATCCATATGCAATAATTCCAGATTTCTAGAGGTGGTTATATATTGAACTGAAGAATGGGGAGATAGAATCTGTTTACCTTGTTGACATGGTTCACACACAATTCCGTCCTTGCTGGTTAAGATAGGCATACCTCGTACAACTTTTATATTTGAAATTTTCACCAATGTTTTGTAATTGATGTGACCGAGCTTCCTATGCCACAGAACTCCTTCATCCCGCTTCGAGATCATACATCGTACTTCCTGTTCCAACAAATAGCAATTATCTGATGATCTTATGCCTGAAAGAACCTTGGTATCTCTGTGTCTCACAACACATTTATCTTTATGAAATTCCACCGTCATATTGTCATCACAAAACTGACGTATGCTCAACAGATTTACCTTCAGATCTTCAACAAACAACATACTAGTGAATGCTGGAAAACCTTCAATATTTAATTCACCTTTTCCAATCACTCTACTCTTCTTTCCATCACCAAAAGTCACATACCCGCCATCGTATGGTGTGATATTTGTGAGAAATTCTTGAGTGCCAGTCATGTGGCGAGAACAACCACTATCAAAGTACCACGAATATCTAGAATATGATATAAGCGAAGTATGTGTAACCAGACTTGTTCCAGATCGTTTGACAACCCATACCTTTCTAACCAATTTTATTGTCTGGACTTCGCCTATGTTGGAACATACCAAGAGTTATCGTCCTGACATTTGGTCTCTGATCAGTTTCCTTCATTGTTCCTCTGAATGACCTTGATATGAGCAGTAGCTGCAGATGAGTGGTTTCTTTTGGTGAGGCTTGCCAAACTTATATTTTACCTCTCGAATCTTGGTCTTGAGAGCAACTGGATTCTTAAGTATCTCGTGTGCGTCAGCCTTGTGTGGGTTGTAATATCCAATACCGTGTCGATCACCAAAGTTCCTTCCCATGTCCAGAATATCGTCAAGCTTTGCTTTTCCAGAGTTTAGCTTAGAAATTGCTGCTTCGAAAGTCTCAGCTCTCTTGATTGCTAATATCAGCTTCCTATTTATTTCTTCATTCTCCTTTCTAAGTTCAACAACTTTCACACGCAATTCTCTTTCTATTTCCATCAACTTCATTTTTTCTTCCTTCAGCTCTTTGTTTGTGTCAACTACTTGAAGCCACATAGCGTACATCTTTTCATAAGTGATGTAGATTTCTTCATCACTTATAGAAAGTTCATCGTCTTCATCACTAGGTGCTTCATACGGATCTATGTTGGAACATATGACTTCGACTTTGTCCAATGTGTTGGAACATCCAACCTTCGAGGCATCATGAATTTTCGCTCCAAACGCCACATAGTTGCTTGTAAGTTCCTCTTCGTCTTTCTCATCTTCTTCATCTTCACTCCATGAGGTGACATATGATTTTCCATGTTTCTTCCGGGTATTTGCACATTTAGCCTGAATATGACCATATCCTTCACATTCTCTGCATTGAATTCGTCTAGGCTATTTTAGTTCACTACTTTGATTTCTGAAGAACTGCTGATTTCTTTGCTCAAACCTCTTCCCACGATTATTTCCATAATCCTGTGGCCTTGGTCTATTTCCACCAAGCCTCTCCTGAGATTTCTTGTTAACTACTTTCTTCAGCATCCTTGAGAAGTTCTTCGTGATAAGTGCAAGTTTTTCAAATTCATCATCACTGTCAGACTCGTGATTGTCCTTTGATGAAGATGTTTTGAATGCCAACTCCTTAGGGACTCTTTTTGTAGCTTGTTGGAACGTCATCTCATATGTCTGTAATGATCCCATTAGTTAATCTAGGCTTATGGTGGCTACGTCTCTTGCTTCTTCTATTGCCGTAACCTTCATTGCAAATCTCCTAGGAAGTGATCTCAAGGTCTTTTTCACCAACTTCGTCTCTTTGTAAACCATTCCAAGTTGATATGCCATGTTGGAGATGTCCCTGAGTTTTCCGTTGAATATAGCAACAGTGTCATCTTCCTCCATCTTGAGTTCCTCGAACTTTGTAGCCAACATCTCTAGTTTAGACTCACGAACTCGACTAGTTCCTTCATGAACAGTTTGTAGAATATCCCATAATTTCTTGGCTTGATGACATGTAGAGATGAGTTTAAACTGGTTTTCATCAACCCCCGTGAAGATTGCATTTAGTGCCTTTGAATTCGCCAGAGATGCTTTGAGGTCATCAGGAGTCCAACTAGCTTTGTCTTTGAGTTTCCGCCCCCTTTGACTTGACTGTCCTTCTAACGCCTTAGAGCTTGTATCAACATCTTCCGTAGGGTGATTCCACCCATTCTCAACATAGAACCACACAAGTTCATCCAATGAGTTGATGAAAACTCTCATGTGTGCCTTCCAATAGTTGTAGTTGTTGCCTTCTAGCAGAGGTGGCCGAGACACCGAAGCTCCTTCTTTAGTTGCCTTGGTAAAACCGGATCACACTTTCCTTGACACAACCAAGGGAATAATAAGTGACCAAGCTCTAATACCAATTGAAATTTGGTTTTACTGATTTTTTCTAATTCTTATTAGTATGTTCCAACATGACATATCTAACCAAGTATGTAATAAATTAAAGCATTAACAACACAAGACTTGGTTACGCAGTTCGGTGAAATCCACCTACATCTGCGGGGCCTGACCCAGTTCAGAATGAATCCACTAATTAGAAAGATACAGTACAAAGTACATCATACAAAATACTTATCTTTACGAACTATAACGTGTGAATTCTACAAGCTCCCATTGCTACCGATCCGCTTGATCACACTCCCGCTAACCTCGAAACTCGTCGACGCTGGATCTCCTCCTCCTGAGGAATTAAGACATACGATTCTGAACTTTGAACAGCAGGTCAAGTATGTTGGAACATAGAAATCTTGCTTTTTTGCAATTCTCTCGAAAGATTGAAAATCTGTGTGCAGATTTTTCTCTGTTAAATCCGTGTACAATTCAGCCGTGGTTGTCTCCCTGATTATCTCCACAATATTCCTATTCCAAATATGCTTCTTGAACCATATCCAAATCACATAAATAAAGGGATTTTCCTTATCACAATATATCCCATATATTCAAAAATCTCATCTCCATATATGTAGGGATTTACCATAAATCAACTATGCTTCTATACGCCTAATATATTGCAGAATATTCAGATTTCCATAACCCACAAATACCATAATATTCTGTCTTCTTTTTCCGTAAATATTCTTGGCGTAAATATGCTGTTTTCGCATGTTCCAGCATGGAAAGTTTTTTATTTCCAAATATGTTCACAAAAACTGCCAATTAAATATTCAATGCATATTTCTTAGCTTTACAATTGTATTAAGAATGATATAGTATTTGGAATGAAATGTTACCAAGTACTTCAGGTGCAAGAGAGACCTGAAGTTTTGCCATCAGTAGGGGTTTTGTCAAAGAGCAGACAATATTCCAACAAATGGGGTTTTGGCTTCGGCCTTTTCTCCACCGCTACACTCACACTACACATTTACAATATTACAAGCCCCTAAACTGTAGTTAGGACTCTAATTATGACAATCTGATATAAGGCCCACAACAACCATAACAAACAATATCCCGAATATTCTGAGACATGGATATACCACTAAGTTTCTTCTACGCATATCTACGGATAAAATTAAAATAATCTTGTCAAAAATAAAAAGTGTTAATATAAAAAAAATTAATAAAAAAAAGAGTGTGTAAATATTAAAGAGTAAATTTGTCTTCAGATAAGAGTAACACCTTTAGAATTGTTTGGTAAACAAAATTTGAGGTCTTGAATTTTGAGTTTTGGATTTTGCAAAACTGTAATTTAAGATTTGATTTCGAAAATTCTTGTTTGGTATATAAGTTTGGCTTTTGGGTTAATTATTGAAATTTAATATATCTTAAATATTTGTACAATTTTGTTTTTTTCGTAGTAACTTTTAAGTTGCATTTATATAATAATAAAATGTTTAGAGGAAGTCTCAGTTAGGTCTCCTAATTTTTTTACATTAAATATTGTAATTTTTTATAAATTTAAATATTGTATATTAAAAGTTAAAAGAAGTAATAATATTTATTTGGATTTGATATATATTTTTATAAATTTAAATATTGTACATTAAAAGTTAAAAGAAGTAATAATATTTATTTGGATGTGAGAATATATGAAATGGAAAATAATTTTCCTCCAAGAGAATTCACATAGCGCATGATCCCTAATTCTAAATAAAATATTTTGTCTATTATACTAATTATAATTTGTACTCCCTCTATTTCACTAATAGTGACACCATATGTTTAGGTGAAAAAAATGAGTAAAAGAAATTGAATGTAGAAAGTGAAAAGTAAAATGACTGAACAAAATTGAAGAATCTTGCAAAAAATGAAAAATATACCAATATAAAAACACAACCGAAAAACTAAAATGTGGCACGGAGGGAGTAACAAATTAAGCGAAGGGTCCAGTACTTGCGCGTCCAAATTTCAAATAAAAAAGCAAGGCAAATGTATCACCGACTTCCTATCTCACATTCCCGCCAAGTATTCTACATCCGTTGCGTTTTAGGAAAATCCGAATACTATTCGGAATCGGAAATGCTATTTCATGATCTTTTACCTTGTTTGCGTTTTAGGAAATCCGATCACTACTGGGATTCGGAACTAGCAAAAACTATATATACGTAGGTTAGCGGAACTAAACCTAAATTATTCAGTATTTGGCATCAATCTTTCTTAAAGCATGGAAAGTTGGGAAAAGTTGGAGTTGTTGGGAGAAGGAGGGTTCGGGGAGGTTTGGTTGGCTTCTCCCGTAGGCACGGTCTGTACGGATGTTAAATCGAGCAAGAGAGTAATGGCTGTAAAATCCGCTTATTTGGATGACTGCAAGGCCTATAATTCCTTGAAAGTAGAGGCGCAGTTATTGTCCGAGTTGAATGGCGAGGCCAACGTTGTTGGATGTTTCGGAGACGACATGAGCATAGAGTACGGCGGAGTGAGTTACAATCTACTTCTCGAGTACGGCAACAGAGGAACTCTCTCAGACCTGATAGCGAAAACACCCCACATGTGTGAAGCTCGAGTGGCGCATTACGCCGAAATGCTGCTCACCGCCCTCTCCAGGATCCATTCTCACGGGATCGTTCATTGCGATCTCAAGCCCCTCAACGTTCTCGTCTTCAGCACCACCGGAACCCATCAGCTCAAAGTGTGCGATTTTGGGCTGTCGAGAAGGGTTTCAGAAGAGGAACAAGTTCGTGTTTACCATAAAAGCCGAAAAGGATACCAGTATCGTAACAGGGGAACAACCGATTATTCTTCGCCAGAATCTGTGGCCAATGGCAAGCACGATTTTTGCGCTGATGTTTGGTCCCTGGGGATCATGGTGGCCGAGATGATGACGGGTAATCAGTTTTGGGACGATAAAAAGACATTGTATCATCAAATTTTGGACCAGCCTCTCAATCTGCATCATCGAGTACCGCGTCGGTTTTCTGCTGAGGCCCTTCATTTCTTGGTGAAGTGTCTGGATAGGAGTCCATTGTGTCGGTGGTCTGCGGAAGAGTTGTTGGAGCATCCCTTCATCCTCAACAACTTGAGCGCCACTTCTTTCGCGCGAGTCAATCGTCAGATGAAGCCTGAAATTCCAATCACGGGATGGAGTGATTGGGTATCTACAACACACCTTTTCACGAAGAAGACAGATGAAGAGCATCTACAAAAGCTTCAGCTCTTACATCCTGATTTTGCTTACCGGACAACACTTAGGATTATGTAAAATTCATTAGAACATGGGGCTTTGTAGAATTTAGGATTATTAGCGGCAGAAGATATGCTTTATATGATGTAATAAACATTCTCTCTGAATACATCTCTAGATCTGTATTTTTTAATAATGGCACTCAATTTAGTAAAGGTATTTAATTTCATGTGCAAGTTACCCATAACGAATTAGTATGATATAGTTACTCCCATACAGTGCCAAAGATGTGAATATTTGAGCGAAGATGTTTATAAATTCAACTATACAACATTTTCACATCATCATTATGGTACCCACATTATTAATTCAGGATCCTTACTACCGAAGACAACCGGTTGAAATGTACACGATTATTTAATATTTGCTGCTACATTTACATTCTGAAGTAAAGATTAGACGAAGAACTGGAAGCATTTGGGCATAAGTCCATAACCTCTTCATTTTAATGCTCTGGCGCAAACAGCCCTCAACGCTACACAGGTAGTAACAGAACTTGAGGTTAGGCCCGTCAAATGGGTCGGGTGACCCGTTGGATAACCGTTATCCATATGTTATTTTCACTTATTGGATAAGACTTATTGGATAATGACCCATTGGGTTAATGGATATAATTGGGGTGCAGTTATTGGGTTTAGTTGGGTTGGATAACGAATTATCCGTTGGATAATTTTGGGTGGGTCAAGTTGGATTGGGTAACGGGTAACCCGTGGATAATTTCATATCATAAGATAACAAAATTTTCACAAGCTTGATTACGAATGATTTAATTTTTTCCTAACACATATAATCATTTTAGAAACGATCAAATTCTCGATTAATCATATTTATCGATTTCGGTTCATGTCTTAATCAATTTTAGTTTGAACCAATTCAAAATTGATAAAAGATCTTGACGAAAGAAGTAGAAGTAGTATTTAAGAAACTTTTACTAAATTTGAAAAATCTCCTCCATGAAATATGAAGATTTTTAAAAATATTTTCTTTTATTGAACATAAGAAAATAATAAATAAAATCCCCACATTTAGCCACTCGAATAAATATTTCCTCTTTTGTAGTTATGTACACGATTCAGCCTATATTAAAAAGTGATTAGAATTAATCGTAATTTTTCACTCCAAGTAAAATGTTACGTGACTTATCCATTTAAAGTTAAAATGGTTGAAAACACCAATTATCCATTAAGTATATACTGAATTATTTATTGGGTATATACTAATTATCCATTGGGTCTATACTAATTATCCATTGGGTCGAACTAAATGACTCATTGGGTATAGGTCATTTATTTGGGTGAAACGTGAATTACCCATCAAGTCCGTGTTCTTTCTCAGTTCTCAGTTCTCACTTCCCAGTCTGCGTTTTGTTTCATCAGTTCGCATTTTATTCATCAATCGGTCTGCGGTTTGTTCATCAATCGGTCTGCATTTTGTTCATCAATCGGTCTGCGTTTTGTTCATATTCGAGTTCATAATATTATATTGTGCAATATAATATTATGTATATTATATTATAATTAATAATAAAAATATATATAATATGTTGGCTTTGTAAACTCGACGAAACTAACGAACAATATTACTTGGGATCGAGCTCGAGCTCAAATACTGTACAAACTCGAATACTGTACGAGATTGAGCTCGAATACTGTACAAATTTGAATACTGTACAAGATTGAACTTGAATACTGTACGAACTCGAATACTATACGAGATTGAACTCGAATACTGTACGAACTTGAATACTGTACGAGATTGAGCTCGAATATTGTACGAGATTGAAATCAAATATTGTACGAACTCAAATATTGTACGAACTCGAATACTGTACGAGATTGAGCTCGAATACTGTACGAGATTGAACTCGAATACTGTACGAGATTTAACTCGAATACTGTACGAGATTGAACTCGAATACTGTACGAGATTGAACTCGAATATTGTACGAACTCGAATGTTGTACGAGATTGAGCTCGAATATTGTACGGACTCGAATACTGTATGTGATTGAGCTCGAATATTGTACGAACTCGAATACTGTATGAGATTGAACTCAAATAATGTATGAACTCGAATACTGTACGAGATTAAGCTCGAATACTGTACGAGATTGAACTTGAATAATGTACGAACTCAAATGCTGTACGAGATTGAGTGCGAATTTTTTACGAACTCGAATATTGTACGAACTCAAATGCTGTACGAGATTGAGTGCAAATTTTGTACGAACTCGAATACTGTACGAGATTGAGTGCAAATTTTGTACGAACTCAAATACTGTACGAGATTGAATTCGAATACTGTACGAGCTCGAATACTGTATGAACTCAAATATTGTTCGAGATTGAACTCGAATAATTTGTGAATTATAATTTGTATAATTTGCGAATTATAGTGAATATTTATGTTAAATATTACACATGCATTTAATTGGGTAATTTTAGATATTTATTGGGTATTTGTTATGTTCCTATTGAGTTAATATAATATGGGACTCATTGAGATAAAAAATTCTCATTAACATAATTATTCTCATCCCAAATCCTAAAAAATAATAATCATTTAATACCTGATCCCATTGGATAATGACAACTTGTAACCCAAATCGATATAAAATGTTTAATGATAACTTATTGGGTTAATTATATAATAATTTATTGGATAATGACTTATTGGATAATATATTTTAATCCATTGGATCATATGAATATCTCATGGGTTATCCAATGGGTTATCCATTTAATGACCCAACTCATTTATGACCCAACCCATTATAACCCATTTAATAAATGGGTTAATTGGATAATGACTCATTGGATAATAATCCATTGGGTTTGGATAATGAGTTTATCCAATTAACCCATTTGACGGGCCTACTGGAGGTGAAGGATGATTTTGATAAGACCAAACTTCATATCATGTAAAACAGTTTTCACCAAATACTAGCATTGATAGCTTCAGCAGGTTCTGCAGATTCGGTAGCTTGATACAAGTCATGACCAACCAAATCATCCCCTTCACTTTCAGCCGATTCAGTTTCCTTGATGGAATCATTGTTTACTATCTCGTTATACTCATTTAGAAGTTCTCTATCACCAGAGCTAATAAGATCTGAAGCTTTCATTTTGATACGCCTTCCATTGACATATTTATATACCCACTTAGGGGGAGGATATTTCTTGTTCAACTTCTGATACTTGTCCAGCATGTCAAGCTTCTGCAATACATCTCCCATCTTTTTAACAATTGGAACAGTTGGTCTTATACCAAGCTCTTCCATGTCACCAAATATCTGCAGGAAATATTTACTTATTCAGAGGCATTCCGCACAAGTACTCACGGCGGATAATTTTAGCACGGAACCTAATAAAACAGAAGCATTCAATTGATGATTGAAGTAAGAGATTATCTTAGAGGATGTGCCATAAAATCGGTAACTAAGCTTGCAATGTGTGGAAAGATAACTCACCTCCTTTCATAATTATGATAAGAATGGTATCTAGCCTTTCTAGTTTCTACGGTACCTTTCCCCAGCTATTTTTCTTTTTAAGACATTGTTCAGAAAGTAGATCCCTAGGCAGAGCATTATAGGATATTGAAATCCTAAATGGCATTGTTTCTTTCATCTCATACCCCACCAGATTTATGATGTGAATCAATTTGAATGGGGTTTTCAAAGCCTGGTTGGCAAGCACTTAGAGAACAACTACAACTTCAGCTAAGCCACTTTCAAAAGGAATGGTTTCAGACAGAGAAGATACCACAAACACGTGACTGAATCATCGATTGAGAAGAGAGGGCCACAGTAAATAGTACCTCAAACATCTTGTCATGCATTTCTTTGTCATAGTATATTGATACCATCTTCTCAAAGAAAATACGAGGCATGCTGTCCATCTTCTCAGAGAATAACTTGGTCCATAGCTCTTCAACTTCTTCAAGCCTCCCATCCTCAGCCAAAGCATTCAGCAGCATGTAATAACTTCCCATGGTTCTTCCCTGACCTTTACTTAGCATCCATTTTGTAACCTACAGTCCAGGGTTCCTATTCATTAACCGGTATAATAGTTACAAGAACACTTTAAGGACTGGGTGACTGTTATGTCATACCTGAATTACCCTCTTCCATTCCTTTTCATCTTCAAGGGTCTTCAAAGCTTTCTTCACTATAATCAGAGGGAAATCTAATTCCCAGGCAATAAATGAATCAAGAGCACCATACACTTCTTCCTTGACATTTGATAATTCCTTTATCTACAAGAATTACAAAACAAGAATTCAATAGAGTTTCATGTTGATAGGAAAACAATCAGAATCTGTATAGCAGCTTGGTGGAAAGTGGAAGCCAAGGAAAATCTGGTCACAGTTATCAATGTCAGTTGGAGAGGGATGAAAAGGAAAATATTGAGCTTAGAGATGCCACTTAAAGCCTTTATCAATATTAGAGATGAAATACAGAAAACTATCTCAGTGTTCATGCAAGTAGCTTTGTTCATCCACTTATTTTGTTGAACAGTGAGCCAACTATTAAAAGTAATTAGTCACACTAATCAACAAATACCGACCACTGGATCAAATACAGTCTTTTAATGAATCTCAAACTTTGAACATCTGATCCAACTATCAAAATCCATTAAATGACCACAATTGACTAATTCTAATAGTTGGGTGAATGATTTCCCGTGACAAATTGATGCAGCACCAGCGTAGCATAAAAACCTTCTAGAATAAACTACTAAAGTTCCCATGTTGCTTCATTCTCATCTAATGCATGCCATATTAATGAGAATAAGAAGATCCTTTCCCTCCTCTCTTATAAACCTTAGTAATACTACTCCACTGATCCACATCACAAATAGTTTAGCACCAAAATTTCTGACATGAATAGTTAGGTGACCATCAAGATGTTTTGCAGCATGAAACATTCTTAAAGTCTATCATCTTCTGTTTTCTCTGCCACTGGAATACTGGACAATCGAGGAATTGGTTTGGTGATCAAATTGACAAGTTGTTCACGTGCTTTTCCATTAAATGACTGAAACCATGTTAAAAACTGAACTGAAAGAACTACCCTGGTCAATAACTTTCAAATGAGATGTATTAGTGACGTACCTGTTCTGGAGATTTTAAAGCATAAATTTCACTGCTTCACAGAGGTGTCCAGCATATTTATTTAAGTACGTTGATAAGAAGACACTCCAAAATGTCATCGAACTCTAACCATATAAGTGTTCTTTCACGAAACGTTTTAAGAGTTTTGTACAAAGCAGTGTTGCACATACAGAGAAGACATGGAATAAACTAGTTTTTATATCTGATCATTCTGATGAGCAATATTACTGAAAAAAAAGCCAAGGGTAAATATAATTATAGGGTTCGAAGCTTACACTTTGAACAAGTTTTACAGACTTTGAAAAAGTGCCTACTCTGCGTTTCGTTTTCCATACCCTGGGATACCGTGGTCGAGGACCTTTGGTAGCACACACCTGAGAGAGAATGCAAATTATGCAACTATACCAAATAAATTAAAGAAAAGAAGACAATTCTAATCAAACTCATAGTTCATAAATAACCGATCCACCACTTTCTTAGTTACCATACTGTTTGATTGCATCTTGTAGTTATTTTGACAAAAGAAATCCATAAATCTTCCGTTATGCATGCAAAAGGTTTATTAACACTTAGTAAAACGGTATAAACATTCTAGTATACTTGGAGGTGTCCAAAAGTAAACAAACTGTCAAAAATAAAAAATTAACAATGATGAAGTTGTATATCAATGAAGGGTATTGGGAGAAAAAAACATAGTTTACTAAGAGTGTCAAAGCTCACCACAGTGTGCTTATTGGTGTGGTTAAGTTGATCTCCTTCCCACCATCTAGTCAAAACAGCAGGAGCAAACCTTAAAGAAAGCATTCTGAGGTGCAACAAATGGCTGTTAAATTATCTTTCAACATTTAGTCCCACTCACTCTAAGAAACCATTGTTTCAATGTGACAATAGAGGAATGTCAGGACATCAATTGCAAAATAATAAATCTAAATTAGGCTTCCATAGTGTTTCTCTATACAAAGGTAATGGCAAAGCAGAACTTTGTGACTTTAACCTAGCAAAACAAAGCTTCTCTCACTTCTGCTATTTTTGAGCCAAAACAACATTAACCTAAAAAATTCCTCATTTTTGGAGTAAAAACCCAGCATATCCGACATTTCTAGGATTACAAACCTTTTCTGAAATGCATAAATATCATACGGAGGTATACCCAATACTTGGGACAACTTCGGCACAAATTTCAGCTGAATTTCTACTAGCTAATGGTATATAAACCGGAAAGATTTCAAAGTACAATTGCATGGAACAAATTAAAATTACCTTTTACGACAATTATGATTGGAGAAGGTCGCCGGGATTAGGTGTCGGCGGCGAGGATGAGAGTATGAGGGGTATTAGTGTTATGTCGATTTAACGGCCGCGGGTATTACCGGAGTTTTGAAATGTTGGGGGTTATCTTTCCTTGCGTCATTGTTTGGAAAAAGAAAATTGGAAAAAGAGTAGATTTCACATGTGGCGTGTCCTTTAACTTATAAACAAGAAAAAAAAGAGAAATATACAAATAGAACCCGATATATTTGAGAAAGTGCAGATATAATTCTGAGATAATTATTAGTGTAAAAATAATCCTAACTACTTTGCATAAGTGCAAATATAATCCTAAAGACTATATTTCGGCATTGACCGATCATTTCCGGCTATTGACCGACTGAAAATGACCAAAATGCCCTTTCAACTTAAAGCAAAAACTTGAAAGACAAAAATGCCCTCCCCACCACCCTCAGCCGCTTAACACCACCACCAAACCACCCCTCTGCTGCTCCGCCGCCACCAGTCCACCCCCACCTTCCATCCCATCACCACCACCTTCCATCCCATCACCACCACCTTCCACCCCACCCCCACCCCTATAGCCCGCTACCACTGGAAACCATGACCACCCCCGTCGAACAAGACCACCACTCTTGAACCCCCATCATTGTCGCTTCCGCAAGATTGCACATGGCTGACAGTGATGTTCTGGCTGTCCAACTCGAACCATTCATGTTCTCAATCACCCGATTCATCGCCTCCTCATCCTTGAACGTCACAAATCCAAACCCCCTGGATCTCCCTGTCTCAAGATCGTTGATAATTTGTAAAAATCAATAGAAATTCACACAAATTCATCATATCCGACTCGAATTCAACAAACAAAAACAGATCTGAAGTAAACAAAAAATGGTTTTGGTCAAGAAGCTACCGAAGCTCCTCCTCAAATCACCCGCCGGTTACCGGCCTCCGCCGCCACCCTCACTTATGCCACTTCTTTCACCGGACTCCGTTTCGTTGACCTCTCTAATTCTGATCAACAAACAATTCCACCAACGATCATCGTCTCTTTGAGGTGATCAAAAGAGGAAGACACAAAGTGCTCTTTAATTCCGACCACCAACAAAAAAATTGAAGATGAAGATTTAGATAAAAAGCTGCGAGTGGAAGGTTGAAGACGAAGGAGTTAGGGTTTCAGGGGTATGAATGTCATTTTAGTATTTTTTGCATTTTAATTGTTTTTACTGAGGGTAAATTTGTTTTTTTAACATAATCCAGCCTCAAACTGCTAGAAAATGTTATATTTGCACATAAACTAACTATCTAAGGTTATATTTTCACTTTCAATTCTCACATGGTTATATGTGCAATTTTGTGAAATATGTAGGGTTATATATGCACTTCGCTCAAAAATAAATAAATTATACCCCTCAGTTCTATGCTATGTGTATATGAGTGTGTTTGGAAGACCTTATAAAAAAGTGCTTATTTAATAAGCAGAATCTATTTTTTGGGAAAAATAGAAGGTGGTATCTTATTGTTTTCAAAATAAGCCAGTTTTACTTATAAGCATAGATATGCCAAACACAACCTATATACCATCATTTTTATGAAAGTACATTTGTACCCCTACTTTCGTCTGAAGAATTGGTCACCTTCGATCATTGTTGGATTCAATGGAAATGACTGTTTTGCCCTTTAAGAAAAAAACAAAAATTCATATCATCTCTTCTTTCTTCTCCACTGGACCACCCTTTCTTCTCTCCTTTCTTCTCCGCCTCGAACTACCCTGTTTCCACCTGCTCACATTCCTTCCACGTTCCATTTTCAACCCCAAATTTCTTCTAAGTTTCCACCGCTCCACCAGCCTTCTCCTTGTTTTGGCCAAAGATTCAAATTTCATCTTTGCCAACGCGGCTAGAATGATGACGAGTATAGCGACAACTGGGTTTGGGGATGGGAATTGAGGTGAATCCGGTGATGAAAAAGGTGACTGGGTTTGTAAAGTCACCAAGGATTTTGGTCGGGAAGTGGAAACAGTTGACGGTGGAGAGGGAGTTTGGGAAGGACTCATCGAATGTTGTGGGAGTGGTGAACGGTATGATGGAATGGGTTTTATGGTTTATGGTGCAGGTGATGGGATAGGTGGCATCGCGATGGTGGAATGGTGGCGTCAGGATGGTGGTGGGCTGTTACTGCTTGTGTTGGCGATGGTGTGCCAATTCGATGGGCTGGGATGGGAGTTTAGAAAGGAAAAGCGAGATAATGGTGGTGGTGTGTGGTGAATTGGTGATGACGACAGTGGTGGTAGAGGTTAGGGTGATGGTGGTGGTAGTGGTGTGGTGGTGGAGGAGGCAGCGGTGCAGCGGTGGAGGTAGAGGTGTAGATGGGGGCAAAAATGGTGGATTAGCGGTGGAGGTGGTGGCGGAGCGGCGGAGGTGGTGACGAGACTTAAGGGAAAACTTTTCCATTTAGTTTTAGAGTTTGGCCCAAAAGGCTTTTGGTCATTTAAGGTCGATCAATGGCCAAAAATGGCCAGGCTCAAGTAGGAGGGGTACGAGTTATTTAAGCACAACTAATCTAAGGGTACGAGTGCACTTAAAAAAACTTGGGGGTATATGTGCACATGACAAGGAACTTGAAGGCATAAATGCATTCATCCCTTGAACAATCAATTATCTATAATGGCACTATAAAAGCAAGACATATCTTGCTTAATTGACGAATGGCTTCTATGCAAATATTGTTAAGTTTTTTTCCTTTTTCCTTTGCGAGACTATCTTATCTTAGGTAATTTATTAAAAGAAATCCTCCCAAACCAAATGGTTAACATAACCGTCGTCAGGGGTATGATGGTCATTTCGTAGGCCAGCCTAACATGTGGCCCTACATGTGCTCTCAAGTGGCTGCCTGACACAACCATCTTCAGGGGCATGATGGTCATTTCACAGGCCAGCCTAACATGTGGCCCTACATGTGCTCTCAAGTGGCTGCCCAAAACAACGTCGTTGTGGGCATCATTTTTGTCATTTTATGCATCCCCCTTTTTATACATTGCGGTGCCGCTATGTGCGTCTACATGTGCTGCCAGGTGGCTGCCCAAAATGATGTCATTTTGGGTACCGATTGGATGGGTACCAATTGGAGGGGTACCCATTCGAGAGGTACCCATTCGTGGTTCGAGAGGTGAAGGTTCCAGTGGAGATTGGAGAGGTGAGAGTTCAAGTGGGGGGGGGGGTTCGAGACGTAATGGTTTGAGAGTTACCGTTTCGATAGGTGAAGGTTCAGGTGGAGAGGTTCGAGAGGTAACCATTCTATGAGGTGAAGGTTCAGTTGAAGGGGTTCAAATGGAGGGTGTCCATTGGAGGGGTTCAAAAGGTACCCATTCGAGAGGTGATGGTTCAGGTGGAGAGGGTTCCAGTGAAGGGGTTCGAGAGGTGAAGGTTCCAGTGGAGATTCGAGAGGTGAAAATTCGAGTGAGGGGAGGGGGGGTTCGAGAGGTAATGGTTCGAGAGCTACCAATTCGATAGCTGAAGGTTCAGGTGGAGAGGTTTGAGAGGTGAAGGTTCAGTTGAAGAGGTTCAAGTGAAGGGGTTTCATTAGAGGGGCTCGAAAGGTACCCATTCGAGAGGTGAAGGTTCAGGTGGAGAGAGTTCAAGTGGAGGGGTTGAGAGGTAGCAATTCGAGAGGTAAAGGTTGAAGTTCAGAGGGTTCAGGTGTAAGGATTCTAAAGTTAAGGATTTGAGATGTGAAGGTTCTAGTGGAGATTCGAGAGATTAGAGTTCGAGGGGGGGGGGCTCGAGAGGTAATGGTTCGAGAGTTACCGATTCGATATGTGAAGGTTCAGGTGGAGAGGTTCAGAAGGTACCCATTCGAGATGTGAAGGTTCATTCGTAGAGGGTTTAAGTGGAGGGGTTCCATTAGAGGGGCTCAAGAGGTACCCATTCGAGAGGTAATGGTTCGAGAGGTGAGTGTTCGAATGGGGGGTTCGAGAGGTGAAGGTTCCACTGGAGATTCGAGAGGTGAGAGTTAGAGTGGAAGGGTTCCATTGGAGGGGTTCGGAGGTGAAGGTTCCAGTGGAGATTCAAGAGGTGAGAGTTTAAATGGGGGGTTCCATTGGAGGGGCTCGAGAGGCAATGGTTCGAGAGTTACCAATTCGAGAGGTATCAATTCGAGAGGTGTATAAATTCGAAAGGTATCAATTCGAGAGGTGAAGGTTGAGGTCAGAGATTTCAGGTGGAGGGGTTCGAGAGGTAAGGATTTTAGATGTGAAGGTTAGTGGAGATTTGAGAGGTAAGAGTTCGACCGGGGGGGGGGGGGTTCGAGAGGTAATGGTTCGAGAGTTACCGATTTGATAGGTGAAGGTTCAGGTGGAGAGGTTCGATAGGGTTCCATTGGAGGGGTTCGAGAGGTAACCTTCGAGAGGTGAAGGTTTAGTTGGAGAGGGTTCAAGTGGAGGGGTTCCATTCGAGAGGTGAAGGTTCAGGTGGAGAGGGTTTCATTGGAAGGGTTCGAGAAGAAATGACTCGAGACGTTAAGGTTCCATTGGAGGTTCGAGAGGAGAAGGTTCCAGTGGAGATTCGAGAGGTGAGAGTTCCAGGGGGGGTTCGAGAGTTAATGGTTCAAAAGTTACCGATTCGATATGTGAAGATTCAGGTGGAGAGGTTCGAGAGGTAACCGTTCGAGAGGTGAAGGTTCAGTTGAAGGTGTTCAAGTGGAGGGGTTCCATTGGAGGGGCTCAAGAGGTACCCATTCGAGAGGTGAAGGTTCATGTGGAGAGGGTTCAAGTGGAGGCGTTCCATTGGAGGGGTTCTAGAGGAAACCATTCGAGAGGTGAGAGTTTGAGTGTGGGGGGGGGGGGTTCGAGAGGCAATGGTTCGAAAGTTACCAATTCGATAGGTGAAGGTTCCAGTAGAGATTCGAGAGGTGAGAAGTCGATTGGGGGGGGGGTTTGAGAGGTAATGGTTCGAGATTTACCAATTCGATAGGTGAAGGTTCAGGTGGAGAGGTTCAGAAGGTACCCATTCGAGAGGTGAAGGTTCAATTGTAGAGGGTTCAAGTGGAGAGGTTCCATTAGAGGAGCTCGAGAGGTACCAATTCGAGAGGTAATGGTTCCAGAGGTGAAGGTTATAGGTTCCATTGGAGGGGCTCAAGAGGTTCAGGTTCAGGTGGAGAGGGTATTATTGGAGGGGTTCGAGAGGTGAAGGTTCCAGTAGATATTCGAGAGGTGAGAGGTCAAGGTGGGGAGGGGGGGTTTGAGAGGTAATGGTTCGAGAGTTACCAATTCGATAGGTGAAGGTTCAGGTGGAGAAGTTCAGAAGGTACCCATTCGAGAGGTGAAGGTTCAGTTGTAGAGGGTTCAAGTGGAGGGGTTCCGTTAGAGGGGCTCGAGAGGTACCCATTCGAGAGGTAATGGTTCCATAGGTGAAGGTTATGGGTTCCATTGGAGGGGATCGAAAGGTGAATGTTCAGATGGAGAGGGTTCTATTGGAGGGGTTTGAGAGGTGAAGGTTCCATTAGAGATTCGAGAGGTGAGAGGTCGAGGGGGGGGGGGTTTGAGAGGTAATGGTTCGAGAGTTACCGATTCGATAGGTGAAGGTTCAGGTGGAGAGGTTCAGAAGGTACCCATTCGAGAGGTGAAGGTTCAGTTGTAGAGGGTTCAAGTAGAGGGTTTCCATTAGAGGGGCTCGAGAGGTACCCATTCGAGAGGTGATAGTTCGAGAGGTGATAGTTCGAGAGGTGAGTGTTCGAATGGGGGGTTCGAGAGGTGAAGGTTCCAGTAGAGATTTGAGAGGTGAGAGTTCGAGTGGAGGGGTTCCGTTGGAGGGGCTCGAGAGGTGATGGTTCCAGTAGAGATTCGAGAGGTGAGAGTTCAAGTGGAGGGGTTCCATTGGAGGGGCTCGAGAGGTACCCATTTGAGAGGTGACGGTTCAGGTGGAAAGTGTTCCATTGGGTGGGTTCGAGAGGTAAGGATTTGAGATGTGAGAGTTCCATTGGAGGTTTGAGAGGTTTCCAGTGGAGATTCGAGAGGTGAGAGTTCAAGTGGAGGGTTTCCAGAGTTAATGGTTCGAATGGGGGGTTCGAGAGGTCAAGGTTACAGTGGAGATTCGAGAGGTGAGAGTTCGAGTGGGGGGTTCGAGAGGTAATGGTTCGAGAGTTACCGCTTTGAGAGTTACCGATTCGATACGTGAAGGTTCAGGTGGAGAGGTTCGAGAGGTAACCATTCGAGAGGTGAAGATTCAGTTGTAAAGGGTTCAAGTGGAGGGATTCCATTAGAGGGGCTCGAGAGGTACCCATTCGAGAGGTAATGGTTTGAGAGGTGAGAGATCGAACCCCTCCACTAGAACCACTTCCTCTCAAACCCCTCCACTCAAACCCCTCCAGGTGGAGAGGTTTAAGAGGTAACCCTTTGGGAGGTGAAGGTTCAGTTGTAGAGGGTTCAAGTGGAAGTGTTCAATTGGAGGGGCTCAAGAGGTACCCATTCGAGAGGTGAACCTGTACCACTCGAATCCACTACCTCTCGAATCCACTACCTCTCGAACCCTTACACTGGAACTTTCACCTCTCCAACCTACTATGGAACCTTCACCACTCGAATCCGTACCTCTTGAACCCACTACCTCTCGAACCTCCACTGAAATCTTCACCTCTCGAACTCCTCCAATGGAACCCCTAACCTCCACCTCTCGAATCGGTGCCTCTCAAACCCTTCCAATGGAACCTACACCTCTCGAACCCATCCAATGGAATCTTCACCTCTCGAACCTCTAATAGAACCTTCACCTCTCGAATCCACTACTTCTCGAGCCCCTCCACTGGAACCTTTACCTCTTGAACCTACTATGGAACCTTCATCATTCCAATCCGTACCTCTCGAACCCACTACTTCTCGAACCTCCTCTGGAACCTTCACCTCTCGAACCCCTACCTCTCGAACCCCTCCACTTGAACTCTCTCCACCTCAACCTTCACCTCTCGAACATCCACTCAAACTCTCACCTCTCAAATCTCCACTGGAACCTTCACCTCTCAAATTCGAACCCCTCCAATGGAATTCCTAACCTTCACCTCTTGAAACATTACCTCTCAAACCCTTCCCAATGGAACCTACACCTCTCGAACCCCTCAAATGGAACTCCTGACCTTCACCTCTCAAATGGGTACCTCTCGAACCCCTTCAATGGAAACCCTAACCTTCACCTCTCGAATTGTCCAATGGAACATTCACCTCTCGAACCTACTATGGAACCTTCACCACTCGAATCCGTACCTCCCGAACCCTCCATGCCAACCAACTACCTCTCGAACTTCCACCTTTACCTTCACCTCTCGCCATCTCTAAGCTTCAATTACATGTATAATTGGTACATTTATAGCTTAAATTACAACTCTTTTAACATTCCTATAGAATTCCTATAATTTGTTATCAAGCTCACCGCGCAACGCGCAGTGTAACCAAACTAGTATATTGAATTGTTTAGGGGCCCAATCAAATTCAACTTGCTTCCTTGCTTTATGTAAAGTGAGTGACGTTAATTTTCTAATTTTTGTGAATTTGTCAAAATTCTGCCACATCTGACCCAATTGCTCATTATGATGGGACGGTTCAATCATCTACCCTTTGCTTATATATGCATTGCGGTAATAGCCCTCTTGACTGTGGAATTGTTTCTGTGGTGCCTTCTAGTGGTGTTTAACCGGTTGTATTTTCATACCTTTTGATCAGGGTGAGTAATTGGAACAAATTGGAGTCCTCGTTAGTGACGATTGATGCTCTGGTGCCTTTGGATTGAATGGATCACGCCGTTATAAGGAGAAATGCTCAAGCTAAAATCCTCCCGGAGCAGAAGACGAGGACGTTCGCCGGACGAAAGTTAGTTCATGTCAACAAAAGAAGGGCAGCACTTGAAGTAGCTAGTCACAGAGATGTGACGTTGAACAATCATGGGTTGGAAGATTCCGTCACCAGCTTGCCTATTGGTTAGTTTGATTGCTAACTATATGTTAATTTGGGGTTATTGTCTATGATTTACACTGTGTTTAATGATTTTTAGGTCCTCCCTAAATCTATGTTTGTTTTTATTGCGAGGTTTTCTCCCTGCTTGGTTGTTTTTGTAGGTTGCTTTTCAGGTGAAATCCATAAGCATAATTCCATTTCCCTCAAATTAGGCCCTAGTTTTTGTCTTTTTCCACACCTCCTGAAGGTTGAATGTATGGATTTAAGCACTTTGCCTCCTACTGCAGCCTTTAATAATGTCATCTCTGTCTTTGCCCCTTACTGCAGCCTTTAATGATGTCATCTTTGTCTTTGCCCCCTACTGCAGCCTTTAATGATGTCATCTCTGTCTTTTCCCCCTACTGCAACCTTTAATGATGTCATCTCTGTCTTTGCTCCTGGTGCATCAGTTATTCTAGAGCTATATCTTGTAATAAAGGTGTGGTTTTGTGACTTGTGTGCTCAGAGAGCGTATTGTTAGGTCTCTTAGCCAAGACACTTCCGCTTTTGAAATTTTTATGTCTTATTAGCTATCATTATAATTTACTGTACCCATGATATGAACTTGTTAAACTTTTATCAGGGGAAGCCATGACCTCTTTAGGATACCCTTGAGTATTCGTTGCTTCGAGTTTGGCATTGAGGTTTGGCATTTGAGATTAGGCCTTTCTACCAATGGAATGAATCCATTTAGTAATATGAGTGGAACACACAGATTTTGACCTTTTATGTTGGTGATCTACAATCTTTCATCATGGTTGACAATGAAATGAAAGTATGTGTTGTTATCTATGACGATTTTTGGGCCTGAACAGCCTGGTAATGACATAGATATCTACCTTGCTCCTCGGGTGGGTGATTTTTTTATATTGTTCAACAAAGGTGTTAACACATACGATGGTAGCGCCGAAGATTATTTTGTTTACATTAAAGGCTTTGTTGTTCTGTACCATAAACAATTTTCCCACATATGGGAATTTTTAAAGGGTACTTGGTGAAAGTTCACTTTTCATTTCCAGTGTGTGAGAATCAAACATCACTATTTTTCAATTGAAGCACGAGTGTAAAACCGTGTATCAAGGTCATAAGCAATTTTTTCCCGAGGGGCACCCATGGCGATCTGCAAAAAAATGGTTTAATGGGTAAGTGGAGAACAGAGGCCCTTCCTTACCATTAACGGGTGTTGAGGTTTATGAAAGAGTTAGGGAGTTTCCTAACAATTCTGGGAAGAGGAAGTGGAAAGCTGCACATGAAGGAAATTGGAATATATGCTCCATTTCTTTCCAACCTCCATTAATAAAAGCACTTAGATATCGGACATTATCTTATTGTAATGCACATTGAGAAGAATGTGTTCAATTTTTTGGTTGGGAAATTTTTGAATACCCAGGGTAAAACAAATGATGGGTTGAAGGCTCAGATTGACCTAGTTGAAATGTGAATTAAGAAGAGTTTGGGGCTTGTCATGCGTTTCTCTTGTTGAGCTTAAGTTGGCTGGTTTGGAATTATATGACTACCACAACTTGAACCATGAATTGAATGCCATTGCCATCAAGTTGTCCTTGCCATCTCATGTAAGATTGTGCATTATGAAGCTTTGTTTGTTCTTCAAGTCTGTATGTTCCGAAAGCATTAGTGTTTCCAAGCTAGACCAATTGCAAGCGATGATAGTCAAAATTCTATGTCGGATGTAGATTTACTTTACCCCCTCCATTTGATAGTTCATGTGGTACGGTGGATCATTATATGAGGGCTCATATTTCTTAGGTGGATGTACTCGTTTGAGAGATACAAAAATTTTAAAACATTTTGTTAAGAACCGATACATACCTGATACAAGTATTGTGTAGCGTTACATGGCGGATGAGGGCAATTAGAGGCCAATGGGTCAGATAGGGTAAGCTACTTAGCCCTAGTGCGGAGGATTTGTGTTCTGTGCACCTTTACATTCTTTGAAACCACAAAAACATTCTCCCATATATCAAGATCCACATAGACGAGATAAGAGTGAGCCATCCCAAGTTCATTGAAACACGTGTTCTATAGCAACACACTACCGCATTTTCTTCATAGCTACGAGGTCACGTAGAGTTTGGTAATCATCCCGGTACTAGAAAATGGTTGGCAGGTAGACCCTCAGGCTTAGTCAATGGTACAGAGTTTACGACATCTATGGTTTTACTTTTGCCACAAAATCAATGGATGATAAGGGTGTATCTCAGAACAGTGGCGTGACTCTCGTGTCTGAGGCTTTACATGTTGCGAGCGCAAGTGATGACGATCTCATGTATGCCCAAACGTACTATCTGGGAACCATAATTGAGATTTGGGAGCTTGATTATGTGATAATGCAATTTCTTGTGTTTAAATGTCAATGGGTAGATGTTAACAGTAAATAGAGAAGTGAGGATTTGGGATTCACGCTTGTGGATCGCAATCGAGTTGGTTGGAGAGACAATCCTTTCCTAATGGTGTCACAAGTTCATCAGGTGTTCCATATCAAATATCCTGTCAACCCACGGTGAAAGATTGTTGATGAAGGTAAGAGATCCTTCATTGAAGACTATGAGCATAAATATTTGGTTGGTTTTGGTCTACATACTCTAATAGGATCCAATGACGATGACATTTTGCTTAAGCAGGATGATGTGAGTTTGCGTGGTCATTTAGGTCATACCAACCACAACTATCATTGTTGGTGGCGACGGAATCATCGGTGTGCCTGGAGGGTAGCTCGGTGAAGGAGGACATTAATAGGTTCAATCCACCGATTATGAGTCTTGGGCTCGATCTGGAAAACACTACAACTCCGGCAAACGTGCCTGGCACTACCACCACCATGATGAGCCCGCCGTGGGAGTACGAGAGTGATGACAACAACTACTAGAGGAATGTGTTTCTGTACGCCTTGATCCCGAGTCATCGGGAAGTTAATCGGAAGAGGAAAAGGCTTAAGATGGTCGGTGGTGAAAAACGTTTGACTTAAGAAGCTGGCTTATCTTTATTTGTAGCTTCATTTGGCTAGATTAGCACATGCTTCTTTATACACTTATTTTTCCCGGATTTGTATATAATTGCGTTATTGTGCCTTTCCAATATTTGCATTTGACTTAATTTTCTTATATTTTTGTGTTATTCTTTTTTTGGAAATTCTTGTTCCCGTTGTTTCAGGTGCCAAAGCCGAGTGTTTCAGCCTTTGCCTGTGTTGTCTCAAATGGCGGGAAGCAGCAGGGGTTATACAATCCTCATTCTACAAGGATTCATGTGGAATTGGGTATGCCATGGAGCTCTCCGGTGAAAACACCTGGAAAATGGTAACGTTACTTACCCCCTAGATTAAGTGGAAGTATTATCATCAAATATTATTTATTTTAGAGAGCTTCTAGTTTTTGCCAAGTAAGTACACAACATGGGGTTCTAAATTCCTCATTTGGATTAGGCATTTTATCTACCTTCATGTTTACTTTTATTGCATATTAACTATGCCTTCAATTTTAGCTAGGAGGATACTCATTAATGATAGAAATTTTAGTCTTTCTTTAATATTTTAAAATGTGTATCTTAGTGAATCTTAAAGTTTGGTGAATTTTTTCTTTCTGGAAGGTGTCAACTATTTCTACTTAAACAATGATTATGCAAGAGTTGGATTTGGGTCTGTTGTAAAATATTGTTGTGAAATATTGGACTTATGATCTTATGTGCTTTTTGACTGACTAAATTGATGTTAAAACTATCTGATGAGGCTATAACCCTGAATTCTGAATATCATTATGAATGTGGCGAAGCAATATCTTGCTGGGTGTGTATAACCTTGGATAGATATGGGGGGCATTTGGATTTGATAGCTGGGATAACCTCATCTATAATCTTGGCTTTGGTGACTTCTATGTTTATCTTTTCAGTTGGTTTTAATTCAATTGTTCCACCTGGTCAACTTTTACTTTAATTTTTTTCTTGAACTTCATCAACAAATGGGAAAACACCAATCTTACCATCAAATAAAAGTTCCTCCCCTAAGTCGCAAATCGGTCTACTAACAACACAAATGAACATGAGTGTAGGGATATGGGATTTGTGTTTATAAAATCAGGGGCTAAAAGATACCTAATAGTTGGCTTTGTCAAATAAAATAAAATTTCATCTATATGCACCACATTATCCATTGGCTTGAAATTGAAATGATAATCTAACTTCGAAAGCATAAAATTCAACCTTTGTTCTTACTTGTAAGGGCTAGTTTCATGCTATTATTGTGGCTTTTTATTTCCCTTTCTTCCACTACTCATAGTACAGTACTTGGGGGGCCGTCATCGTGGCTCTTAAAGATAGTATTTATGTGCCCAGATTACAGATAACTACTAAATAGTAGCTAGTGGTAAGATAGAGTCGTCCACGAGGAAAGGGGTTTTATTAAGTGTTAAATGTAATTAAAAACACACAAAGAAGTCACTCTACGTGTGCGGTAACAAAGTTGGGGGGGGGGGTTATTTTGGAAAACACTACGATTACTTTAACTACTAAATTACCAAACGATTAGAAAGGACGATGTAAATACAGTCACAACTAGCACAAAAGATGTAACTAAGATTATTATCCTTTGATCATCGACTAATTTTCCTATGTTTATGCCTTAACCACATATTGTAGAGAACTTGTCAACACCTTTCGAGTGAAAACATTTCTCACTTCTCCTTGGTTATAGTTAGAGTGGGTGATCGGCGACACACAATAACCTTTACCCTCAGGTCACTCTAGACGATCGACATTATCGACTTCCCCGAGATTGAAAATAAACATGGAGACCTACAACTAACACAATGTCCTACATGTGAGAAACATTGGGATAGTACAAACATATCTACTAATAATGACTACGATGGCCGGCCTTCAAGCTAGAAGTTATTAGTGAGCCACATTGATAATTAGTCAAACCCATTCAAATTCATCCTAAATCTAAGCAATTTCATCAATCAATAATCATAATTAGTTGTCACACCCAATTATAATCTAACATTGACTAATGATAATCACATCGACAAAAGTCAAAAGTCTTTAGGGTTTGACCAAAAACCTAGCAAACAATCAACCCACAATCATCAATTAGTTGATCACCCCAGTCTTTATCATGCATCAATCACAAAATAAGGCACTAAACACACTTGATAATCGAATCCCAAAATAGGATAAATTAAATCTCACAAATTCATATTAGAAATGCTTACCAATTGCTCCCAAGAGTATATTTAGCCTATATTAACTAAACCCGTAACAAAAGAGAAAGAATCCATGGTAAACATAGATTATATGATGAGCAATAAATGTAAAACTAGTGATTTTGAGAGACAAATTTGGATGAGTAAAAAAAGAGAGAGAGGGAAAGTGTTCCAAAAATGAAGAAGATAAGTAGGCTGCACCGTCCTTCGCGGCTGCGATATATGTCGCATGTCATGAAGCTTGTTCTGTCCAACATTTTATTCTGCATTTTTGTCTTTGTGGGCCATGGTATAGTGGCGGCCCGCGAAGATGCTTATGCCCTCTTCTTATTTCCATCGCTACGGATGAACCACTGATCCATTTTGGGAGATCTTGTAGTCAATTTTATAGTATTTACGAAGACAAATCCAATAATCCTATCCATGGACACCAATTTATCTTGGATCATTCTTCCTCTGCTACTTTTCCTTCCTTCTTCGACTCTTCTATCTTCTATCACGTTTTGACTCGTGGCCTTAGTCTTCTACCATCCTTGCGAATGACTTTCACTAAACCACTCTGAAGTGCTTGCGAGCAATCTACAAATAAGCTCACAAAATAGAATCTAGATGCTAATAAGGACATAGAATCCATTAGATCTAAATAAGATACAAAACAAGGGATTTAGATACGACCAACAATGGTCATCTAAACCCCTTGTGATGTAAACCCACTTAAACCTAGTGATCTACCATACAAAAGCTACTAAAATATATGCTAAATGCATTAGGAAAAACATGCTTCTAGAGTCTCATCAAATCCCCCACACTCAAACCTTTACTCTTCCTAGAGTAAACAAGAACAAACAAAGATCTAATTAGCGTAATATAGCATGCAAAGAATTCCCCAAAACACCCAACACCTAGACTACCCTAGCCCCCAAGACATAACAATCTCTCACACTCTCATATCCCAAAGTAACTAAAGTAATCTAAACAACCATCATACAAAATCAATAGGTAAGGTATAAAAAATATATGTAAAACTAGCATACTCTACCAAAGAAGCCACCAAAGACAAATCTAGAGAAGCAGAAAACAGTTTCAATTTCTCTCATTTTTCCTATGAGCCCTCTCAGGTTTTCATCCTAACTTTACACTTTTTTTCCTTTCTCAAGCTCACCCTCACCTTTTTTCACACAATTTAGACCTCTTTTTTGGCACAAATTGCCCTTTCAGGTTTTCAATCTATCTGGCCCCCCAATTTTGCCTAAGTTGCCCTCTCGGGTTTTCAACGTAGCGGGATTCTTTCTATCCTATTTTTTTCATTAAAAATGATCTCAAAAGAGCTACTTGCTACAACTAAACTAAACTACTAATCATAAGTATCATCTCCACACTTAAAGCTTGCACTGTCCTCAATGCAAATAAACATTCTAAAGCACACGTCAAGGAGAAAAAAATGAGAGAATATTCATGATGAGTAACAAACACCAAAAAAACGTTTAGTAGTACACCTATAAGATCTAATGGACAAATTAACACAACAACAAAATACTATGCCCACAATCTCTATCATAAAAGTCCAATAGCAATCACTATCATGCAAAACAAATCGAGTAGAGCATTAAAATCGCAATGGAGGAGAGAGATACCTCTTTGGTTTCGAATTGTGTGTTTCAAGTGGGTCATAGGTAAATAGGTTCAGGTGATATTTAGTGGTGGTAAAGAAGGAATTTTGTAATTTGGAGATGGGGGGGGGGACGTGTGAGCATTGCGGACCCTGCATGTCTATACGGTCTGTGAGTTGAACTTCTCTTAGCCCCAGTTGCTCGCCCCTTTTTTTGCTCCTTTTCCTCCAAAACTAAATGCTTCCTGGAAAACAATCATGCAATCCAACCGTAATAGTGTTCGAAAAAAAAATAAAGAGAAGAAAAATCAATCATAAATTCCAAATAAAACAACAAATCATCATTCCTACATAATTATCCATAACAAAAAGGACATCACAATTACATCAACGAAATGTTACGAATGACTATCCAGATGATTAAAACTAACTTTATTTAATATTGTCAGCATGATGTACTCCATTTTTCAAGCTTTATCCAAAATATTCCTCGGGTCTCTGGAATCACCATGGGTGATTCCATCCATTCTTGTCTCTGCATGTATTGGTCAACAACATTGTCTCACCTTAAACCTCATCTCCAGAGCCAGATGGACTTGTGCGCCTCGTCCCTTGTTGGGCGGTTTGGGAACTTTTTGGAGTGAAAAGGGTTTAGATGATGTTTCTTTAGCCCATTCTTCACTCGCTGCAAGCTAATTAGTACTAGAGAAAATACTAGAAACTTGCTTAGATGCCTTACTCAATCCCTTATCAACTTCAATCAAGTTAATCACGTGGCAGTGTGCAAACTCATTGCAAGGCTCATGTATACTTTCAATTTTAGTGACAACATGGCAATAATTTTTATCCTTTGGATGCTCTTTATCCTTATAGATCTCATAATCTAATTTTTCTCCATCGAACTCTAATGTCAATGTACCGCTATACACGCCAATCTTAGATCTCGTCGTTTTAAAAAATGCTCTCCCTAACAAGATAGACGCACTCTCATTATGCGACGTATCGAGAAAATTTAAATCAGCGGGAAAAACTAGTTTATTTACTTTAACCAACACATCTCACACTAGTCCCTTCAGAATAGCTTGGGAATGATAGGCTAGCTGTATGAACACCCTAGTTTCATGAAAAGTCTCTAAGTTAAGAGTCTTGTATAGAGAGTAGGGAATTAAATTAATAGAGGCTCCTAGGTCTATCATTGCTTTTCAAAAAAAAAAATCCACCTATGACACAAGGGATAGTGAACATGCAGGGATCATTGCATTTAGGAGAGAGTTTCTTTCAAAAAATTACGGACACTTGTCTACCAATTTTAATTTTTCCAACATTATTCAATGCTTTAGTTCTCTTAAGGGGGTGCATAACTCTTTAAGGAATTTATCAAACCTAGGCACTTGATTGATAGCATAAAAAAAGAATGTTTACCTCACATTTGCGGAGAACCCCAAAAAGGGCTTTATTCTTATCCTTGTGATTCTTGTCCTGCAAGGCTGCTAAAAAGGTGGTGGTGGAAGGATTTTTTCAATATCTCGCTTCTCCGGTGGTTGAGTGATCACCTTCTTGACCTCTTGGTCTTTCACTTTAAGCTCCTCTTCAACTTCCTTCTAGACCTTAACAACTCGCTTGGGCTCCTTGGTTTCTTTTCCACTCCTCAAGGTGATTGCGCTTACATTTTTCCTTGGGTTAAATTCCAGTTGTGAGGGAATTTTTCTGGAACCCCTAGTCTCCAATCAGGCCACGGAGGACGCGATTTGACTAACTTGATTTTCCAAACTCTTGAATCTTGCAAAAGAGCGATCCTCCACATTTGTGATCTTGGAGGCAGTTCGATCTTCCAAGTTAGTGACCATATTTGTTATAGCATGCATGAGCTCCTCATACTCTGACCTTGGTCTTCCTTCTTGAAGGCTAGATGACCCCTCATCCTTTGGGTAGGATTTTTGTGGAGCCCGATTGTGCCCTTAATTTTCTTGGTATTGGGGTTGTCCCCCTTGACGATTCAGTTGATACACATCTTGGTCACCTTGATAACCACCTTTGGGATTCGATTACCCGGCTTGATCATCTCTCCACCTAAAGTTTGAATGGTCTCTCCACCCGGGATTGTAGGTCTTGGAGCATGGGTCATACTTCTTGTCATTGTCCCCCTTGGAAACCTTGACCACCTTGGTAGACTCTATTCCCTTGGAAACCTTGTCCTTGTCCTCCTTGATAGCCCATTGCCTTGGCTTCCTTGAACTATTCATCTTGGATTTAGGGGCATGCATGGGTGGGATGTTCCAATGAACACACCCCACAAACCTTGAATTGATGCACTCTCCCCTTCATTAGCTCTTTCATCATTGAAGCTAAGGCTTGAACTTGTTTCTCAAGCTTGGGGGTTTTCGGATTTGAAGACTCTTACACCTTTGCCCTTTCCGTTATACCAAATTGTCTAGTACCGTTAGCCATGTCCTCAAATAATGCCATGACATCTTTAGGGCTTTTGTTGGGAATAGATCTATTACAAGTGACATTGACCATTCTCATGTCTTCAACAGACAATCCATCGAAGAAATAGTACACAAGACCTCCTTTCTTGTACAGGTGGTAGGGGAAACTAGCTAGCAACCTCTTGAACCTCTCCTAATATTTATATAAAGATTCACCTGACCATTAGGAGATGTTGCTTAGCTCTTTCTTCAAATCCGTCGACTTGGATGTTGTAAAGAATTTCTCCAAGAATTCCACTTCATGTCCATCCACGATGTTATACTTCCCAGGGAGAGGTAGTATAACCAATCTTTGCCGCATCTTTGAAAGAGAACGAGAACACCCTTAGATTGAAATTATCCTCCGTAACTCTGTCTGGCTTCGTATTTATGTCATAACGTGGAACTCGGACAAGTGCTTGTTTGCATCATCTCCATTCATCCCGGTAAAAGATGGTAGACAATGGATCATCCTGGACATGAGCTCACAAGTGACATTTTCTGGAAGAGGAGGGAAAATGATGCAAAATGGTTGATTCTCTAAGTTAGAAGCCATGGGCTCCCCTAGGTTCTAGTATCATCTGCCATAGTTGGTGAAAATATTTTGGGTGGTGCTTAAGTACCTTGGTTACAAGAACGAGCTAGTCTCCTTACTCCCCAGAGTGTTCCTAAAAGACCGGGATCGTAGTGCAAAAGTTTTTGTTTAGTGGTACAAGAATCGACCATTAAACAAGAAATAAAGCAATGCAACCTTATCCCAAGTAAAATTCACAAAAGCAAGCAAACATCAACAACAAACAAGCAAAAACACAAAACACACAAACAACTACACTAACACTTTAATAAAATACACCTTTTCCCCGGCAGTGGCACCAAAATTTGGGAGGCCGTCGTCGTACCTCTCAAAGATAGAAATTATGTGCCTGAATTGCGGGTAACTATTAAATAGTAGCTAGTGGTAAAACAGGGTCATCCACGAGGAAACGAGGGCTTTATCGAGTGTTAAATGTTATTAAAACACATGAAGAAGTCACTCTAAGTGGGCGGCAACCAAGTTTGGAGCTTTTTATTTTGGAAAACACTAAGATTACTTTAAATACTAAATTACCAAATGATTAGAAAGGATGATGTATATATGATCACAACTAGCACGGAAGATGTAACTAAGATTATAACGAGTTTTGGGCGCAATTGGTTTACATTTCTAGTTATCATTGGATAATTGACTAATTATCATATTTTTATGCATTAACCATATATTGTGGAGAACTTGTCAACACCTTTCGAATGAAGATATTTCTCACCTCTCCTTGGTTACAGTTAGAGTGGGCGATTGGCGCCACACAATAACCCTTACCCTCGGGTTACTCTAGACGATCGGCATCGTATACTTCCCCAAGATTAGCAACAAACTTAGACATCCAATACAACTAACATAATATCCTACAAGCGAGAAACATTGGGATATCACAAATATATCTACTACTAACGACTATGAGGGTTGGCCTTCAAGCTAGACCTTATTAGTGAGCCACATTGATAATTAGTCAAACTCATTCAAATTAATCCTAAATCTAAGAAATTTCATTAATCAATAATCATATTTAGTTGTCACACCATATTATAACCTAACATTGACCAACGATAATCTCATCGACAAAAAGTCAAAAGTCTTTCGGGTTTAATCAAAAACCTAGAAAACAATCAACCCACAATCATCAACTAGTTGATCACCCTAGTCTTTATCATGCATTAATCACACAAGAAAGCACTAAACATACTTGATAATCAAAGCACAAAATAGGATAAATTAAATCTCACAAATTCATACTAGAAATGCTTACCAATTGCTCCCAAGAGTATATTTAGCCTAGATTAAATAAACCTATAACAAAAGAGCAAGAATCCATGGTAAACATAGCGTAGATAATAAGCAATAAATGTAAAACTAGGGTTTTTGAGAGATACATTCTAATGAGTAAAAGAAGAGAGAGGGAAAAAGTTCCAAAAATGAAAAATATAAGTAGGCTGCTCTATCCTTTGTGGGCCGCAATATATGTCGCGGGCCGTGAATCTCATTTCGTACAACATTTTATTCTACGTTTTTGTCTTCGCGGGCCGTGGTATATGCCGCGGCCCGTGAAGGCGCTTCTGCCCTTTTCTTATTTCCATTGCTACAGATGAATCGTTGATCTATTTTGGGTGTTTTCATTGTCGTTTTTATAGTATTTGTGAAGATGAAAACAATGATGCTATCCATGGAACCCAGTTTATCTTGGATCATTCTTCCTTTGCTACTTTGACTTCCTTCTTTGACCCTTTTATCTTCCACCACGCTTTGACTCGTGGTCTTTAGTCTTTTACCATCCTAGTGAATGACCTTCACTAAAATACTCTGAAGTGCTTACGAGTAATCTACAAATAATCTCACAAAATAGAATCTAGATGCTTGTAAGGAAATAGAATCCATTAGTTCTCAATAAGCTACAAAATGAGGGATTTGGATATTAAAACCAACAATGACCATCTAACCCCTTGTATGTAAACCCACTTAAATCTAGCAATCTACTATACAAAAGCTACTAAAATATATGCTAAATGCATTATGGAAAACATGCTTCTAGAGTCTCATAAGTAGTTTTTTCTATGCCTAGACCTGCAATATTGCCTCAAACTGTTCTCCTAGAGTTGCCAGGTAATGATTTCAAAGCTTCTATGTCAATAATTTTCTTCCTCCTGTTTTCATGACCCATTTCATTGTCCTCATGTCCCAGGGTTTACCTAGAATAAAATCCTTCTTTTCCATTGACCATACTGTGCCGATGGTTCAGATTGAGACTTGAAAGAGTGCAGTAGCCTCGAGTCGTTAGAGATGCGCAATTTTGCAACCTGGCTTGTTGGCTAACATGAATTTCCCCACGTGTTGTTGTTTCTCGTTGTTTAGATTCTTCTACTTCATGTTCAACCTCCTCCCTAGCAAGCCCCGTGATGAAGGGAGAACAAGGTGGTTTGTAGAACAATCGATTCTGAAATGATCAACTGTAGGGTTCGTTGTGAAAACCTTTCCAGATTTTGAGGGCCTCAAAAAAATAAATTCCATTCACATTTTGATGGAATACAATTGAGGAGTATTGAATAAGAACAAGTAGTGATAGAGGATAATTAGAGAAATGAATGTATAGTCGATATGTACTTATGCATTTTAAGAGATGCAGTGTTTCAATTTTACTGGACAAATCGTTTTACCGTTCACTAAATTTGAATCATTGATTCATTTGTTCTTACCGAAGCCCGCCAAAATTTTGTCCACTTTCCTTCCATAGCCCAAAATTGTGAAAATGTAACTAGTGTGGGAAACTCACAAAACACAAGGCTGAAAAAAGTCAGCCTTGCCTCTCAAAAAGAGGGCACCAGCAGTCCTTTTATTCATAAAAAAAGGGCCCCAAAGAAACTTCAAATTTCACTCTCTGCACTCTAAAAGGGACGGAGGGAGTAGAAAAGATAAAGATAAAGAAAATAATTTGAAACATGAAAAGTAAAAAAGAAGGCAAGTATAATGAGGTGATAGTTAAATTAAGTGGAACAACACCATTGAACTTGACTCACAGTTTGCACAGTATAATTCGGCACAAAAGATCCAGACTGAAATTCGAAGGTATATTGTGTAAGAGAATGTTATTTTGCATACATAACTCTTCATTTATATAAATTAATCCATCCGTCCCAATCAATTCCGCGCACTTACTATTTGACAGTTAAAATTGTCGATATTTGACCACATATTTGAATAAATTTTTTAAAATTAAATACCATCTGTTATGGTGGGGGGTTTGGCAGACCCCTTTATTAATATAAAATTAAAGATACATAGAGAGGAGGACTTAATACCTTACCTCAAATAAGTTTGTGACTCATGAATCTATACATCACCTACTTTAACCTAATGAGTCATCAGACCTACAATGTGGAATAAAAGAAAGCAAAACGTTCAATACTTGTTTGATACATCATACAATACAAAGTTTGAAAAAACAAGGCACATTTAGATCCTTCTAAAGAATGGAAGGGCGTGCTGGTCAGCCCTTAGTTTGGCTTTCAAATCTTTTGTCAAACCTGCAAAACAGTTAAAGTTATGTACATGACTTTTTCTTCCCACTTTTACAAGCGAATCTGCCACTCCATTACATTCTCTGTATATGTGTACAAAAGATACCTCAAGTTTGCTAATCAGATCCCAGATGATCCTGAATAGATATATGAACAATATTATTATCGTATGAGATATTGTTAGATTCGTTGTAGCACGTAATTTCCGAATATTATTTTTTATGTGCCGTTATTACTCGTAGTTGCATATATTTATAGTCAAACATATTTTTTAGAGATTGTGAAAAATAATCCTTGCAATATTAACTGGGACGGAGGGAGTATATAAATTACACATATGTACCCATTAAAAATTTAAAGTTTTTTCTCCTTATAATAAAGAAAATCCTGACCAAATTAATCGACGTTGAACGCCTGAGAAAGTTTGCAGCAGCTGAAAAGGTAGTTTTCTAACAAACTTCTAAAATATACGAAATTTACGAACAAGCCCCTGAACTCCACCTTTGAAATTGGTTGGTTTGGTAGACCATTTACAATGGTAAAATCACTATTCAACCGTTCTTGTAGTTTAAGTTTATTAAATATTTAATCTTTCTCGTCCATGTCATCAACTGAAATCACAAAGAAATCATTTCATTTTTCTCTCCACAATGGTTGAAACCATTTTGCAATCACTCCATGTACACCAATCATACTCACTAGTTTTACCTTCAATATTTGATTTAAATAATTTTGACAACTAAAATAAATTGAAATGTGAAATTTAATACATTTTTAATTTAAAATTTTAAATTTTTTTTCAAAAAATATTAAATATTGTGTGATCTAAAATTAAATAATAAGAGAAATTGATTTAAAAAATTCCAGATTAAAAAAATTACATTTGAAAGACAAATTATTATGATTAGAAAAATTACAATAAATATTTAGATACTAAAATATTTATCTAACATGTCTAATTATTACAAATCGAAAATCAGAATATTGATTTAGTCTGATCCATTGTTACGAAAACAAAACGAATTACAAATAATAAAAATTAGTGTCCCAATTATTAAAAAAAATGAAATACAATTTAATTTTATGAAAAATATATTATAAATATTTTAAAAAATGGACTATTACTAAAAAAAGATTATAGAGTAATAAAAAAACATGAAGTATGGATTAAAAAAAATTAAACAAAACAAAACAAAACAAAGAAAAGAAATCATGAAACAATTGGGAGTTGAATGTTAGTCTAGCGGTTGAAGTCTAGTGCTACTACCATGAGGTCATGGGTTCAATTCCCACCAAAGGTAAGGGGAGGGGAGGGATTTTATTGGGGGCTCATTTGAGTTATTACCCAATTTTTTTTTTTAAAAAAAAAAATCATGAAACAAAACAAGGAGCAAAATCTGAATGAGGAAGGGATTATTAATTTCTTTTGGGTGATTTGGAAATAAAGCATTGGCGGTTCCAGAAAACAAAACAAAGGAGGGCATCACATGGGCCGCCTGGCAAATTTGCACATTGGGCGATTCCATAAAGTGGAAAATAATGTCCGGTTGCAATTTTGTGGAACCACTTTGGAATTCCCATTGTGGGGATTTGTGGTTTCACTTGGGTTTCAGAGTAGTTCTAGTTTTAAATTGGAATCGCTCTGGAGCCCCCATTGTACACGCTCTTAGTTAAAACCGCAATGTATTTTTTTTTTTAATTTAACCATCCTGAGATGGAGGAGAGTTATATTAGGCTTCCCAGACCCTTAATGAACAATAAGGAAGCCGAAGCTTAGTTTGTTTACAAAATGAGAGCATATTGCTCTTAAAGCAACACCTTGTTGCTTCCAAAATAGTTGAAAAAAACCCATAAGTAAAACTAGAGGATTACAAATACTAATGGCTTGGTAGTTGGCGCTCGAACTTGTTAGTGAATCCGAAGAGACACAAGTCAGTCAGAGACAACCTTAACCAAAACCAGAAGCCTATCCTCTAAGTCTTCGTGGAAACTTTGCCAATGCTATACTAATGCCAATGCTGCCCGTAATCTTCCTGAGTAAAAATCCTGCCATTTGTCACCATTCTTCCTATGATCATACGCTGGATAACCTCTTCCTCCTCAGCCTTTTAATCTGCAATGAAACAAACAAGAAGGAAGCAGTATCTGGTCCTGTAGAAAACATGTGCCCGAGATAACATATTATGTATAGATTATGTTTCCACTTGCTGTTCCTATTCTGACCCCATGAACTCCATTTTTATCTAGCCAAATCAATCCTTTAAGAAACGGTGGAGTATTGCTTGAGTCTAAATCTCCAGTTATGGAATTCTCCCTAGCATATTTTGCCAAAAAATCAGCCACTGTGTTTGCTTCCCTAGAGACATATTGGATTTGGTTTTCTGTATGCATCTCATGCAAATGATAGTGAAGAGAAAATAGTCTCCATGAGCCAGAGTAAGGATCATGTATAGCTCTTATTGCTTGCTGACAATCTGACTCTAGTACACTACCTCTGATTTCCATTTCTAAGCAGATTTGATATGCAAATAAAATACCTTCCAGCTCTGCTTGTAAAGGGGAGTCTGATGTAAAGGTTTTAACTCTCATTAGTTTCACATCTCCCCTCCAGTCTCTAATTATTACAGCACAAGAAGAGTCTCCCCCCTTTACCCATGAAGCATCCATGTTCAACTTGAGACCATTTTTTGGTTTTTCCCATTTAACTGCTGAGATAGAGATTTCTTTGTTCCTTTTTAGAGTTATGCTAGGAATGATTCCTGCCCGAATTAGCTTCTTATGTTTATCAGGATTTCCTTTCAACGGGTTAGCAGTAAAAATTATGAGCAACAGGTCCTTAATATTCTGAAAACATGCTTCTACTGAAAAAGCCAGGTTTTCATATAGTAGTTTATTCCTGTGTGTCCAAAGAGACCATGTTGTTACAATGAGTGCAGCTATGTATACATTATTCAGACTGTTAGTCCCTACCTGAATGGAGAGGTAATGATCAACTAAATGACAGAAACTCCTAAAAACAGGTGGATGTAAATTCAGAATGCTATTAACTTTTTTCCACACTGCAGTTGCCTGGTGACATGAATTAAAAAAGTGGTTGATTGAATCCGAGTGGTTCGAGCAAAAGGGGCATTTAGAAGCTAGTGAAAAACCAAGCTTACATAGAACATTTTCAAAAGGCAAAATTCCATTCAAAGCTCTCCACATTAATATAGACATTTTAACTGGTATGAAATTTGACCATACCTTGTGTAAACTTCTGATGCTTGTACCCCTCAGCCTCAGTATCTTGTAAGCTGAGCTGACTGAAAAATTCCCATCCTTAGAAGGCTCCCAGATCAGTCTGTCCTCATGTGAATTCTTGATGGCTACCTCCTGCAATATTGAAACTATATTGGTAGCCAAATGTGGCTCCAGAGAAATAATATTAGAGTCTTTGTTCAGGATGAAGGTGCTTAAGGTGATATCAGGGAAGGGAAGTTCCACCTCCTCAGGCCATTTATAAAATAAAGCACCTTCTCCTGACCAATTTGCATTCCAGAAGGAGCAACCCCCTTTTCCATGAATTACTCTAGTCAAACTGTTTGTTTTTTCAGTAATGGAGCAAATTCTCTTCCATACCTGAGATGTCTTGTAGGAGTCAGGTATGGACCACAGATGGTGAGACCATTGAGTGGTGTTCTTTTGGAGCTTCCACCATAACTTGCAGGAGAATGAATCAACTGTGGCTTGGAGGTCTCTAAACCCTATCCCATTCTCTTGTACAGGCATACTCATTTTACTCCAAGCTCTCCATTTTTTTCTTGCCTCTGAACTTTCAGTTGCACCCCAGAACAGACCAGATGCCATCCTTTCCATCTTCCTCAAAATTACCTTGGGAGGTTTTAGTACAGCAAACAAGTGGGTTGGGATTGAAAGAAAGCAGTGGTTTATTAATATGATCTTCCCTCCTGTGCTAAGCCACCTATTTTTCCAGTTATTAATGCTTTTTTCTAATCTCTCCAGTATAGGATAGTAATATCTCTGAGTGTTCCTTCCTGTGAATATGGGAATACCTAGGTATTGAAAAGGAAACTCTCCCATAGTCATTCCTAAAGACCTTCTTATAATCTGAGTTCTATCAGCTGGGGTGGCAGGATCAACATAGAAGTTGGATTTAGAGAAATTAACTTTCTGACCTGTTGTTTGCTCATATGCAGTAAGAAATCTTTTAAATCTTTTCAGATTTTCCTTATTTCCACTGAGAAATACAGCTGTATCATCTGCATACATTAGGTGAGTTATCTGTGGACATGTCTTAGGTAAATCAAAATTTTTCAGAAAGCCAATTTTGAAAAGTTTTTTAATTCCTCTGGAAAAGGCCTCAGATAGTATATTATACAGAAATGGGGAAAGGGGATCTCCCTGTTTTATTCCTCTATTAGATGCAAAGTATCCTGAAGCTACACCATTAATTATCACTGAAAAATGGGCTGAGGCAATATTCTGCAATATTCGGTTCACAAAAACTCCATGGAAACCAAATTTAAGGAGAATTGAATTAAGAAAAGACCATGATACCCTATCAAAAGCTTTCTGCATATCTAATTTGATGATTAGGTTCTGCTTCCTTGATTTCCTTTTTAACATTCTGGTCATTTCTTGCATCAATATTATGTTATCTGTGATATCCCTCCCTTTCATGAAAGCACTTTGCTCAAGAGATATTAGTTGAGACATGAAAGGCTTAATTCTTTCCATCATCATCTTAGAAAAAACCTTGTTCACAAAATTTGAAAGGCTTATTGGTCTGAAATCTGAGAATGTAACAGGTACTGTTCTTTTAGGAATTAATGCTAGCCATGTACTAGAAATAGCATTAGGAATTTTACCATTCTTCAGAAAGTCATTTGCAGCCTCAAGTAAATCTGTTTTAACATTATCCCAAAAGGTGGTATAGAAAAAACCAGGATATCCATCAGGACCAGGTGAGCTGTGTTTATTAAGATCAAAGACTGCAAACTTAAGCTCATGGATCAGGAAGGGAGATAATAGTTGATCATTTTCTTGTTCATTTATTATTCCAGGTATTTCAGCTAGAAAATGATTCATATAAGTTCCTTGCTTCTGTGGTTCTTCTTCATTAAATAGAGCTCTATAAAATCCCACTGCTTCCTCTTTAATCTTTGTTGGATCAGATGTCCAAATTCCATTTTCATCTCTAATTTTACTGATTCTGGATTTAGTTCTTCTTTCCCTAATTGAGTGATGAAAATAACTAGTATTGGCATCACCATATTTAAACCAATTCAGTCTAGCCTTTTGCCTAAGGTAGATTACTTTCTCCTTTTGAGCCCTCATCAGCAACTGTTTTGTGTTATTCAGGTCTGTCAATATGGAATCAGTTGGTGTTTGTTGAAAAGAGATTTCCAAATCATTAACCTTATTCTCATATTGCATCAGATTCTGATCAACATTACCAAAGTGTGTTATATTCCACTGCTTTATTTCCTTTTTAAGCCTTTTTAATTTATAAACCATCCTATACATTCCTCTATAAGGGGTGTCCAGGCTCCAATTCGATTTTACTAAATTAAGAAAGTCCTGTCTACTAATCCACATCTCCTGAAATCTAAATGGTCTAGGAGCTTGTTCCTCAGATGATTGTATGGATAATAAAAGAGGAGCATGATCCGATGAAAGTCTATTTAAAACATGAATAGAGCTGTTAGGAAAGTTATCAAACCAGTCTAATGAGCAAAGTCCCCTATCTAACCTTTGGAATATTAACTCTTTACCTCGTTCCTTATATCTGTTATTGCACCATGTTAAGGAGTTACCTACAGTGGGAATATCATGCAAATCCAGATCCCTCAGAAAATTATTAAATTGTTTCATGCTTTTTTTAGGGGTTGACTTCCTCCCTCTATACTCAGATACTGAAGCTACTGTGTTAAAGTCACCAATAAAAATAGAATGAGGAATATTAGTTGCCTTTAGGTCCTGCCATAAGGATTCTCTGATTGATCTATGTACACTTGCATAAATAAATACACAATTCCAGCTCAGAGAAGATGATGAATCAATTATATTTACTTGTACATACTGATCTGTCTCACTTAACACTGAGATACTATAAGACTGGTTCCAAAATAGCCAGATTTTAGCTCTCTGAGCAGAGTAAGCATTCTGATATCCTAGATCATATTTAAACTTTATGATCTTCTGGTTTTCTTGCCATGGTTCAATTAGGCACATTATGTCTAACTTATGTTTTTGTTTCAGAATCTTAAGTCTCTCTATTGAGGTACCAACTCCCCTTACATTCCAAACTAACACATTCCCAATTATGGTGTGTGTAATCATTTAAAAATTTTGGGGTTGGCTTTTTGTGTAGATCTGAGATTTCTACTAGTCTTAGCAGAGTTTTTACCTTTTTCTCCTGACTTACCATTGTTATTAGTAATCACAGATGAAAGGTTCTGCTCTGAGGGTCTTACCTAAGCCTGTGGCTGCTCACTTTCATTCTCCAAACTTACCATTTCAGAGCAGTCTGATGTTTTCTCTTTCAGTTCATCCTCTATGCTGGAGCTTTCCTCTGCTAAATGTTTATGAACTTGCTCTTCGAACTCCATTTGTACTTGTTCTTTAAGTAACACAGAGGAAATAATTTGGTTAGTATTAATATCAATTGGTAATGTAACTTCCTGTGACTCAACTGTTTCATGGTAGATCTCTGCAATCTCCCCTTCCTTCTCTACCTGTTCATCATCACTGTCTTCCAAGGATTGAAAAGCATTAGAAATTGTAACTGTGCTAATATTTGTTTCCTTTTCCCTTGTGGGGGAATGGGTAGGGGAATGGTTCTTTTTTCTCCAAATGGATGTGGTTATTGGCTTAGATATATCATCTAGTGAGTAAAATGGACCATTACGTTTTCTATGACTTACCTTAAAGAAATTTATGTTGCTATCAGTTAAGATTCCTGTGTTTATTGTTTGATTTTGCACATCCTTTTCCTTTTGAGAAACTGTTAGAGCTGATGTCCCTCCCAAGTTAGTTTCCTCTGTTGGGTGAGGGCCAGTTCTCTGCTTAATAGTGGCAGCATTTTCTAACTTCTTATTAGCAGATTTCCTCAGATTAGGATGCAAAAAATTGCAGCTTGAGTTACTATGACCAATTATTTTGCAGTGAGTGCAATATGTTGGCAATTCCTCATATTCTATAGGATATTCAGCTACCTTGTTTCCTATCCCTACCATTATTGATTTAGGGAGCTGAGCTAACAAGTCTATTTCTACACAAACTTTAATTGCTGAAGGTCTTGTTAATGCCATTGTTGCTGCATCCATCTTAAGAAACCTTCCTACCTGACTACTGATTCCGATTATAGCAGAGTTATTATAGAAATGGAGTGGTAGTTTGTGAAATGTTACCCAAACTGGTACTATCGAGGATTCCACTGATGGGGAGAAATCTGGTGTCCATTTTTGCATCTTCATTGTGTAACCTTGTATTGACCACTGTCCCTTCATCCAACACCTTTGGTAGTCTTCGTTTTCCTGAAATCGAATCAAAACATGACGATAATCAATAGAACCAATTTGAAATTTAGATTTAAAACCTATTGATTTGAAGGACTGGAGTAGCGATTCCATCTGCGGTTTCCCTCTGCTAAACTTTCCGACGAGGGCATTCTGGTAGTGTGAGGCTAGGATTTCTCCTTCTTCGGGAGGGAGTATGAATGCAATCTTGCCCTTGTATTCTGTTGTCGGGTGTAAGTTTGGGGTATCCGGAAGGGACGAGAGGAGGGGGGATTGTTTTGTGTTGAGAGCTTGGGCAAAGCTTCGAGCGACCAGTGGCTTAGGGATAGGATCCGGAGGCGGAGGAGGCGTCGGCGACGCCATGATCGTCCGCCGGTGTGACTATCTCGCAGATAGTGAATTTGTATCAGGCGAATCAGTTGCAGTTAGAAATGGTGAGATCAGTTGCAGTTAGAAATGGAGGTGAAGAAGAAGAAGGATGACTGTGTGAAATCGCACCGAATTCGCACACAGGCACAGTAATGAGACCGTTACCCACAGAACAAATCAAATTTTAAGACCGCAATGTATGGAAGAAGGGGTTACGAACACTTGCTGAGTTAAATAAGATCATAGCACAAGTTATTTGTTCTCTACATAGCACCATTTCCAGGTCTTTTCACCGACTCCTGAGATCATTTTTGCACACCCAAGAAACATGGCGTCAGGTGATGTGTGGGTAAATTGGTTCAAGTACTGGTGTGGTCCTTGTTGTAAGAAGGAAGAAAGATGGACACAATCAGGAAGATGATTATATAAGAGCTCCAATGGTGTTTAATTCTTAAGCAATGGAGTTGGAGTTTGGTTAATGAGGTAGCATGCTGTCTGAATACATTCACCCTAAAATTTGATCGGAAGAGAGGCTTGGAAGTGGAGTGTCCGAGCTACATTTAGAATGTGGCGATGTTTTCTCTCGACCCTCCCATTTTGTTGCGGAGTATAGGTGCATGAGCTTTCAAACAACACCCCTTTCTTGACAAAGAATGGACGCAAGGCTAAGAATTCAGCCCTATTGTTGAATCGAACACACTGAATGGATGTTTTAAATTGGTTATGAACCATGGCAAAAAATTTTTGGAGGATCTGGTGTGTCTTAGACTTATGTCGCATGAAAAACACCCAAGTTGCTCTAGAAAAATCGTCGGCGATGGTGAGAAAGTAGAAGGCTCCAGTAGTTGAAACAACACTATATGGGCCCCAAATGTCGCAATGAATCAAACCAAATAATCTTTAAGCTTTATTTGAACTCAATGGAAAAGAGTTGCGAGTTTGTTTTGCCTGAAAACAAATATCGCAAGGACCACACAATTTATCACTACAAATGAATTTATTAAAACTAGCTAACGTGAACATCACAGACAATGAAGGGTGACCGAGGCGTCGATGCCAGATAGCTGAAGTTGTAGAAGATGGTGCAGAAACAGCGTGAGCAGAAGAAACTGAAGGCAACACAGTGCCAAAAGAACGTTACCACTAAACCCCTCATTCTTCTTCACCCACATCAATCACCATCCTTGAAGTGCAATCCTAGATAACACAAAGCATGTCCGTTAATGTCACCACACAATTATCAAACTTAGTAACCTTGGAAGAGGATACTAAATTGCAATCAACACTGGGAACGTATAAGACATGGTTGAGAGTGGTAATGTTAGGAAACACCAAAGTTCCTGAGTGATAATAAATTCCAATTCGCTTGTATGGAAACTTGATAGCAATAAGATTAATAGAAATAAGATTATGAAGAAGCATTTTGTTGCCGGTCATATGAAAAGAAGCACCTGTATGAAATATCCAAGGAGACTTACCAGAGGCTTTGTTGGTTCCAGATTTGGTGTTCCAGGAACTAAACACTTGAAGAACCTGGTTCCATTGCTCCTGGGTGACTGTTGGACCGAGAACGTCTGTATCTTGAGATGTAAGGACGGTTTGTCATGGATAAGAAGAAGGCTGTTGGACAGTGTTTGCAACTCCAGAGCTATGACTTTGTCCCCATCTAGAAGAACCACCCATAATCGATGAAGCTTGTGAATTTGAGTTCCCTCTGCCATGAGAAAAAAATAAAATACTCAGGGAATCCAATGAGCCGATAACACTTGGAGACATTGTGACCGGATTTGCCACAATGAGTGCATCAGTGACAAGGAGGTCATGGATAAACCGAACACTGAGTTGCCATAGGCATGGAGTATGGCTATTTGAATTCAAGATCTCTAACCATGGGGAGATATTGTTCTTCCTGAATAGCCAACGAATAAACACAATTAAGAAATGGCAAGGGTTCCTGCGTCATGACACTGGAGCGAAGAGATTGATAGGCCGCATCATCCAATCCAATAGGAAATTGATGGATGAGTTCTTCGTCAGGTTCTTTGGACAACCTTTCAGTGATTTTGCAGGTACAATTACCACAAGTACAAACAATAGGTGGTACATAAGATTTAAATTCATCCCATAATTTCTTTACGACACCAAAATAAGCCACAATGGACTGTTCAAATTGGCGGAAACAGGCAAGATTAGCACTGAATTGGAGTTCTTGGTCTGTTATCGACCAAAAATCGTTGATTAATATCATACCACAAATCCTTGACAGTCTTGGTAAAAGAGATGGATAAATGTATTGACGATAGACTGAAGGATCCATCCCTTGAGCATGGAGTGGACGCTCAACCAATTCTCCTCATCAACAGAATCAATGGGTTTCTTAATTCTGCCGCTGATTAAGCCAATATTTCATTTGGCGTGGAAAGCATTGAGCATGGATTCTTGCCATTCCTGAAAGTTTTCGCCTTTGAGAGAGACATGACAAATAGAGAGACTGAGATGATCAAAGGGGTGGAGATAAAAAGGTGAATTAATATAATTTATTTTTTGTTTGGCATGAGATTGTTGAGGGTTTGACGCTCTAGAATCTGAATAAGAGCCTTCAGAGAAAGATGAGTGATCAGTCATAATTGGTCGAGAAAGAAGAATTTGCATTTGGAAGCCTGCTCTAATACCATGTAAGAAGGAAGACCTTTGAATTCTGTGTGTTATTTTCCATCTCTATAGTTAATCTTTATATATAGCTATTGTCTATCTAAGGAAAAGAACCTAAAGTACAATTTCTACAAGATTCTGACAATATTCTCTAATACTTACATCCCCCAGATGAGACCATTGAAATCCCCTGCCATGAACAGAGAAATGAACCGCGAGAAGAAGGAGGTGAGGAGTATGTGAATCCCTTATTGACCCAGGAGGAACAAGGTCCTACTGATTACTTACTGCTCTTACTTTTTACTGAATTATGATTCTGGGTTCTTGAATTTGATGATAAACCCATTTATTGTTCATGAAATTTGGAAATGATTCCAATTTATGGTGCTTTTTTTATTCATTATGCATCGGCTCTCCGTTCGAACAAGGAGGTTATGAGGGAGATTATGAGCAGAAATGCCCCCTAATCTTGAAGACGTTGCCCTAGACCCATTTTATCAGCATTACTTGGCTTTGGGAACCGACGAGAAGACACGCGGGAAGAAGCATCAAAACTAAAGCTGTTGAGGAAGAGAATCCGGGAGAAGAAAAACACCGAGAAGAAAGCGCCGGAAGAATTTGACATTGATTTTGACGAGGATTTAAAGAGAGCGCTGCAAAATTTGTGGGATGATCGGTATTATAATTTGGGGGCTCGGGTCAATCAAGGCGAAGGAGATTCCTCGTCAAAGACAAAACCGTCAGCTTTGGAAGAACTCTACGGTCGGAAGTGCAGCTATTTTGGCATGAATGATTAGCTATTGAGCACATGGTCGGGATACAGGCACTTGACCTAAGATGAATGCATGGAGGGTCATTTGTTCGATGTGATGGTGAGGAGATTTTGGAGGTAAAATGCAAGGTGAAAGAGTGATGGGAAACGAAGACGGTGGAGAATTGTTGGTGTTTTTACTTGACGACAAGGATGTGATTGATGACTGAATTGCGACTATATTGAAGACCGACAGAAACACAAATTTTCCCCCTGCTGTTGACGAGAATACGTTGGAAGAAGAAGTGTAGTTACAAACAGCGTTGCAACGTTCAATAGTTGGTCAAATGGGGGCGGGGCCAATGAAGGAGAAAGAGCTTTGGTCGAGTAAACTTTGCTTCATTAGTTTACGTGCAATATTATTGCAGTAGGGAGTTTTAGTTTTAATTATTTTTGTTTTAAAATGGTTAGAAGTAGGACTTGTTCAAAAGATTTAATATGTAGTTATCCTTATAAGTTAAGATTATGGTTAGTTGGTTGAATTAGTGTAGGAGTGCATATTGCACACGTTCGTTTGGCTTATTTGGCTATTATTCAAAGAAAACTCAGAAAAGCCGTGAGTTTGCAGCACCAAGTACTAGTCTATCGTTTATCATTTTTTCTTTCTATTCTGTATCCATGTTCAAACTCTTTGTGTTCCAACAATTGGTATCAGAGCTTGGTTGAAAATGGCTACAAATGGATTGCGAACGCCACCTCGAGCTTGTGGACGCAGTCCATCTAGGGCATATGGTTGCAATGTTATTATGCAACAAGTGATTCGGGAATCAAGTAGTTCAATGGTCTATCCCATTTTATATCGTACAAACTATGCTAACTGGTCTTTGATGAGGAGGGTGAACTTGTAGGATCAAGGTTTGTGGCAAGTAATTGAAGATGGAGATGTGGACTATTGGGAGAAGAGGCTAGCTTGTAACTTGAGATCGATGCCGCTCAAAATGTTTTCTACGCTTGCTGTAAAGGACACAGCAAAGCAAGCTTGAGACATGATCAAAACACAACGGATGAGTGTAGATCGTGTTCATGAGGCAAACACACAAAAGCTAAGGAAGGAGTTTGAGTCGATCGCGTTCAATGATGTAGAAAGTGTTGATGATTTCTCCATGAGGATAACCAGCGTCATCAACAATTTGTGAGTTCTTGGGGGATACAGTGGAGGATGATTGTGTAGTGAAGAAATTCTTGCATGTTGTACCACCTCATTACACACAAGTGGCGATTTCGATTGAAACCTTTCTCGATATAATCACTCTTTCAATTGATAAGCTTATCGATAGGTTGCGCTCGATTGAGGAACGCTATGGTCTAGGTGAGATGGACACAAGCTCACGTTTGTTAGTCATGGAAGAGGAATAGAGATCACGTGGAAACACATACGGCAAGACTTCAGCTAGAGGGAATTGTTTCAATTGTGGCATATTTGGACACTATGCGAGAGATTGTCGTAAACCACGACGTGAGAGGAAAGAGGAAGCTCATTTGAGCATACTCGATGATGATCAAATCACATTGTTACAAGCATCAACAACCAGTGTGAATGCTGGGAACTCAGATCCAAGGTAACATCAAACCACTTAATAAGGAAAGAAGTAGAAATTTCTTCAGATCTCCTAACACTGTAGTCACTCGCTTGAAATCAAAATCAAAGAGTTCCAATGGATGTTAAAATCCTAACTTGGAACCTGAGAGGTATAGCTGGATCACTGATTAGACTTAGACATCTTTTACAAGTTCATAATATATCTATACTGATAGTTATTGAGACTAAACAGAACATAGAAAGACTTAATGGATTTAAACAAACACTGGGGGTTTGAGGAATGCTATGCTAAAAAAGACTCTAAGATATGGATAATGGCTAGAAATGGATATATGGGAACTGTCATAACTCTAAATGAACATTTTCTGAGTATTAACATGAAAAACACACAGACACTAAATGAGTTTCATATAGTAGCTGTCTATGGAAAACACTCAAGAGCACTAAGACAGAACATGTTTACAGATATAGAAGAGGCCTTAGAACAAATCAACACCCAATGTATTGTAGCAGGAGATTTTAATGTTAGTAGAACCCTCATGGAATACAGAGGAAGATATCCACAGAATCCCAATAGTATGCAATATTTTGACACTTTTATAGTGTCAAACAATCTAGAAGACATACCAATGGTTGAGAATTATTATACATGGACAAACTCAGGGAAGGGACATGATAGAATCTATAAAAGAAGGATATTAGGAAACTCACAGTGGTTTAATAAATATCCAAACACATCAGTTCATGCTTTAGCCAGGATGCCCTCTGATCACTCACCTCTAATATTAGGCACTAACATACAGGATAATACATCTCCAAAGGCCTTTATATTTAAAAATATGTGGACACTTAGACCTGAATTACTGCAACTAATACAGGCTAACTGGAACCAACCATGGCCACACCTGGGGATGTTTTGTTTTTCACATAAGTTAAAAATATTAAAATTGGAGTTAAAAGCATGGAACAAAAACACATTTGGTAATGTTTTTGAAAATCTAAAAATTGCAGAAAAAGGGTACAAGAATTGGAAGCTAAATATGACACTAATCAAGACCCCAATGATCTAAACCTCCTTTTCGAAGCCAATGCAGAGTTAACCAAAAACTTAAAAGAATAATATCTTTTCTGGAAACAAAAGGCGAAGCTCAATTGGCTAAAAGAGGGAGATCTCAATACTAAATTCTTTCATAACTCTATAAAAGAAAAGCATAACAGACACAGAATTAACAAGATTAAGGATAAGAATGGAAGCTGGATTACAGATCAGAAAGAATTGGGGGATCATGTTGCAAATTTCTTCAAAAACATGCTAACTAATACTTATAATGACAAATTCGGAAATTCCATGATGAGATATTTAAAATTCATACCCACAATTGTGACAGAACATGAAAATGGTGAAATGATCAAGTTAATTAAAATGCAAGAGCTGAAAAACATTGTTTTTCAACTTAATCCTAACAGTTCTATAGGGCCAGATGGTTTTGCTGGTAGTTTCTACAGGTGTGCATGGAAAATTATAAATGTAGATCTACTTTCATGTGTGCAGGAGTTTATGTGTGGTATTGCTATACCTAGGAGTATCTATAGTACACTAATTTTCCTAATCCCAAAAAATGAGACACCAAACACATTATCTGACTTTAGGCCTATTTCTCTGTCCAATTTTGTTAATAAAATATGCTCAAAGGTCCTGGTAGTTAGGATGTCATTAGTTGTGGATAAATGCATATCTAAAGAACAATCTGCTTTCATTAAGGGGAGGGAAATAAGTGATAATGTGGTTATCATGCAGGAGATGGTCAGATTTTTAGATAAGAAAAACCATGCCTTAAACCTAATAGAAAAAATAGACATGTCCAAGGCCTTTGATAGTGTCTCCTGACCAATGTTGAATTCATTGTTATTGAAACTTGGGTTCCATGGCCACTTTGCAAAACTGATCTTACAAAATATATCAAATGCATAGTTCTCAGTTTTACTTAATGGTAAACCCAATGGCTTTTCCAGGCCAACATGGGATTAAAATAGGGGGATTCAATATCCCTCATACTTTTCAACCTCATAACCGAGGTACTTAACAGAGGCCTGAAGATCATGTTCAATTCTGAACTGATGGATTACTTCTAGATCCCAGGAGGATTTAAACTAACACACATATCATATGCAGATGATACGGTGACTTTCTTAAAATTCACAAAAAAATCTCTCCTAAATCTGGTAAAATTCCCACACCATTATGAAAAAGCCACTGGACAAGTTATAAACTACCAGAAAAGTGCTTTTTACATAGGTAAATGGGCTAGCACGGTCACAATTTAGAGGGTGAAACACATCACAAAGATGAGCCAGAGAACATTCGCATTCACATACTTGGGAGTTTCATTCTATAAATGTAGAAAACTAAATGTTTACTACCAGTATCTAACAGAGAAACTCAACAAAAGAGTCTCAAACTGGAATTCCAAGTTACTAAATCAGGCAGGGAGAACAATACTCATTAGACATGTCCTCACAGCGATTCCTCAACATACCTGGTGTGTCTCAGCCCCAACAAGTCAAATAATCTCTTAAATGGAGTCCATTTGTTCATAATTTCTATGGGGGAAAAATGAAACTGATATCTCTAAAATACATTGCAGATCATGGCCTAGACCGTGTTACCCTAGGCTAGAAAATGGGCTAAATTTTAGGGATTTCCATACCATCATAGATTCATTCTCAATGAAACTATGGTGGAAACTACATGAAGGGTCAAGTATTTGGGCACAACTCATATGGTCATTGCCAAAATCTAGCAGAACCTCTGATCCATGAACAAGAATCCTAACAATAAGTTCTAAAACAGTAGAGAACTCTAGAGTCATAATAGGTAGGGGTCTTTGTGATTTCTAGACTGCTAATTGGTTTGGATTAGGACTACTAATTGATAATTGGAACCATAACTCTGAACTCCCTAGCCCTTATATGACAGTTAAGGATTTCTTAGAAAACATAAACCACATAATGCAGTCACTTAGCATAGGTTTCAGTTCACTGATTATGTCAAAGTTGGAACACTTTATTATGCTCTTTGACAAACAGGATCACATGGTGTGGACTCCATCTACTACAGGTAAGTTCTCTATAAAGTCTGCTTATCAACTGCTTAGGAACAAGAAACATCAAGTGTCAGGACTGGAAAAGGTATGAAGCTCAATCTTACCCCAAAAGATTGCAATATTTGTCTAGAAAGTGATTAATAAACTGCTCCCATTGGATGATATATTGCAAACTATGGTGATTAATGTTGCTTCTAGATGCCCTCTCTGTTTTAACCATGAGGACTCTCTTAATCATATTTTTAATAAATGTCAAGTCATTGAGAAGCTATGGAAACATACTGCTCACTTGCTAGAAATAAATGACCATACTTGTGATTATATATCTGACAAATTATCTTGGTATTGGTCGAACACAGCCTTTTCAAAAACAAAAAACAAAAATTTTTAGATCTTACCATCTTTAATTTGTTAGATAGTGTGGACAAATAGATGCTCAACAATGTATGATAACAAAAAAGTGAGGGCTGACAGTATGATTTTTGAATTGAACAGAATATTGGCTGATATTTTAACTGTACATCCTCAGGTTATATATAGAGATTGTGATTCCTTGGTTTTATAAGGACTAATCCCAGTGCAGAAGCAACCAAAAACTAAAATCATTAGAGTCTATAAATGGGAACCACCGGACATAGGGTATAAACTGAACACAGATGCCACACACTCACATTTATCTTACTCTAAAGCTGGAATAATTATCAGAAACATGGAATGCACAGTCAAAATGGCAGCAATAGATAGCATACCATCAGCAGACTCGCCATTAGAGGCTGAACTATTGGCCATCAGATCAGGCCTTCACTTATGTATTCTAAATAACTTTCACCCTCTGATAATTGAAATTCACTCTATGTAGGCCGCAACGATACTACAAGGAAGGAAAATCTCACCATGAAAGATCAGGAAGTTATGTTCGGAGATCAATGATGATGCAGCAAACATAGGAGCAACGTTTCAACACATTTTCAGGCAACATAATCAGGCTGCGCACGAACTTGCACATATGGCACTAGGTCTGGATACTCAACTGATCACTACCTTACAAGCACATGACTTCAACCAAAGAGTCAAGGAAGCAATCATGGCGGATCAGATGAGACTGCCAAACATTAGAGTTCAACACTAAAAGTACGACGTCCATCTCTATTAGGCTCATCCAAGGAGTTATGTATAGCATTGGTTTTTTAGAAATGTTTTCAAAGGATTTTCTTGGCTAGAAAATGTTAACACTTAGGGTGGAGGCATTTTATTAGAGACACAATCCTTTACGTAGCACCGCTTTTGTCTTAGAAGCGCGGTCACACCCTTATAATAGGAAAGTTCTTAAACCTAAACAACTGTAATATTTTTGGTTACAGAGCTAGGGGTGACCAATACATACCCCCACCTACCAGGTGGTTTCTAATAATAATAATAAAAAAATAGTCGGGAACTCAGAATAGAGATATTGATGCTCGGTCGAGGACCGAGTGGTGGATGCACGGTCTGGGATCGTGTGTGTAAGGAGCGGCTAGAGCCGTGTAGTGGATGCTTGATCTGGGATCAAGTGTTGTCTCGGTTGAAGATCGATTGAAGAAGGCATGGCATGAAAGTCGTGCGCTAAATGCTCAATTGGGATAGAGTTTTGGAGGCTTGGTTTGGGATTAAGTTTCAAAGGCTCAGCTGGGACTGAGTGAAGATGGATGGCCTGGGGCCATGTACACGAGGAATGGAAGCGTGGTTAGACCAGCCGTGTGTGTTTGAGTGCTTGTTCAGGAAGCGAGTGTTTTCGGTCTATGACCGAGTAGAAGCTGAGTCGAAAGAAATGGATTTGGCATGTTAGGTGCTGGTGTTCGTATCAATGGTTGTTTGAAAACGTTGATGGATGGATGGGAGTAAAGGTGAATGGGTACTTTGTGTGGCCACTGCTGGACAACTTTGAGTGGAACAACGGGTTTTCGAGCTGGTGCATGATTTCCCTTGAACCCGTGCGTCAGAAGTGTAGTATTTGGTGAGCTCAGCTTGTTTGTTTTGCTCTGCATGCAACTTTGAAGAAATTCTCTTCGTTTTGTTCTGCATGCAACTTTGAAGAAGAATTGTTTGATTATGTTTTGCATGAAGCAACACTTGTTTTGGAGGCATGCATCAGCACATAATTTATTTGTTTGTTTTGCATGCAAAGTTTAGGACGAAGATATATTGGAGTAAACTTTGCTGCATTAGTTTACATGCAATATTATTGCAATAGGGAGTTTTAGTTTAATTAGTTTTGTTTTAAAATGGTTAGAAGTAGGACTTGTTCAAAAAACTTAGTCTGTAGTTATCCCCATAAGTTAGGATTATGGTTAGTTGGTTGAGTTAGTGTAGGAGTGCATACTGCACACGTTCGTTTGGCTCTATAAGTATTCGAAGAAAACTCATAAAAGTTGTGAGTTTGTGGCACCAATTACTAGCCTATCATTTATCATTTTTGCTATCTATTTTGTATCAACTGTTCAAACTCTTTGTGTTCGGGAGCCACCAGATTTTGCCCCCCTTGAACCCTAGCCCCGCCCTCTATTCCGGCATCTAGTTGAAGAAGACGATCCATGTTCTGCAATTTTCTATTTTTTTGTTTTCTCACTAAACAAAACGATGTCGTTTTTCCATAAGTAAAACGATGTTATTTTGTTAATGTACATACAAAAAAAAAATTAATGGATGACCAATTGGGCTGAAACCCAATTGGCCCAAATGCACACTTGAAAACCCTAACTTTCCAATTCTTAGAGGAGAATCACGTCCCAATCTCAGAGCCCAAACTTTGCTCTTCTCACTTCCGTCTCTTCTCATTTCTGTCGACCGCCGTGAGTCTGTGACCAGTGGCCGTCCATCCGCCGCGCCGACGAGTGCTTCACCGTTCGGCCGCCCGCGTTCGGCGTCTCCGACCTCAGCCAGCGACCGCATCCAAGTCCGAGCTAAACCAAGGACAACTGGGCAAGGTATGCGAGGATTTGATTTGATTTTTTTTGTGGTGATGTAACTCTTGTTGTGTATTTATAAGTAGTTAGAAAGTTTAATTTAATGAAACAATTCATTTACATATTTATATAAGATAGGAACTAGTCAGAGGTTATATAGCGTTTTACCTTCAAACTATTTGTTAAGAATCTTATGTTGATGACTGACTAAGTTATAAGTTGTGTGATGATATTTTTGCAAGATTTATATTTGACTGTGATTGGGTATGTGTGTAGTTTTGTTTAATTAGTCTATTTGTTTAGATCACTGGAGAGAAATCATTGCTTTTTTTGAAGACTTTTGACATTCTTGGACATACTGATGTTACAGCAGTACGAAATTGAGCATCGGAATCCGCAGATAGAGCAAAGGTAGGACCAAGAACTTACTCCACTGCGATTTTCCAAGAACTCACAGTCGGCTCACAAGGTACTGTGCTCTGCTCTTCAAGAATTTTGTGGACTTGTGTTGAATTTGAATAGCTTGCTTGAATTATGTGGACTGTGAATAGCTTATTTGAATTGAATATCATATTTTCCTGTGTTTGTATAACTTGTGTGATACAATTGTCTCCGGGGGCTAGTGATTCTACTTCTAGCAACTCAAGTATTAGAAAGTAGTTTTTTATGCAGTGACCCGTACTTGTAAAAATATAATTATTATGTATTCATCTTATTATGTAAACTTTGTTAGTTAAAATATTGTAGTATTTAGCGTTCAAAATTTTTTTTTTTGCCTCTCTTTTCAACCCTCCCTTACATAATGTTCTGGTTCCGCCAATGATTCCAACAAGCTTCCTCGTCTAACACAAAACCTGCCGGCGGGCTGGAGTGTGGCAGCTGTGTCGTGGATGAGCAGCGGCTGCACACATGGTCGAGTTACAGGCATGCGATGAATGCGTGGAGAATCATCTGGACAACCAGGATCAGAGTGATGAGATGCCGGGTGAAAGGGTGCCAGAAAACTATGACGATGGGGGAATGCCGGTGTGTTTACTGGACAACCAGGATCAGATTAATGACTGGATTGTGTCTATACCGGAGGCCATGCATCTGGCCGGATCTTTATGCAGTGAGTTGTGTTAAAACGTACGAAATTTCACCTTTTTTTCTTTGTTGAAAGCTCAGGAGACCCATTTGTAGCATGCGTTCTGGAGTCATTCGTGAACTCGACGTTTTTTCTGCTCCTCGTAGTTGTGTGTTGTGTGTTAAATATTTCACTCAGAACCATTTGTAGCTTCCATATAAATAATTCTCTGCATTAATTAGCTAGAGATATTTGACTTTTGAGAGGGAAGTATTACATCCAAATATTAATCATATGTAGCTGGTATGTGCATACTGAAAAATGTATGTCATATGCATGTGGAGGGTGGGTTAAATTTTACAGTAAAGTAACCGCTATGGATGATTATTTTGGGAAAATGATGGTTTAAATGTTGACTATCGTTATCTTTGGGCGTTATTTTGAGTGGGACCCTAATGGAATTAGAGTTGGTGTATGTTATTTTTGGGTTATCTTTCGCGCACTAGTAGATTACCCCCTTCGTAGCTCTTTTTTTTTTGGATCCGTAGCAGCTATTTTTTGATTTGTCAAGATAGGTGTCTAAGTGGTTGGTGAAACGTTATTTTAACTTAACTATTAAGTAACAACTTCTACATGTTGCAGCTAATTTTATTTGCAACGGTGTATTTAATCGCTGCTTTGCGTAACATCTAGTTTTTTCCCATGTAGCAGCTATTTTTGATTTGCCAAAAGAGGTTCCTAAGTGGGCGGTGCAATGTAAATATAACCTAGCAGATGTTGCATTAACAACTTTTATACATACCGTGGAAGTTATTTTTAAAAAATAGCTACTAAATATTGTAGATGTTTTTAAAAAATAGCTGCTACATATTGCAGTTGTTTTAAAAAATAGCAGCTATATATTGCAACTAGTTAAAAAAATAGTTGCTACATATTGCAGTTATTTTTTGAAAGGTGCTATACAAAATTTGTAGTTCAAAATAAATTTTTTAAAAAATAGTGCTCCATTTTTGTAATCCTCTATAAAAATGACTAAAATAAATAAAATTACTTCATTGATAAAAAACTTAACATAAACAATTATAACATAAACAATTGTAGTTACACGAGCAAATCACAACTCACAAAATCCCAATAACCCTACATATGCTACAAAAATATGACTTAAGATCTAAAGTAGCACCTAAAATAACTTAACATGCTACAAAAACTTTTTTCAGTAAGAAGTTTTCCTTTACTCTCTTCAGCAGAATGCAACTCTACACTTTGTGCTCTTAGTTCATCTCTGATCTTCTTCAGTATCTATACAAAAACAGATCAGTATACAAGACTACTTCATTTCCTCATAGGTAATTGAAACAATCAAAGGCCTAATATCTAATACGAACAATTGAGTAGAGAACACCTTCTTAACCACATTAGGTAGTTGGGAAAACATGCATGTTGCCCCAATATTATATCAAAACAACAAATAAATTTGTTGAATGATCAATCAAGCTACTGTGACTAGAAGTGATATGAGGGCAAACTGATTTAAGATTTTTACCAAATCACATGGATTTAGAAGTATGCGCACATTTATATACACTCACACAGAAGGAAGTCTTGCTTGCTAATTTTGCTAGACTGGCCTCAACAAATTTGTGACTTATTCCAAGGTAAGCTAAAAATATCAAACTCGACAATTTTACTTCGAACAAACTTGTGACTTATTTCAAGGTAAGCTAAAAGGATCAAACTTGTGACTTATTTCAAGGTAAGCTAAAAAGACATCCCATCTGATTTCCAAGTTATACACCTTGACACGAAGATATAAGCAGAGAACCATCTCACACTTTAACAAAAAAAACATTGACCTTTGTTGTTTTTTCCTTTTGGAAAATTAACAATAATACCTGAATGAAAGAATCACTCAGGATGAAGTATAAAAAAAAGTAAAATCAGTTATCACCTAACCAATTTGGAAAGCAACATAGATCAGCAAATCACTTATTAGTTATCAAATTCCTAACAATAGAAAACAACATAGATTAGCAAATTTTGTTATAGTTACCCTGAACCTTGTTATAGTTGATATGCTCTTCAAAATGATATATCAGTTAAATAATCAGAACTCCAACTAGAAAAACAAAAACCACACCACCTCACCATCCCTTTTCAAATAACAGAGAAATTCTCAGTGATCTTCTCCGAGTATTGCTTGCCTGTTAATGGTATGATCATCGTCACCTGCAGAATCTCTATGTTGTGCTGAAAGTCATGCCTTACAAGGAGATAGAGGAGCTCCACAAAAGTATCTATTATAGAAGTAAGAGTAAATAATGAAGCTTTGCATCCGCTCACCTTGAGAGCTCCCACCACACAGCCAGTTGTAACTCACATTAAAGTTCTGCAGTTCCAACTCAGTCAGCCCCTGTGGAAGACTCCCAAACACTTTATTGTGATTCAAGTCCAAATTCGTCAATCTCTCTGGAAATCTACCTTAGAGATGTTGAACTCAAACAAGTTCCTTGATAAATCAACCCACTAAATTGTCTTGTTCTTACCAAACAAGAAGGATGGGTCTCCTTCAACTATTTAAACTCTCAAAACGGATCAAGGGTGAATGAGATATTGATGCTTGAAATGTCACACTTGAAAGAGGAAAATTGGGCGGAAATAGGCCCAAAATGATTTTTCTCTGTATTGTCTAAAAATTGTATGGACCGTATAGAAGTCTCGAGAAGGCTCATCCGCTTAAAATATATGGAATTACTTGTGTGTAATTCTTAAGAGATAAGAATGAAAATTTCCATGTTTTGTGAGATATCTTGTCTTAAATAAATACACAGTTTACCATGCATGTGTAATACATTGAAGAATATTGCAGAAATGTTTCTTCATGGCAGATTTAATTTGAGTATTCTTGGAACGTTCTCAGATTTAACGAGTTGATGATTGGAGAATATTTTTCTCTAATTACAGAAATTCAGAACATCATGTTTCCATGATTAGAGTATCTTAAGAGTAGTATAAATAGAGCCTCTCAGTCAATCAGGACACTCGCACCATTCTTAAGTCTCTCCATATTCTAAACCCGAGTCTCATTTCTTTCTTTCTCTGTCGAAGTTTCCGTTCTTTTCTCTGTCGAGGTAACTCTTATGTGTTAATTGTTACATTTGAGGGTTTTACACTAGCGAATGATGTTCATGAGGGGACTCATTTGTTTCAAGGGCAACGAGTTTACTCGTGACTCCATCATGTTGTTATTGCTTGCAACATGTTTTAGCGTTTGCATGCTTTAGTTATTTGTAATTTAATCTTTCCGATTATATGCTTGAATAATTAATAAAAGTTTATTATTCTTACATATGTTAATTACTCATTTATTTTTCATTATTTAATTTTTGCATGATATTATTACTATATGTCTAACAGATTATATGTGAGATTGAAAGAGTCTTTCATGGACGAATTAGTATAAGACGTGCTTGGCAATAGCAGGCCCAAGTGCTCACAAACGTGAGATATCACTACTAGATAAATGACTTATAATTTTGGTTTTACGACACTTGTGGCTTTGGTTATTTTCCCAAAAATAACTGAAGTTAAATGAGGCATGGTAGAATTCCATTTGTAATAATCGAAGACATAATTTTACCCTAAACCATATCCAACATCTAGTGGATCAACTTCGATTATCAGTAATTGGAGTCATAAGTTTTACCCAAAATTGTTACCGAAACCGTACTAGGCATCGGGTGGATCGACCTCTTATTTTTTTAACCGCAGTAAAAGTTTGACACAAAAATGCAACCGACATCGGATGCACCCAAAACCACAATCAAAACTGACCACACTTGGACGTGGGAAGGCGGAAAAAGATGTCATTTTTGGGGAGCGGTGAGGATGGCGTGTACCAGCCCACCGATGCTGGGTACCCAGTTTTGAATGACTTGAAAGTGAACAAAAGACAACTGACGTCGGTCGATTTCACCCACATGCTGAGAAGTACCCAACACCTACCTAACATCGATTGTTCGATTTTGGGTGACCTACACCACAAACGATTTTCTTTCGAAATTGAATGTCCGACAAAAACGGTCATGTTGGTTGCATAACTAATACAAACAAATTTATCACTAGAAACATCATTCATCGCATTGATCCTCTATTAAGAACATACCAAAAATTCTCATAAAACTAAGTTTACCATTAACATTTTATTACTAATCTATATCAAAGCTCCAAAAACATAATATTCCTTGATAAGTTTCAATGGGTATTTTAGAGAATAACGAATACAAAAGACATACACGATAGGCGATATGTTACTCGGCAGTTGGGTAAACAAAAGTTTGCACGTGCTTCACCATTATATATCTCGACCAGTGCTTACGAATTTCTTCTAACTATGTAAATGTGTTGTAAACAATGGGTCACGTGACCTACTCCGTATTACCTAACCCGCATGTCTAACACATCTTACCCGCCCATTAGTCTATTTAAAAAATCACATATCATATTTTATCTTAATTGTATTGTAGTTGAAATTAGTTTTAGATCGATTTTAATTTTTGGCTTCTTAGTAGGTGAAAAGGAATAATATGAACAAAAATTGACCTTTCACTATTGCATGACAAGGGCAATAGCACCGGTGAAGTAACCCATTAGCATCAGTATTTTTGCCCCCAAAAATACCGGTGCATAAATATGGCGGTGTAAAAAGGCATGTCATATGCATCGGTAAAATATACTAGTATTTAAATGTTATATGCACCGGTAATCATAATCGGTGCACAAAAATAAAGAAACCTTATACATTTAACACACTGGAAATTTAAATACCGGTGTAGAAAATATGTACTAGTGTACAATGTTCGAAATGATAGGGGGGGGCAAACAATTTGCACTGGTACATTGAAAGATGCCGGTGTGAGTGAAATATAGCATAATTTTACACCGGTATTACATTTACACTGGTATGGGAAACTTGGTAAGTGATACATGTCTGAATTGCTGGTGTAATTTATTTTTTTAAAAAAAATTGTTTAAATTTGATACATTTTTTACACCGGTATTTATAAATTATACCGGTGTATGAGCTGAATAAAATTTGCAAATGCTCAATTTGTTTTTCGGTGGTCCCTCCTGGATAATTTCCGAGGCAATGACAGCAAAAAATACATGAATCCAAACTATTATAAATTTAAAACCTCAAAAAAATGTAAGAAACTTCAAACACCTATGATAATATTGATCGGTAAACACAAGAATTTATTGAAACGATGAATAAAAAATGTATCTTCACCATGAATGGAAATAAATTAAAATACCACACAAGTTTAGTATGACTAAACACCAACAACACAATCTTAATATGATCAGCCACAAAAAATTAGTTATCAACCTATTATGTCATTTTTATCATCGAGAAGTTGCAACGAAGTATTCGCGTGATGCTGGTACTCATCTAGCCAAACTCCGCACCATCTCTCTGCAACACCTTGAATTTTGTACACATGGTACGACCCTTGGCCCTGTGGTTTTGTCTCCGTCTTTCTCTTCTCCCTTTGGTATGAGCATGCTAGTCTATTACAATACTAACTTGTTTTTTTATTGAACGTAATGCCTGGAAACGACCCTGAGTTTGATCAAGTTGGTTGGTCTAATACCCCCAACAATGTGTCCAGCTTAAAAACCTTTTCCGTTCTAGGACGGATAATGATGAGGTACCAATGATCGTTGCAGGAAAATTAAAGGAATTAATTCCTGAAATGGAAGAGGTTCGAAATGTAAATGTTAAATCTGGAAAAAAAAACCTTACATTCTAATTTAGGGGATAATGTAGAACTCAACCTCTATTTCCTTCGTTGTTGTCCAGATAAGACTGAAATGTTTTTCGACATCCATATCGATGTTGGTCAAGTTTCCACAGTTTGTAGGACATAATTGGACCCGACCTGCATTATTTTCCCAGATTTTCTCACAGAGGTGCCTGTACTGGTAAGGATAGTTAAAGAATTAAATTGTAATTGATTAAAAATACAAGTAAGGATGTAAGGTTTGGAACTCACCCCATCCACACATCGATCTGTGCATTATCGATCCAAGTTATTGAATTCATGTTCTCGAGCTCCTTCCCGAACTCAACCAGAACATCTATGCCCACACCGTTGGTGCAATTGCATGCAAAGGTTAATGGTCGAAAGATAGGGAAGAACATGCAGTCTTTATTCCTTATCATTTCTAGGATATCCGCATTGCATTCCAAAATGAATCTCTTCATAATGGGCCAATCTGTTAGGTTCTGTCCGTTGATAATCTGTGGAGGCAAAATTACACGACATGATAAATTAAATATCTAGTAATTGATGGAAGTAGACAATTAATAACAAAGGTTTGCAGTTCAGTGAAGGACCTGTTTTGGTAGCTTCTTGAATTTTCCTCTCGCCAATAGCCGAAAATTAGTGCTTGAGTGGGATATCTTCCCGGTATTTCCTTGTTACATGGATTCATACATATACACCTGTCACTTTAATTTGTGCAAAAATGAAAGTTAAGGTTTTACAAGAATGTACCTCATCGTCAGTGAGAATTATAAATTCCTCGTCCTCGTCGTCCATTTCCATGTCGGCATCCTCCTCATCGATGTCACTTGGTTGCTCTTCTCCCTTGCCTATCAAAGACATGGGCCAATCCACCACGCTATTCACGGACTCTCCAACATTATTGAACTGGTGGTTTGCCGAGGGAAATCCCACCCTAGGATGGTAGACTGGCTCACATAATCTCACACGAGCAACAATACCATGTTGGGTATCCTGATGACGAGGTATTTTTTGCAACCAATGCGCGGCTATTTTCTTCTTACCTACAATGTCTTTTGCGTACAAAGTTACTTTTTCTCCATCCTGTTCGTTAGAGAGTTAAGTAAAATGATAACTTTTATAATGAATATTTCAAGATGTGTAATTCAATGTAATTCAATTATATAATTATGTAGGCATACCTCCACATCAACTTCTCCATTGCTGGGCTCTTCACCAGAATTTGTAGCACTCACAACAAGGTCATCCATTTCCTTCTCTATAAACTTCTTGGGGTCTTCAAGGCCTGGCGGGATCTTAATAACTCCTGTAGATGCGATGCCCTTTACCAGCTGCTCAAGGTACGATACGCATGGCCTTCACGATGGAATGATCATTAGATGGTCTCCTCTATGAGGTATGCTTGCTTGAGGAACTGCTACTGCACTTGCTGTGGAAAAGATGAGGCACAACCACCAATGTGGGTAGACCAGTATGAGTTCCCCTGTACCTGCTTGGGCAATCCTCCCTCTTTGTAGTCTTCATTGAGAATGTCTTCACACGACTGCAGTTTCAATGTTCCTTTTTCCTTCAGCTCGTTCATTTTGAAATGTATTAATATTGGAAAGAAAATTTGTATTAGAAGAATGTTGGAAGCGACGTACAAATTAATTTACGTGGAATATATTTGTATAATTTACAACGTCTAGTTCGATCTTCTGCACATCTTTCGATGTGTACAACCCCATCTTGTCCTTGTTTGCCTCAAAGTAGACAAGAGATCTGTCCAGTTTGAACTCCTTCTGACTGAGTTGTTGCTCAATCTCCTCTTCAGTGAAGCCCTCAGCGTTCAACCTATTTCTCTTCTTTTCCTTTAGCTCCCCAGTTAGTTTGTCCAGGATGTATCGATTAGCTTTTCTCCCAGTGTCGTGGGTGTAGACCTTGCACACATTGTGCTCAATTACTGTCTCTCAAATGTCCTGATATAGTTCAAATTATTTTATATACACATTAACGGAAGTTATGGGCAACATAGTTACTAACATTAATTCTATGAAATCATACCTGAAATTCCGGCGTCCGACGCCTTGCCTCAAACTAATGCCATTCTTCTTCATCCATCCACTTGTGCTTCTCCCATGGTTTCACTCCTGATTTGTTAACTCCAATGTCCAGGTCGTGGATGAACTTGTTTGCCACCTTTATCTTCTAGTTCTAATGTTGGTCTCTTGCCCTGTCCATGCAATCCTTCTTCAGCACTTGAAGTTGAGCTTCAGTCAACTTGTTTTCAATTGTGAAGCTCGCCTGAACAAAACATATGAACATGCATACATTATTCATGTGTTCATTGTAAAATAATTAAACTAACATTTTGCACTTCAAGTCTCGAATAGCTGACCAAATCATCATTCCACGACTCTCCCTTTACATCTTCCGAGACATCTATCCAGTGTTCCCAGGTGCCAAATTTTATGCGGTGCCAGAATGCATAATTGTCGTAAGCATGCCACGCTGTCCAGTTCCTAGTGCAAACTAGATGTTTCCCGTAGAATTCAAACGCCACATGGATGAGATTGTTCCCTTTTCCCAACATTACTGACTGACACATACTAGTTCCATGTCTCCTCATCCAACTCTCGACCTCAAACTTGTCGAATCCCTCACCTTGTTTGTCCTCAACCTTGAACAAGTAGTTGTCCTCTTTATTAAGAGTCACTTCTAATTTGGGGGTGCTCTTTCCCTTTCCCTTGCCAACTGGTGATTTAGCCACCGACTCCCCCGTATAATCTCCCTCAAAATCCCCTTCATCCCATCTCCATGTGGGGCGGGTTCTTCTTTCTCTTCACTACTAGATTCATATTTTAGCGGTGATTCTTCCTCTTTTTTGGAGGCGATTCTTCTTCCTCCCCTTTCTTGTTTGCTATGGGTCACTTCTTCTTCGTGTTTAACTTCCCCCTTTTTGGCGGCATCTACGACAATAAAGTAGATAATTTTTTACTTCATAAGTTAACTAACCCATTGATAGAACATGAAAAAACAACGTCATTGATAGAACATAGACAAACAAGCGCGCTTCATACTACTATAAGTTAGCCAATGATAAAACTTAAAAAAACAAAACAATTGGCACACAAGCAACCCTTATGGCATAAAAAAATGGCATAGAACCAAGATGTACAATCTCCTCTAATGTACTACCAACATAATCACAAACCACCATGTCGGATAACCAAATATACTTCCACGAAAATCATATATCTCAACATCCCCACATTTGTATTTTCATATACCACAAGGTTCTCATTTTGGGTTTTCTTCAATAACATGTTATAAGTCATTGAGGTATTTTGTCGAAAATGTGTTGGGCATATCAATATTAATGACTCTTTCACAAAAAAATTGATATGGAAACCCATAGATAACCAAACAAAGATTACTAACCTTCACGGATTCAACGAAAATGGGCTAACTTCCTCTATTTGAATGCCCAAAATGGCGAAATTGGTGATTGTTGAGAAGTTCTTGTTTCTCTTGTAGTTGGGCAAGGGATGTGGGCTCTTCAACCTCTTGTAGCAAAGATTGTGGGAAGTTATGGGAAGTTATGATGATTGATGAGGAGTTATAGTGGTTAATTGTAATGGAAATTGAAGGGAGGGAGAGTGGAGGGCGGCTTTGTTGAGAAAATAATTGGGTTTGATGAGGAGAGGGTGGTTATGCCCGTTTGAATGTTAGTTTTTTATATACCCACTATTCTTACACCGATAATATGTATAACACCAGTGCGTAAGTACAAACCATGTCAGAGTAGAAGTTATAAAATTTTCTAAGTATCCAACACCGATAGTAATATCGGTGAAAAAGGATGGGTACCCGTGTAAAAAGGATTTAAAAGAAGCTACCTGTAGCCGCTTTAATTATTTTACAAACCCGAGAGCAAAGGTAAGAAATGTTTTCAAAGTATCCAGCACCGGTACTTATACCGGTGCAAATAGTACAGGTACCAGTGTAAATAAATGATTAAAAGCAGCCTAGCACAACTGCTTTAATCATTTATTTACACCGGTCACAACTGCCAAAAAAAACCCAAGAGCATATTGCCTATAAATTTACTAAGTATCAAACACCGGTACGTATACCGGTGCTATCGATACCAATACCGGTGTAAAAAAAATTCCCTCCATCGATGACCGAAAGTTCAAATCTTTTTTAGTCTGCGCCAAAAAAAATTGAATCCTACACCGGTATTATCAAAAGAATATTGGTGTACGTTGCACACAATGCATATCTTACAATTTTTCGCATTCTTTCATTTACCGCCCACATATTGTTTTAGCCACTCTAATTACACAAATTGATGTCTAATTTATTTAATTAGACATCCTATTAGTTGTTTCAACTATATTTTGACAAAGGATGGTCCCCGTATAATGAAATCGTTAAGTTGTTATATTTTGTAAAATTTCCACTTTGACCCCAAACATTTACATTTACCCCGTCGACCACTATTCCATGGATCCAAATATGATTTTGTAATGCACCAGACTTAATAAGACATGTTTCTTGACCTCCAAGGTAAATACGACTCTAAAACTTGTTGATATTCATTTCTTGCGATTAGGTCCCCCAAATGTGACATGTGTATATGACACATTTGGAAACTATATAAAGTTCCAAATTTAATATTCTAGGCTTAATTTATAATTGCAACATAATTGTGTCCTGGTGGTGAATTGACCGAAAGCGCTAGTACATGTTCTAGAGTAAACGGTAAAGGTTTTCTTTAAAGTTTCAATGTGTAATCCAATTATCTCCTGAACTCACTATAGGGCCCGAACCCGTCCATTTCCCCAATTGTGCAGCTTGGAAATTTAATATGGATGTTTGGAGTACCATCCAGTTCAAGCGGATTTCAATTTCGCTGTATGAGTAAACCTTTTACTTTTTGCACTTTAGTCACTCCAAGAATCTTGGAAGCGTCAAAATTTAAAATTGGAGGCACAAAAATGCAATTCAATACAGTACGATCATATTCATGCGTTTGTACACCCAACGGATGCATGGAAGGACCTGTAAAACTAACACTGATTGTTTGCACTATAATACCAAGAATTTCACTGTGGCCCCAAAATTTATATGGGGAACCTCCATAGCTCCAAATTGTACAACCTTTTGTATTCTAACCCTTCGTGTAATATAATGAAGCTTTTATACACAGTGTTGATCTATGTTGTAGCCCAACTATAAGTTTTAGACATGATTTGTGTGTTTGTAGGTAATTTTACCTGAAAAAAAACCAACATGATTATAAATTCTCTAACTTGACCCATCATTGCCCAAGTTATTTAAGATAGAATGAATTAGATTCTAATAAATATGCAAGTGTTAGATAGTCTAAGTGCAACAAAGTACATGGGTGGTACGGAATTAAAATTTTGGCCAACTAATTCATGTTTTCTACATATAGTAACAAGAAAATGGTTCCACATCATTATCTTCTCCTATTCCATCCCCGTCATGGGTACTTGTACCCACATCCATGTCTTCCACATCGCATTTGTGGAAGGTAGGGAAATCTCCAACAACTTTCATGGCGTTAAGAAATTGATAGTTCATAACCTTGGCCATGTGGTTGAACCAGGATCTCTGATACTTTGATTCTTCAAGCAAGTTCTGTACACCGACCTCTAAGGCTGTGAGTCTGGATTCAATGGTAGGGACATGCATGTTAGATTGTTGTTTGTAGAAAGAGTCCACACAAATGTTACCCATTGGCTGTCCATAAACGTCATGTAGATGGGCATTAACTCCCGCTCTTAAAAAAAGAGCCGTTATAATACTGCAACCCCATCTTATCCCGTTCTGCTTTCAACATTATACAAATTTGATGACCAACATTCCATCAAAGTTCCTTCTTTATTGCGTACAATTAGGTCAGGCAACTTTTGTGGACTTCCGTGTTCACGGTTACTGGGTCTATTCTAGACGCCATGAAGTGATACAACCCATTCATTTCTAGAGTTATAGTCGTCTTTGGTATTTTGCTCCAACCTGATTTGACCTGCTCATCTATTTTGATACCTTTCCTAGTTACTATCCCAATGATCTCCTTCCCAATTGGATCTTGTATATAATAGCAGTCGTTACCGCTAATATGAAGTGCGAGGAACTCGTCATCATCATTTTGAAAATTGGGCAACCCAAAAAACTATTTATAGATTCTGGCATGATAGGGACAATTTTGCCTCTATAGTGCACCTGACTGAGGTTTGGGCCACATCTCAAGTTCGCATAAACTCACCTATGATGCTTAGGTTGAATGGTTGTGGAGTCTCACTGAATTTTTCCCACCCAAGCATGCTGATATTTTATTCAAATGGCGGAGATGCCTGTATTCCTCTCTCTGAGTGATGATGGCATCCTTTGTATGATTCTTGTACAGATCCAGCCTCCTTGGACACAAAGGTACCATCCGGGTAAGTGTGCGATGATGAATTTGGCAGAGAAGTAGAGGACGATTGGCGTATCCTTTTCAAATTGGATTTAGGTGGCATACCACACATTGAAGCATTTTATTGGACACCTTGTATGCGAGCCAAGTTAATCATGTTATAAAATGCTATATTAGTTGAGATTCCAAGGTTAGTTTATCATATAGAAAAGGCATTTAAGTGATTTACCTAATTCTATTGACACCGTTGTTGGATTTCAATTGATATGCCTTCGAGAGAAATGCAACAGGTGAGAGATGGAAAATTTGGTTTATGAAAATGTGTTACTGGTTTGTATTTATGGCACCCTGAAAGTTTTTACACTGGTAATTAAGGCCGCATAACGGTGTTGGAAAAAGGCAAAATAAGTTGCTTTTCCTTGCTGTTAATAAGTCGAACTTAAAGATTCGATGAGTGAGGTCACCTTGAGAAATGAGTTCGAGTTCGAATGGGATGAGGAGTCGGTTGTTGAGGATTAAAAAATTAAGGAAGAGGTGATTGTGCTACATTCATTATTCTTGCCATCATTACCCCTACCCACACCTAGTGAACAAACTCCACCATTTTTAGAAGTTTTGAGGGAGATAAGAGAAGAGCCAAAACACTATCCCATGTTTCCTAACCACCCTACTCCTTTAAAACCAACTCCACCTCCACAAGACTTTCCTCTTGAAAGTTTTGTACCCCTACCTCTATACTTTTGGATGCTCATGGTGAAGGGTTTAAAACCTTCACCATATGGATAACATTAGATCCGTGCCAACGAACTTAAAAATACGGAGTTTCTCAGGAGGTAACCCGAGCTTATAAGTTAGGCTAGTATTAAAAAAAATCCCCAACCATGTCCTCAAACCCTTACACAAAACCACAAGAATACCACCACAATCCACCACCAAAAACCACTGCCAAAACCACCATTTAGAATTACTACTAGTTGTTGTCTTTTGTGAGTGTTGATAGGGATTTACATAGTTGTCACTTTGTAGTGGATGTATCAAAGTTGCATATTGGGTGGATTTCGAGAACATGGATGAGAGAAAATTCATTGAGAAGTGAGCATTGCCATCACCGGGAAGGACCTTCAAGGTCTTAGTTATGAGTATTTTATCTTTTCTCCCTTATTTCTTTATCTTGTCCTTTGGTTTACATTAAAAACAACACGTGTTTCAAGTGTGGGGGAGGTTAAGAGAAATATATCTCATTTTATTGTATTTTAGTGTGCATATGCTCTACTTTGATTTGTTTTTCAAGAAAATAAAAGAAAAAGAATTCCCGCTAAGTTGAAAACTCGAGAGGGAAACTTAGGCAAAAGTGGGAGGTCCGGATAGGTTGAAATACCGAAAGGGAAATCTATGAAAAAATGAGAGGCCAAATGGTGTGAAAAAAGGTGAGGGTGAGCATTTAATTTTTTTTTGTGAAGCTTGGATGAAAACCCGAGAGGGCTCCTAAGCAAAAATTAGAGAAATTGAAAAATTTTATGCTTCTCTTAATTTGTCTATTGGGTAGATTCTTTGGTAGAGTGGGAGGTCGTCACCGTACCTCTCAAAGTTAATATTTATAAGCCCTAAATTCTTACTATCTACAACCAAATAGATAGGGGCAAGTCGGGGTCGTCCACGAAGAAGAGGGATTTTATTAAGCGTTTAAACATAGAAGGTCGATATTATGCTAGAAGTAGATATATATACACATATAAAAGCATGTAAAGGGGGGGGGGGGGTTTGGTATGTTGTGTCCTAAGTTAGAAATGAAACGACAAGATAACTAGCATAGTCAATCAACTATGCTAATAATCAAACAGACTAAGGAAAAGGGGTTTTAAAACTACAAAAACAAAGCCTTGGGGGCAATTGATATCCACTTCCAAACCTAACGTAAATCATTGAACCATTCACTCATTCTATCATATTTATTACCTATGGGGAATGCCAATAGAAGATCAACATTCATTCCTTGTCAATAGTAATTTGCAAAGACACACAACGGTCATTTGCAAACCGCATTGATGATCACCTTAGCAAAACAAAGACTATAGGGGTATTTCATCAATGGCATTAAACACGAAGGACCATAGATTTGACAATCACAAGCCTTCTACCAAAGACATAGTCATTTAACCAAACATAACACTCATTAGGCTAAACCTAGAACAAACCACATTCAAGGTTCAACCTTTCATTGCATCTATAGGATAAATATGAGAACAATCCACATTAACATACTTATCTAGCAAGAGCCACAACACATTATGCACAAGAAGTTCTAAGTTCATGTTCCTAGATTTTCATGCAAAGGAGTTAAGGAATTTGTCACTTTCATAACACCCTAACACTTCCATCATACAAAAACTTCCTATTCTCCAACAACACATGGCATAAATGAAGTAAAACATAGCTTTAAGAACACATGAATGCTAAATAACAAAGGCTTCTAGAACGAGTGAAATAATCTATTCACTACTTCCAGTACTTGTTGTGAAGATAAATCTTCCATCCTTCTTATTTTATAGTAGTTTACAAGAATGAATTCGACATATATTGTCAAACCTCACCAATGACTCCATTAGCCGAAACACAACTAAAAGTATCCCATTGGTGGCATTGACCACGAAGAACAAACAAACATGGAAACAATTATAAACGCTACACCGTGTCTAAGCATTTAGCCAATTCATGCATTTACACAAGATTAGTAAAAAACGATCGACATTCATAGACCTATCTCATTTGCTACCTAAAAAAACATGACAACGAGTTCAACATCATCACATTCATCAAGCAATTATCAACACATGAACATCATTAAAAAGCTCTAACTCATGCTCTTGGATTCCACATTAAAAGAGGGAAGAATTAGCTACTTTCTCCCAACCCTAACAAGTAATCATACAAGCAATTCATATACTCAAGCTTCCTACAACATCAATGCCATTAACAATTCACATTCGAAGCTCAATAAATGCACAATAGAAAAAGCACTAAATAGATAGATAAGGTTCTTACTACATAGATATGGAAGCTTCAATCCATTGATCCCAAGTACAAAATTAAGCTAGATAATTAAAATACATGATTAGCCTACAAAAACTAAGAAAAGAAAGAAGAGAAAATCTAGGGTTGGAACCCAGAAAAATCGCAGGAAGAAGAGGTTCTGAAGAGGAGAGGATAAAGTGAGTATTTATAGTACAAAAAATAAAGAAAGATTTCTGTCCATACGTTTGTCGCGAGTCGCGATGGGTTTGTCGCGAGTTGCAATGGTCATCGCAAGTTGCGATGGGTTTGTCGCGAGTTGCAATGGTCATCGCAAGTTGCGATGGGTTTGTCGCGAGTCGCGATGGGTTCGTCGCGAGTCGCGACGGAGCCTAGTTTCAGCATCTTGATTTCTTTCTTCTTTTTGTTTCATGTCCTCCTCTTCACTTCACTTTTCTTAAATTCTTCAAATATTCAAAAGCTCAAATACAAGTCTTCAAATCATTAAAGGTATTCTTCAAAGTCTTCAAACAAATTGGCTTGTCACACAAAATTCTCTAGAATAGTAATAAAAGCGTAAAAGTTGCTTTTAACTCTCCTTAGAGAATTTCAAGGCAAAATGCCACATTTCGAGCACAAAAGTGTACAAAAGTGAATCCTAAAAGTTCTAATATAACCGTATAAAATGGGCACATCAAACCTCCCCGCACTTAAACCTTACTCGCCCTCGAGTAAGAAAGGATTCAAGCACACGAAGGAATTCATATGTCCATATCCTAAACTAATATTCCCCCAATCAAAACCTCACAAAAACTCTCAATATCGTAAATCCCAAAATCAAAGCTCAAATGAGAATTTTTAAAACACACAACCCCAATTCCTAAATCTAACCAAACCTACCACTTATCAATTCACTACCCATAAAAGCGTTTCAAAGTCCCGAATTGATAATTCCAAAGTCCAATGACACAAAATTAAGTTAAAAACATATGGGAGGTTCAAGCACATACTTCACTTCATACCAATATATCAACCAAAATCCAATGACACAAAATGAAGCCAAACCTATAGAGAAGGTTTAAACACATACTTCACTCAATGCCAATATATCAACCAAAACGAAGTATAAAATAAACAAGAATTTCATAACCATGCTACGTTATTCAAACCACTAAGTTACCCAATCCCAAGAGATCTTAAGATGTTGAGCTACCCGATCCATCCATATGACAACCGCAACCTTATGACTCCAACGCCGACAAATGAGGGAAATCATGGCATTTTCCCTTTTTCTCTCTTTCTCTCATTTTTCCTAAGAGCCCTTTTTGGTTTTCATCTTAGCTACACATCATGTTTCTTTGGCTCATATCTCACCCTTTTCCGCACATTTGGCCTCTCATTTTTGCCTAGGTTCCCCTTTTGAGTTTTTGACCTATCCGGGCCTCCAATGTTGCCTAAGTTTCCCTCTCGGGTTTTCAACTTAGTAGGTTTTCTTTTCTTTTCCTTTTTTTCATTATCTATTTTTTTTTCAAAATTTTCAATTTTTTCTTCTTTTTTCTTATGTTTTTCCAATCAAAAGTAACAATAAGCATTCCAAATCAAGCTAACATACATGTGAGTTCTCTAATCCCTCCCCATACTTAAAATATTACATTGCCCTCAATATAAACATAGAAGGAAAGAACAATAAAACTCAAGGTATGCGGTAGAGTGACACCCGTTTCTCCGCATAGCCGCCGGTGATATGGCGCAATCCCATGTATTTGTATAGAATCATTCCCAAAATTAGTTTCAGAGCCGGAAGGGGGAGCAATAGTTCCGTAGAAGAACTCACCCCTCGAGAAAATGTTGTCTCCTTGGCGTCATTTGATCAAGACTATCACCACAAAGAACAACATCAAACTCACAAGTACATAAGGATTTGTAATACTAGGTTTAGCATCAAGAGTTAATAACCACAGTATTCTCAAAGAACAACCAATCCATCATGCAATCACCACTATAAGATTTTCCAATAAAAATATCCAAAATATATCGACACATATCCAAGCATCATTATAGAATATAGCAATTATTGTCACAAGATGTAGTCAACATACTACAATCAACAAAGATACTATAAAGATGCAAGAATCTTCATGTGTCAATATAATTAAGATGGTGGAGAAATGAGTAGAGGTGTGGTGGTTCTTGGGAGTATTTGGTGGAGAAGAAGGGAGGATTATACAGTGTTTAAGCACAGTTGAAAAGTTGGTTTTTCCATCGTGACTGGCAACAGCACGGCTTGCGACTCGTGATGCATCATCGCAAGTCGCGACAGGTAGGGAGTGTTCCGGTTTGGCTAGTCTCGAGGATGGAGGATTTAGTCTCGAGGGCCTCGAGTTTGGCTAGTCTCGAGGATGAAAGATTTGGTCTTGAGGGGCTCGGGTCTGGCTGGGCTCGAAGATGAATGATGAAGTCTCGAGGGGCATTGGTCTCGAGGGGCTAAAAGGCTTCACTGGTCTCTAGGGCTTCTGGCCCTGAGGGCCTGAGGTCTAGAGGAGATGAGGTCTCGAGGGCTTCAGCTCGAGTCGATTGCAGCCTCGAGAACCCGAGTTCTCGGGGGCTTAAGCTCGAGCTGAGTGCTTGTGGCCTTGAGGGCTCGAGGTCTCGAGGGGATGATGTCATCGAGGGGCTGGTAGCTTTTTGGGTTTGGCTTGAGTTGAGGTCTCAAGGGGATGATGTCATCGAGGGGCTGGTCTCGAGAGACTGATGGCTCTTTGGGTTTGGATCGAGTCGTGGCCTCGAGGGGATGATTTCTCGAGGAATGATGGTCTTGAGAGATGATGGTCTCGAGGACTGGTCTTGAGAGGGTGATGAACTTTCAGGTTCGGCTTGAGTCGAGATCTCGAGGGGATGATGTCTCGAGGACCCATTGGTCGTGACTCGCGATAGGCTTGTCGCGACTCGTGAAAAGTTGAGGTCGGGAGCTGAATTTTAACACAAAATTTCAGATCACATCGCGACTCGCGGCCTTTCTGCCGCAACTCGCAATGGTCCGTCGCAACTTGTGACGACTGGATTTCCCAACACTTAGAAAGAATTCAATCTTTCCTTACCAACATTCCAAGCTTTCTTCCCTTTCTCATGGATCTCATTCCTTCATCTCCTCCAATGCAAGGCACTTCATTTTGCTACAAAATCACAGAAAAACACACCATAAAAAGAACAAGACAAAATAACAAAAACTAAACAACAAAAAACAAAAAAGAAGGTCGAGTTTATTTACATTGTCGGCACGACAAAGCTCTGTATATTTAAGGTCGTTAGCAACACCCCAATGTTATCCATATGGTGAAGGCTTTCACCCCTTCACCATGAGTATCCAAAAGTAGAGAGGTGTGGGTACAAAACTTTCAAGAGGAAAGTTTTGTTGAGGTGGAGATGGTTTAAAGGGATTTGGGTGGTTAGGAGGCTTGGGGTAGTCTTTTGGCTCCTCTCTTCTCTCCCTGAAAACATCCAAAAATCGTGGAGTTGGTTCACTAGGTGGGAGAAGGGATGATGACGCTAATGAATGTAGCACAATCACCTCTTCCTCCATTTATTCATCCTCAACAACCAACTCTCCATCCCCTTCGAACTCAAGCTCATTTCCCATGGTGACCTCACTCATCGAATCCTCGAGTTCGATTTGGGATGGTGTATTTTTGGAATCATGAGCTTCCATTTGGGCCAACACTTCTAACATACTCCTCACATGCCTCTCAATAGCCTCAACACTAGAGGAGAGCCAAGTGTCCGGCTCCTCACTAGTAAAGTTGTTCAAGTTTTCTATTGTATTCATGACTTCCTCATGTGTCAAACTTGAACTTCCTTGTTGGGCTTGGTTTTGGGGTATGGTATAAGGTGGTGATGGCCAACTATTTTGATCGTATTGTTGGCTTTCCGGCTCATTCTCATACCACCAATCCGGATTACCACTCCATTCCAGATTGTAAGGATAGTGGTATGGATACCATTCTTGAGCTTCTTGCCCTTGAAAACCAACATTTCCTACCTCTTGGTAGCACTCTTCATAATACCCTTGGTTTTGAAAACCAAGGGTTCCTTCCCCTTCATTGTGCTCTTCCCACAACAAATAGAAAGACTCGGTAGGATGGTCGGAATGACACATCCTACTAAATCTCGCTTGTTGAGCCCCTCTTCTCATCATGAGTCCGGGAAGGGGCTATTGAACAGTTGGAAAAGGCTCGGGCTCGCTTACGGCAAGTGGAAAACACCGCATTTCTCGCAAAATTTCGGGTCGTCGTTTTCCCCCTCAAGGTGAGACGCTCCATTTTTATTTTTTTAAAATTTTTTATTTTTCAAAAGTTCGGAATCATATTACAAGGATTCTCGATAAAAATTCACCAAGAACTCAAGCAATACCTACTCCGAACAAAAACAACCACCAAAGAGTGGAAAATAAAAAAACTAGCTAATATGCAACCAAATACACCTAAACACTTAAAAATAAATGCCTCTTCCCCGGCAGCGGCACCAAAATTTGGGAGGTCGTCACCGTACCTATCAAAGTTAATATTTATAAGCCCTAAATGCTTACTATCTACAACTAAGTAGATATTGGTAAGTCGGGGTCATCCACGAAGAAGAGGAATTTTCTTAAGCGGTTAAACATAGAAGGTCGATATTATGCTAGAAGTAGATATATACACAGATATAAAAGCATGTAAAAAGAGGGGGGTGTTTGGTTGGTTGTGGTCCTAAGTTATGAAATGAAAAGACAAGATAACTAGAAAATTCAAGTTACTATGCTCATCAAACAGACTAAGGAAAAGGGGTTTTAAAACTACAAAAAAAAAGCCTTGGGGCAATTGATATCCACTTCCAAACCTAATGTAGATCGTTGAACCATTCACTCATTCTATCATATTTATTACCTATGGGGAATGCCAATAGAAGATTAACATTCATTCCTTCTTAATAGTAATTTGCAAAGACAAACAACGGTCATTTGCAAACCGCATTAATGATCACCTTAGAAAAACAAAGACTATAGGGGTATTTCATCAATGGTATTATACATTAAGAACCATAGATTTGACAATCACAAGCCTTCTATCAAAGACATAGCCATTTAACCAAACATGACACTCATTAGGCCAAACCTAGAACAAACCACATTCAAGGTTTACCCTTTCATAGCATCTATAGGATAAATATGAGAACAATCCACATTAACATACTTATCTAGCAAGAGCCACAACACATTATGCACAAGAAATTCTAAAGTTCATGTTCCTAGATTTTCATGCAAAGGAGTTAAGGAATTCGTCACTTTCCTAACACCCTAACACTTCCATCATACAAACACTTCCTATTCTCAAACAACACATGGCATAAAAGAAGTTAAACATAGCATTAAGAACACATGAATGCTAAATAACAAAGGCTTCAAGAACGAGTGAAATAATCTATTCACTACTTCCACTACTTATTGTTAAGATAAATCTTCCATCCTTCTTATATAGTAGTTTTCAAGAGTGAATTCGACATCTCTTTTCAAACCTCACCAATAAAGCCCTTAGCCATAACACGACTAAAAGTATCCTATTGATGGCATTGAGCATCAGGAACAAACAAGCTTGGAAACACTTATAAACACTACACCATGTCTAAGCATTTTGCCAATTCCTGCATTTAAACAAGATTAGTAAAAAATGATCGACATTCATAGACCTATCTCATTTGCTACCTAAAACAAACATGACAACAGGTTCAACATCATCACATTCATCTAGCAATTATCAACACATGAACATCATTAAGAAGCTCTAACTCATGCTCTTTGATTCCACATTAAAAGAGGGAAGAATTAGTTACTTTCTCCCAACCCTAACAAGTAATCATACAAGTAATTCATATACTCAAGCTTCTAACAACATCAATGCCATTAACAATTAACATTCGAAGCTTAATAAATGCACAATAGGAAAAACACTAAATAGATAGATATGGTTCTTACTACATAGATATGGAAGCTTCAATCAATTGCTCCCAAGTACAAAACTAAGCTAGATAATTAAAAGGCATGATTAACCAACAAAAACTAAGAAAAGAAAGAAGAGAAAAACTAGGGTTGGAACTCAAAAAAATTGTAGGAAGAAGAGGATCTGAAGAGGAGAGGATAAGGTGAGTATTTATAGTACAAAAAAGTAAGAAATATTTCTGGCCATACGCGAGTCGGACGGGCCAGACGCGAGTCGCGACGGGCCAGATGCGAGTCGCGACGGGCTAGATGCGAGTCGCGACGGGCTAGACGCGAGTCGCGATGGGCCAGACGCGAGTCGAGACGGGTTCGCCCAGTTCCATCATCTTGATTTCTTTCTTCTTTTTGTTTCATGTCCTCCTCTTCACTTCACTTTTCTTCAATTCTTCAAATCTTCAAAAGCTCAAATGCAAGTCTTCAAAGCATCAAAGGTATTCTCCAAAGTCTTCAAACAAATTGCCTTGTCACACAAAATTCTTTAGAAAAGTAATAAAAGCGTAATAGTCGCTTTTAAATCTCCTTAGAAAATTTCAAGGCAAAATGCCACATTTCGAGCACAAAAATGTACAAAAGTGAATCCTAAAAGTCCTAATATAATCGTATAAAATGGGCACATCAAACCTCCCCGCACTTAAACCTTATTCGCCCTCGAGTAAGAAAAGATTCAAGCACACAAAGGAATTCATATATCCATATCCTAAACTAATATTCCCCCAATCAAAACCTCACAAAAACTCTCAATATCGCAAATCCCAAAATCAAAGCTCAAATGAGAATTTTTCACACACACAACCCCAATTCTTAAATCTAACCAAACCTACCACTTATCAATTCACTATCCATAAAAGCATTTCCAAGTCCCCAATTGATAATTCCAAAGTCCAATGACACAAAATGAAGTTAAAACTATATAGGAGGTTCAAGCACATACTTCACTTCATACCAATATATCAACCAAAATCCAATGACACAAGCTGAAGTCAAACCCATAGAGGAGGTTTAAAAACATACTTCACCCAATGCCAATATATCAACCAAAATGAAGTATATAATAATCAAGAATTTCATAACCATACTACGTTTTTCAACCCACTAAGTTACCCAATCCCAAGAGATCTCAAGATGTTGTGCTACCCGATCCATCCATATGACAACCACAACCTTATGACTCCAACGCCGACAAATGAGTGAAACCATAGCATATTTCCTTTTTTCTCTATTTCTCTCATTTTCCTAGGAGCTCTTTCGGGTTATTATCTTAGCCACACATCATGTTTCTTTGGCTCACATCTCACCTTTTTCAGCACATTTGACCTCTCATTTTTGCCTAGGTTGCCCTTCTATCTATTTAGCTCTTTTGCTTTTGTGAATAATGCCATTGACGAAATACCCTTATAGTCTTTGTTTGTCTAGGGTGATCATCAATGCGGTTTGCAAATTGTCATTGTTTGTCTTTGCAAATTACTATTAAGAAGGAATGAATGTTGATCTTCTATTGGCATTCCCCATAGGTAATAAATGTGATAGAATGAGTGAATGGTTCAACGATCTACATTAAGTTTGGAAGTGGAAATCAATTTCCCCCAAGACTTTGCCTTTTGTAGTTTTTACCCATTTTCTTAGTTTGTTGCATGATTAGCATAGTTAGATAACTTTTCTAGTTGCCTTGTCTTTAAATTCATAACTTAGGACAAAACCAACCACTCCCACCCTCTTTACTTGATTTTATATCTATATATACCTAATTCTAGTCTAATATCAACCTGATATGCTTAAACCCTTAGAAAATTCTCTCTTCTTCGTGGACGACCCCTATTTTCCACTATCTACTTAGTTGTAGTTAGTAAGCATTTTGGGCTTATAAATATTAACTTTGAGAGGTACGGTGATGACCTTCCAATGACATGTTTACTATTTCACGGCCATCAATGATTATGTTTGGACATCAATAACTCTAGATACATATAATAATTTCACATAAAAAAATGATATTTAGAAAATAAATGTTAAGATGAATTTGACAATATCTTACATGATATTTTTATTATAAATATATTAACTTATATTTAGGGTTAAAGTTTTCAAATTTGACTTTGAAAAGGTAAGCATGCCAATAATGGTGGGACGAATGGAGCTTTTGATAGAAATTTGAAGATGAGGTACAATCTGTATAGATACTCAACTTTCTTCACATAAAACACGTTTTTAGGACCAGGCAGGACGATGAAATCTTCAACGTGTTCATTTGAAGGTTTAAATGAAGTCCAAGTGTTTGATTATTTCTGAAAAAGTTACCATTATCTTAATTGTCACTTGTCATTTGCAATTGAAACTGGTAAGACTTAAATAGGTACGGTTTCTTACTCTGTTGCCTTTAGTAGTTCCTAGTTGCCTATAAATAGCAGAATTTGTGGTCTTAAAAAGTGTGGAACATTTATTCCGAAGACATTATTTGATTTTTGTTCCTTTCTTAACTTGGTTTGATTGGTATATCAATATTTTAGATGTATGTGTAGAATGTGTGTATTGGTTGGTAAATTTGGCCCACGAGAATGATTGGTTTTTTACGGGGTCAAATGAGAATTCAATTTAGCACATTTCACTTTCAGTTTTTGTGTGCGTCTAGATAAGACATGGTAATGGATTAACTTCATTGGTTGCCTTTGACATCATTTTTTATCACTTAGATCTTATTGTTTACACTTTCTTAATTTACATACATAATATCCGTGTTAGTATTTGCACACGTGCATTTTTCTCTCTCCCATTTGTGTGCTCCAATTAATCGAGTTTGATTCATATTTACATTTATTTACCCTTGTTTATTAGATTTATGATACGTTTTCTAATTTTCTTGTTATGATGTTCTCAAAGTACTTAATTTACTTATAATTTTATGGTTTGTTTGACCCGACACTTGGTTTCAATGACTTCTAATCTTCTCCAAATCAAGAAAATATGATATTATTGCAAAAGAAATGCCACTGTAGCAAAGAAATTTGATGATATTTTTTTATTGATTTGTGCCTCAACTTTACTAGATCTTGTCAATGATACTATTACGAATCACCTGGCGTGAGTTACCCTAAGTTCAAAGCTTCATGCATGACAAGTGAAAGTAATGAGCAACTTCAATGCAATCATCGTGTAGGGAAACTAAAGTGGATAGAATTATGTTCATTACATTATAAAGGGGATTTCCCATAAGTGAGATAGAAATGAGGACTTTTTTTCTTTAGAAGTTCAGGATGGGCTGCATAGGGGCTTTCCACATGTAGTAGGTGGACGCTAACGATCAACTGCTCTATGCTCAAATTGTTTTCACCAAGCCCGCGATCATTGAAAAAAAATATAAATGGTGCAACCAAAGCCATGTTTCTAATAGAGGGAAACATATTTGGGTGCGCAATTATAAGACGAATAGAGTATATAATTCAATCAGATGCTTACCTACATATGTGATAGCACTTTGAAGATAATGTGTACAAAAACTAAATTTTCTTCACATAAGACACGTTGTTAGGACAAGCCTGGATGATAAAATCTCCAACGTCTCCATTTGAAGGTCTGCAGGAAGTCCAAGTGTTCGATGATTTTTTAAAAAGTTGCCTTTACCCTAAGTATCCTTTGTCGTTTGCAATTGAAACTGGTAAAACTTAATCCACTACGGTTTCTTATGACGTGGCCTTTGGTAGTTCTCGGTTGCCTATAAATGGCTAGATTTGTCGACTTCATAAGTGTGAAACATTTACTCCGAAGACATTTATTTGAATTTTGTTCTTTTCTTACCTTGGCTGATTTGGTATATCAATTATTAATATGTATATGTGGGTGTACGAATAGGTTGGTAAGTTTGACCCACAAGAATGATAGATTTTTGTAGTAATTTTTATAGGTTAGAGTTAAATGAGAATATGATTTAACACATTTCACTATTACTTTTTGTTTGTCATATGGATATGTGGTTATGCATTAACTACATTGGTTGCCCTTAACCTCATTTTAATCACTTAGAGCTTATTGTTTATAATTTCTTAGTTCGCATATGTACTGTGCGCGTGCTGCGTGTGCGTGCGGTATTTGCATGCATGTATTTTTCTGTCTCCAGTTTGTTTACTCAAATTAATCTAGTTTGATTCTTATTAACTTTTATTTCCCCTTTTTAATTGGATTTATGATATTCTAATTTTTTTTATTATGATGTTCACCACGTTTTGTATTTTCTCAATTTAATTATAACTTTCTAGTTTGTTTGACCCGACACTTATAATTTTCTACTTATCATTGTCATGTCAATGTGAATAGGTTTATTTTGTATGGAACAACAGTATCCCCTGTTTCAAAAAGTGACTATCGTGTTTTTATGCAATTCTTTGAGCCTTTTACTCTATTTCTCAGATTGATCTACGACATGATCCTTTTCAGTTGGTCCAAGTTTTGTAATTCTGGATTTTTATCGAGACACTAGACTACAAGGATTTTTTCTATTACATATTTTCTCTGGACCCTTCAGTGGTTAGCACATGTATTGATCAGGGAAAAACATGCCTTATATGCATTAATGACCTTCAGTTTATTCTTGATTGCGGCAATGACATTCCAATGACTTCTAACCTTTTCCAAAGTGAGATATTCTGCAATAATTTTGCAAAATACATGCCACCGTAGGAAAGAAATTTGATGATATTCTTTTATTGATCGGTGCCACTACTTTACTAGATCTTGTCAATGATACTATCAAGAATCACCCGTTAGCCTGAGTTCAGAGCTTCATGCATCACACGCGATTTCAATACTACCATCGTGTTGGAAAACTAAAGAGGATATAGGACCATGTTCATCATATTATAAAGGGGATTTCCTATAAATGAGGTAGAAATGATGTGAACCCCCGACCCTAATGAATTCAACAAGTATTTAATAGTTATGCTTTAACCAGAAACCATATCCTTACATTCTTCGAATCCTTCCCATTATAAATTTAAACTCAGCCCTAAAAGATATTTTGGACATACAATAAAATGAAATAAAATAAAAAAGAGATATAATATGATGAATAACAATAATAATAATAATAATATAATGCAAAATATTTGCTTTATTCTTGTGTTCTTTCAAAGAAAAATTATAGTTAAGGAACTAAAAGAAATAGGTAATGAGTAATAATATGTCAAAATATATGGAGGAAGCGAGAAATACCATTTGCGCATTTAAAGGAGCAATAAATATAATAAGCTAGTAAGGAATAATATAGGAATTGATGTTGTAGCTTAGGGTGATATAGGTTGATGTTTGTATTTTTTATAAAAATAAATTGATAATTTAAACTTTGTTGATGTTTTTATGGTTTTTAGTTTATAATGTTTATGATTATCAGTTGATGTTATGTTAGTTGTAGTCGATGTTTTTGCAATTTTTCATTGATTTTTATTTGATTTTTTATACTCCCTCCATCCCGGAATAATTGGCACACTTTCTCTTTTCATCTGTCTCACATAAAATGACATACTTTAATTTTTATCTAAAGTAATAAATATGTTGTAAAATTCCTACAATATCCTCTTTAACTTCAACAACTTTTTGACTAGGCTCACCGTTCTCCCAAAATATCCCTACTTTTTTTCAAAAATATTCTCCGCCACATCACCTTGCATAAAATACCGAGTCAAAAGTCTATGTGCCAATTATTTTGGGACGGGGGCAGTATATTTTTTTCTGCAAATTTTTGTCGATGTTTTATGACTTTCCATTGGTGTTTTGACAGTGGTAGCTGATGTTTATGATTTTCAATTTAATGATCATATTGATTTTTTGCAATTTTTTTAAATATACATTTTTTATATTTTTTTGTAGACTGCAGCTGACGGGAAAATGATGGAAAAAATTGAAGAGAAGTCTCTAGAAAATTATTAGAGATACGTCCCTAAAACAATTATTAGAATTAATATTGCATAAATGCCCTGCCTAACAGGAGACCATCTCTTTCCTTCAAGATATCACCTCAAAAAGGAAAAAATTTACCTTGAAATTTAAATCCCCACTTGTCTAGAAAATTTTAAAAATCTACCCTTTTATAAATAAGTAAAATACATTGTTCGAAACTCAAAAATTGTCCTCTTCTTTTATTTTCTTCCTCCTTGTCTCTTCTTATTTCTTCTTCCAAATATTTCTGGTGGAAACATGTTGTCGGAGTCTGCTGGCTAAAGCCAGTAAACAATTCTGTGTGTGCATAGATTGGCGACTTCAGGAAAATTTCTAATAATACGGCTACAGTACCAGTGTTTGGAATCATTTGTGGAGAACGCATTCGAAGAATGTGCTCTCAAATTTCCCTGATATTTTTTAAATATTACTCGAGGACGCATTTAGTGAATCCATCCTCTTCATTTTTTTTTGTTTTTCGTTAATTTTCAGAATTTTCGGAATGAAAAATACACGTGGACGATGACGCATATAGTGAATGTGTCCGCCAATCACTCTACAAATTCTGAAATTTTCAATCTTCATCGTCTTTATCGTTATCTCCATCTTCACCCTCTTCAAAACGTTTTCAGTCTTCATCGTCGTCATCTCCGTCTCCTTTCCTCCTCCTCCACCTTCGAGCATCCTCCTGTCCGGACTCCTCCCTCTTCCTTCCGCCATTGTCTTTGGTTTCCTCCGTAAGTTGGACCGAGGTTTTTTACTCATTTTTCGTAACGCTACAATTCTCAATATTAGGTTCTTTTTGCTTTTTTTTGTTGAAAATTACTGGGAATTTGTAGCTAAACATGACAGAGGGTAGTAAGTGCGAGATTTTGCCATCGTTGACCGCCCATTGACCGGAGTTGACTTCCGTTGATTGACCTTGACCTCGGTTGCATTCACATTGTCCGTGAGTTTTAGACTCCCGAATATTCAATTTATTGTCCGTGAGTTTTAGACTCCCGACTATTCAATTTATTGTCCGTGAGTTTTAGACTCCCGACTATTCAATTTCCGAGTTTCCTAAAGGTAATTGATTTTACGAATTTGTTGAACGATTATGTGTTAGTTGCCTTACAATATTTGTTATTGAATTGTGTGTCTCAATGTAATTTGTGAACTACCTGCAAAAATCTTGTGAATATGAATGTGTTGTATGATTATGTGTACTAAGAATGATTATGTATGGTGTGATGCTATGAAAGTGTAGAATGTGGATGTGTGACTATGCGAATAGAATATCTGAATTGTTAAATAATTTTTGTATCAGGTTTGTAGTAATAATTTCATTAGTTTGGGTGAATTAATCACATATTTGAGGATAGTGTAATAGTTTGAAAATTTGTAATAGTGTGTGAAATCGTTGATCGACGAATTATTGAAGGTTTAATGTTCGAGGAGTTGTATTAAAAGCAATGTATTTGTATAATGTCATTGTACAATGTTTTTGACGGTGTATATGTATAAAGGGGGTCAGATTAAGTTTAATTTGACTGTGGGTGGGTATTGTGATCCTCCAATACCGGAGCGGAACGTGACTCTGGAGAGGAAGTTAAAGCATTCCGAGTTAGTTGATTTAATCGTGGAAAGGCTTGCTATTGCGAGGGAGGGGTATATCTTGAAAATATATTACCGTTGTCCTGAGCTAATTGGTTCGGCTGTATACTATCGGTGTTATAATGTGGAAGATGATGAGTCTGCCTCGTTCTTCTTCAACATTGTTAATCTGTTGTCATTATCCTCAGCGGATTTGTACATTATTACGGAGAAGTTGACAAGCACCATTGACGGGGAACGGCCAAGCACGTTCATGTCGTTGCTGAGCAACATGCGGAACTTTACCACTGTACCAAGTTTACCACCCCATGTTCATTGCCGAGGTTTTAACATTGGTGAGTCCAGCCAACCCAGTGTGTATGTTCACGTGGATTGCGCTCAGTCGTCCACAAGTGGTGGTATCTACAATATGGACCATGACGAGCCAAATTTCTTCGATGATGATTATGTGGGTGACATTGGCGACCACATTGTATATCATGTTGGTAGCGAAGATGATGGCAAGGAAGCTGAATTTGATGAAGGAAGTGAAGATGATCGTTCCTAATCAACAGATTCGAATCCTAGGAACGATGATGAACAAGTGGTGTGCACGAACAATGTATCCACGTCGTTTCATATTCTGGCAAATCCTGATACACATGCCTACTATAGGGATTATGGTGGCCCTGATGAGGATAGCTATGAACCAACTCATTTTGGTGTCGGGGTTTCTACTTATGATCAAGCAACTGGTGAAGTAGAGTTGGGTATGCGATTCCAGACGAAGCCGTAATTGGTGGAAGCTATTTCTAGGTGGAGTTCCATGATTAACAGGGAACACAAAGTCGTGGAGAGCAGATCACGCACATGGTATACGAAATGCAGGGACGTTGTTGAAGGAACTGGTAATTGTCTTTGGGTTGCTAGAGCTGGCAAGAAGGCTTCGCATGGCATGTGGGAGATCACCAAATGGGAAAGTAGCCATGCATGTGTTGGTGCAGGTCGATCAACAGGTAACAAGAATCTGACATCAGTGATGATTGCCCGTTCAATTCGTCACCACATTGATGTAAACCCTTCATACACAGTGAAAGATGTACAAGCTCAAGTCAAGACGGAGTCCAATGTCATCCTTTCCTATAAGAAGGCATGGTATGCTCAACAGAAGGTAATTGACATGGTATTCAAAACTTGGGAGGAGTCATTTGAACAACTACCAACATATATGGATGAGCTTGTCAGGGCTAATCCGAGCGTCGTTGTTGATTGGGCAGACATACCTGACAGAATACACGGGCACGGGTGTAGAAAATTTAAATTTATGTTATGGGTATTTGGTTAGGAAATTGAAGCCTTGCGCCACTGCAGACCGGTCATTCATGTGGATGGCACTCATTTGAGAGGTGCATAAAAGGCCACAATGCTAGTTGTCGTGACGCACGATGCGAACGACTACATACTCCCCATCGCTTATGTAATTGCTGATGCAGAAACAAATGAAAGTTGGAATTGGTTCAGGCAGAGACTGTATCTTTACGTGGTTGGTGGTGATAGCAGGCCAATCTGTATCATATCAGATTGGCATGATGGAATTATAAATGCAATGAAACATATGGAGGAGTGGATGGAGCCATCTAGATACCACTAATTCTTCCTACGGCATTTTCAATCCAACTTCCTTACTGATGATAGAGGAAGATTCAAGAATGCGCTTATGAAGACTCTAGTTTGGCAGCTTGGTGCTGCCAGATGAGAGAGCAAGGAGGGAGTACAAGGAGGAGTTGGAGAGTATAGATCTATCTGCTTGGGATTGGTTGGTAAAGCAAGATAGCAGTAAGTGGTGCCTTGCCTTCGATGAGGGTGATCGATGTTGGGAAATTCTCACAACAAATTTGTCAGAGAGTTTCAACAACTGTTTATGGCGCGCACATCATCTCCCGATAATAGCGTGTGTCAAAGCGACGATCGAGCGAACAGCTGAAATGTTTGCCCAAAGGGTAATGGATGCCACAAATTGGAGGTACTCTCCTTATTCATTACAGTTCTTTATGTGCTCACAGACCAGTTTCTGGATTCTAAATTCTTGTTCGTTTGTCTGGGTCCGTGTTCCCTAAGAGGAATTAGAAAAAGTTTCAGAAGCAAGACACATGGGCACAGGGACATATCGTCCCCCTTGTTTGGTCATGCGTCGCAGACTTATAGGGTTGTGACAAGGAACATTGATGGGAGCATTAGTGAAAGACAGTACATAGTCAAATACTGGAGAAAGGAGTGCACTTGCTGTGAATGGAAAAATGTTCCATTTCCCTTTTTCCCACGCCTTGGTCGTCTGTCGGCATGGGCGTGACGATCCTGCTAGTCTATGTGATAGGGTGTATCACACGACCACCTATGTGAGACAATATAGCCAATAATTCATGCATGTACGAGATCCATCGCTTTGGTAATGTGCCAGTTGGAGGTTGATTCCTGATGTTGAAAAGTTTCGCAATATGAGGCGTGGTCAGTTTGTAGAGAGAAGGATAAGGAATCAGATGGATGAGAGGGTGCCGGGTGAATCCATGGGCGTTCGTAGGCGTGACCATGCTTAGTATCCTGTTTGTAATATGGTGTTTGTAATATTACCTTTGTAGTATGGTACTTGTAGTATTACTTTTGTAATGTGGAATATTTATCACAGGATGTAGTATAACTTTTATTTGTCGAATATGTATGACATGATGTAGTATAACTTGGGTTTGTGATAATCTTGAATAATTAATTTTGACATGTGATTATAATCAGGTACCTGGAACACACAATGTATTATCCGGGACCCATTGAGGAGGATTTGTTGTACCTTCATCAGGAGCATCATGCTCGTGCACTGTACAACAGACGTTTAGAGGATGAGGCACTGCAGGTGAGGCGGTGCAATGGGGCATGTTGGACCGATCGAATGCCTGTACGAGTTATGTGGTATGTGCGTGAAACAGGATTCCAGGGACTCCTGGATTCCGCACCAATACACATTGACCATTCCCTCATCACTGCCCTAGTGGAGCGTTGGCAACCGGAGACGCACACATTTCACCTGCCGATGGGGGAGGCTACGGTCACTTTGCAGGATGTAGGGATCCTATGGGGTCTTCCAATCGATGACATCCCAGTCACAGGTGTAGACACTAGTAGGCGTATAGAGGACTGGCAGAGAGTGTGCACAGACTACCTGGGTGCTACACCAGACCCCAGTTCTATCAGAGGGGGTCGCATTAGGGCCAGCTGGTTGGAAAACTTATTGCACAGTCTGTTCCCCATTGATCCCACTGAGGTACAATGTCAACAGTGGGCTAGGGTTTTCATTCTACTGTTGGTTGGGGAAATGCTCATGTCAGACACGTCCGACCACCTTATCCCGTTGCTCTACTTGTCGGTACTGATGAATCTAGGTGCTTCACATCAGTACAGTTGAGGGAGTGCCATTTTGGTACACTTGTACAAGTGCTTATGTGACACTGTAATCCCACAAGTTAAATCCATATATGGGCCATTTGTCAATCTAGTCATTTGTACATAATGTCTATAATATTACTTTATATTACATTTAATTATATTTATTGGCAGTTGTGGGCATGGGAGCGCATACCATCCATCCAACCTGCCGGTGCACTACCAGTGACAGTGACAATGAGTGCTCTTGTGTCCCGGAACGTGTCGAATTATTAAAGAGACACTCTTTTTAAACCACAGGCAATTCCAACAAATGGCTAATATACGGAGGATGTCGTGGAACAACTCTCGTGGTACTGTACAACTGGTAGCAATAATTGGCTACTTTGCGTTGGCCTCATTTGCTGAAACGTCGTAGAGTATCATCATGCACATCGTGTTCTCAGGCAGTTCGGCCTAATCCAGCCAATACCCACCCAGTTGGTCAGTAGGGATGATTATAAACTGCTTCATACTAGAGACCGTCGAGGAAGGTCTGGCATGGATTGGCGTGTCAAACTGAGAAGATATCTCGATGTTTGGGAACATCGTTCCGATCAACAAGTTAACACACTTGGGTGTGCGGATCCATACATACCCAGTCGTGAATACATGGAGTGGTACTTTTGCAGGACGGTGACCTTGATTGATCAGCCACGACGGCCTCTAACAACTACAGAGGGTTTCCATGAAGACGGTGCAACTATGGAGTATATAGTATTTCCTAAATTTCTAATATTGTTAAGAAATAATACTTTGGATTTCCTCAAAATTATATATCTAACATATTTATCTCGTTTATTTAGTTACAAGCAATGACTGAGTTGCACATCATGTCAGATATTAATTTGGATGAATGCCCCCCACGTTTCGCGGATGTTTTCAGGGGAATGCATCATGTTTTCACACGTAGTCTGCAATATGCGCATCAGCCCTCTAGACTGCAGTATTATCAGCCGTTTGTACACTGTGAGGAGCCTCCCCCTGGTGTGAGATATACTGACATTAGAAGCCACCGTCCGGCTCCACCTGGTCGACATGGAGGTCGGAGGCCGCGTGCTTGGGGCCATACAGAACACATTGGTTCATCACAAGCTGGACCCTCACATGCGAGTCCAGCGATTGGCGGACCATCACATGGTGGACCCTCACAGTATGACATGACTACATCAAATTTCACTGTATATCGTACTCCCACTGCTAGTCATGCCGGACCATCACACTGGGAAACCTCCCAGCATGACACGACTACAGCTGATTTCACTGCATATGTCACTCCCACAGCTAGTCATGCATACATGTCGCTTACCGCTCCATTAGATACAGGTAGTGTTCCACATGTCCATTATGATTCGAATGAGGAGGCAGGAGACAAAATGGAGGAGGAAATACCAGAGGGAGCTCCACATGAGGAAGTACATGTACCTACTGAGATGGCTGTTCCACGACAGACATCTAGGACCATACGTCCTCCCCCGTGTGAAACGGGTGGAAAGCTTTGCAGAGGTCGTCATTAGGAAATTACATGGCATTCAGCACTAATTTGCATTACGTTTCACACGTATTGTTAGGCTACTGTACATTTTTGCTAATTTGTATTCATTCTAACTATGCAATAATTCATTCCTACACCTATATTCAATACTAGTTACAAAATTGCAAATAACACGATCCTAATTTATCGTTACACTAATTTTAAAAATAACACCAAACAAATACAAGTCTACTTATGCGCAATCTTCACCGAAAACAAGTATATGAAAAATAATAAGTTATACATTGTTGCATTCAAGGATAATTTATTACTTAAATTCACGACTCATTTTGAAAAATACGCTTATTTTGAATTCAGGACACGATTTTAAAAATTCAAGATGCGTCCTCTAACGAAACCAGATGCATTGCGGAATTTTCTTCAAACAAGACATTATAATTTTTTGAACTTTTTTTTTTCAAAAAGTCCAAGAGAAAACATTTAATACAGCTATACTCGACAAAAAATTATTTGAAATTTCTGGGAATAAATAATAAATTTTCTAGACAAAAAAAATTAATCACGCAATAAAAAAATAGACCAAACTGAGATAAATTACTTGGAATAAAAAACATTTCCTGGAATCAGTTTCCGGGAATAAAAATATTCTGGAATAAAAAAATAGAATCAAAATAAGGACGCATTCGTAGAATTCATCCTCTCCATTTTCATCGAAAATAAAATTTGCAAATTTGAGAACGCATTCGTAGAATGCGTCCTCTATGTTTTCAGAAAAATAAAAATACAAAATTGAGGATGCATTCCTGGAATGCATCCTCTAAATATTTAGGAAAAAAAATTGGCCACATTGAGAACGCATTCCACGAATGCGTCTTCCACCCTCATGTCCAGATTTACCACTAAACACACCTGCATCCAATTTTCAAATTTCATGCCTGTAAAAATCAAGAACTCGCGACTTCATCATCTAATATCTCATTCACGAGAATATTATCCATAATCGATGACAGAAAGTTGCTTATAGAACGAATGATTTCCCGTGATGAATACCGTATTACTGATGAGAATAAATAAAGTACAAAATAATGCTAGTACTAGTATGATTCTAGTCTATTCAGCAACTATATCTATAACAGAATCCAATCTAATCAACAACTTGACTTATTCTAACACCCCCTCCCTCAAGGAAAGCGTCGGATGCTCAACAACGCAAAGCTTGGACCTAAATAACTCGAACAACAGACAAGAGAGCCTTTTGGTGAAAATGTCCGCAATCTGAAGAGCAGTAGGAACATGAGCAACACGCAGCTTGTCAGAAGCACCAAGTCTCGAACAAAGTGATTGTCGATGTCGATGTTCTTCGACCGCTTATGAGCAACTAGATTATGAGCCAATAAGATGGTGCTACTGTTGTCACATAACAGTAGCGGAAATCCAGCAAGCGGGACACGAAGATCACAAAGCAAATGTGTTAGCCAAACAACCTCACAAACGGTGTTGGCATGGGCACGATACTCAGACTCCATACTCGAACGGAAAATAGTGGGCTATTTCTTGGCACTCCAGGAAACATAATTTCCACCAAGAAAGACAGCATAACCATAAGTGGATCGTTGGGTCTCCAGACAACGAGCCTAATCAACATCAGAGTAACTCAAAACCTTAGGAGAGCTGGCTGATCGAAATGCAAGGCCAAAATGAAGTGTTCCCCGAAAAAATCGAAGAATCCAAGTAACTGCTGCAAAGTGATTGTCACGAGGATTCTGAAGATACTGACTGGCTGTGTTGACCGCAAAGGCCAAACTATGACTAGTGATCGTCGGATACTACAGAGCCCCAACAAGAGAGTGATAAAGTGTATAATTCTGAAAAGCGAGACTGGTGGAGCTGTGTAACTGCGATCCCAATTCAGCTGTGTATTTTTATAGTCAGTTGTGTAACTACAATCCCAGTTCAACTGTGTATTTTTATAGTCAGTTGTGTAACTGCAATTCCAGTTCAGCTGTGTATTTAGTTTTCATCATAATTTAAATTTTTTCGTTGAAATTTTATGTGTATTTCTAACATTTCTATTTGATTTTTGATTATTTTAATTTAATGTTAATAATTTAAGAGTCCATCTCTTGAAAGACGGTCTTTCCATAAGTCATGGAAAGACCAAGGTTTAAAATGTAAATTAGAAGAAATGAAGATAAATTGTTGTGGGTTGAATGGATTAGGTTATAAACTTTATTATTACTACATGTTGCATAATAAATTTTTAATATTGCAACTTAAACCTCTTACATTTTATTATTCTAATTAAACCTCATCTTTCCATAAGCCAATGGAAAGACCGTCTTTCCAAGACTTTTCCATAATTTAATGTGATGTTTTAACTAATTCTTATTATTTTAAGGCAATTATAATGAATAATATTTTGTGTGTGTCTTATCTTGAATGGTCTCCTACAAATACTACTAATAATGAATTTGAATACTGCTCTACGAGCTGCTACTGTTACTGTTGTTGCTACTACTTCCACCCCTACTGAGTTTTTTTTAATGATTAGCAATTTCATAATCTTCTTTGCAAGTTGAGCATTCTTGTCATCACGCTCTAACTTGAGGGAGGGCTTTAAGGAAATAGAAATCATTTCCTTGTAGGAAATGTTATAGATGGTAGTTACCTTATAGAATTAGTTTCCTTATGGAATTAGTTATAGAAGGTAGTTTCCTTATAGACTTAGAATCATATTCCTGTTAGACTTTGGTATGTTGTAGCCTTATATATTATAATCACTATCACTGATGAGATGGGTTATTGATGTGATATCAATGCACCATAATTAAGTCTTATATATTTTATCAAGGAAACTAATTCTATAAGGTAACTACCATCGATAACATTTCCTACAAGGAAAAGATTTCTATTTCCTTAACAGTGCCGGAACGACGCGGACAAGAACGTCGGAATGACATTGACAAGAACGCCAAAACGACTGAAATCTGACAAACTTGCACCAGTCCTGGCGTCCATAGTTTGAAATCCAACAAGAACGCCGAAGCAACGCTGGATTCATTGTCGTTCTTATAGAAAACCGACCGATTTTGATTGTGATTCATTGTCTTTATAGTGAGGATAATCGATCGGAAAGCGGCGAGGACGTCGATCGGAGAAGAAGACTTCTAAAGGTTTTTCATTGTTGTATAAATGCATTTCAATCCTTTAACTTTTAATGCTTTTTAAGAAGAACCCCAAGTCCAAAGTAATTATAAATTTAACCCCGAATTTGATTTGCCTTTTCCCCTTTATTTATGTTAGTCCCTTTCTCACCATAAGACACTCTCGCATGAGACGGACTCCTTAAATTATGTATTACAAAAAATTATAAAAATTAGATATTCAATAAATATGTGTTACAATGAATGTAGAAATATATTACACAATAATTTTCATATATATATATATACATTTCTTCAATCCAAACAACATCAACTTTATTGATAAATAATGTAGTAAGACACAAAAAGAGAGACGGATGGAGTATGTAATTTAACTAATCTAGTGGATAATGTAAAAAATAAGTGGTCTGTCTGTAAACTTATTGACAGGCTGCTTGTCAGGAGACCTACTCAAATTTGTATAAAAAAGGATTTTAGTTCAATTTATCATAGAAATTTAGTTCAATGTATCATATTATAATTTATATTTAATTAAATATGTATAAGTACACAAACTCTTCTTTTATGCAGCCTAAACTTTAGGCTGGAGATTGTTGTGCAATTATAAGAAGTTTCATTTGGGGTTGAGTTTTTTTTAAATGATGATAAATCTAGGGACCTCTCATGTAAATATTAAAATAGTATAAATATCACCAACTAGCCAGAATTTTTATTTTCATATTTTTAGCAACCGATCGGAAACATCCTCCTCCCACTGGAAACTATCACCAGCCGGCAGTTATTGTCAGATTTCCACCGGAGTCCGTCATCGCTATTGATCTTATCTCTCCGTCGGATTTCAGTCGGCGATTCCGTTGGTGAGATCACTATTTCAATTCTGTCCTGTTGCAATCTTGTCAGTGAGATCTTCGTTAATCGGTGCTGCTCAATGTCTGACGCTTCCGTCGCTGTTCCGATCGATGAGATCGATGATTGTGCGATGTGTGATGCTTCTAAAGAGATCTCTGTTGATAAAAAAATTGCTCGATGTCCAACACTTCTCAATTGATCAATGGCGCTGCCTGCTATGTGTCCTGACGATTGCGCTGCTAGGATATCCAATGATTGCACTGCTATGGAGATTTGCTAGGTTTTCTGATAATGGATTGAGGTTTAATAGTCTTCCATCAAGCACTAGCAGAGACGGCAGCGAGGCATTTGGCATTTCCCGTTCAGGCACATCAGATCCACGCGCTTGGTGAAGAACGACGCCAATGTCGGTGGTGGCGGACAGCGGTGGTGTAAGGTTCTGCTTGATGAGGTGAGCTTTAATTTTGTGTTTAACTTTTTTTTAAAAGACTTAATGAGGTATAATAAATATTTGACGCAGCTTATAGTCAATAATGCTTGTTTGGTCTGGTGGTTGGTACTCTCTCTGTTGAGGTGAGAGGTAATGAGTTCGAGTGTCACTGTCTGTGCCTTTTATTTTGGAGAATTTATGTTTTTGGTGTACATTTTAAGGTTTAATATTATTTGACTGAGTGTATGTTAAATGTGAGGATTTGTAGTGGTTATTACTTTAGGCTTTGATGTTATAGACTTAGGTTTAAATCCTACGGGTCCTATTTTTTTGAAAATTTTTATTCTTGAGATACTGTATCTTTTTTATTATGTTTGTAGCTTTTTTTCTATTATGTTGATGTTTTTCATTAGTCGAATGAGATTTAATTGATATGAGTTGAGGTTTTGTAGGTTTTTGGGGTGATATGGATTGATATTTGTAGTTTTTTTTAAAAACAATTGTCATGTTGATGTTTTTCATTTTCCAGCTGTGGTTTTGGTAATAGGAGTTGATGTTTACAGTGTCTTTTTTTTTCTCATGATGATGTTTTTCATTTTTCGGATGAGGTTCAGGTGTTAGAAGTTAATGTTTGTAGTTTTTTTAATCGTTGATGTTTTATGATTTTCAGAGTGTATAATTTATACTCTTGAGGTACCATAGCTTTTTTGTTGATGTTTTTAGTTTTTTTTTCCTCTCATGTTGATGTTTTTAATGTTCTAGATGAGTTTTAGGTGATAGGGGTTGATGTTTGTAGCTTTTTGATGAAATGGTTGATTTTTTGTAGTGTTTTTTTCCTTATGTTGAAGTTTTACATTTTTTGTTAGTACTTCAAATGTAGGTTGTATGTGCTGATTTTATAACTTGTGTGTGTTATGAAAAAAGAATTGGTGCTTAGAGTACAACTTGTAAGTGTTTCAATCATTGCTTGTAAGTGCTTCAGTCATTGCTTGTTAGGAGTTGATGTTTGTAGTTTTTTCATATGATATGGTTGTTTTTTTGTAGTGTTTTTTCTTACGTTGACATTTTTCATTTTTTGTTGGTGCTTCAAATATAGATTGTAGATGCTTATTTTATAATTTGTGTGTGTTAGGAAAACAAATTGGTGCTTAGAGTACAACTTGTAAGTTCTTCAATCGTTGCTTGTAAGTTCTTCAATCGTTGCTTGTAAGTGCTTCAATCGTTGCTTGGGTGATATAGGTTGATGTTTGTAGTTTTTTTAAATGACAATTTAGATTTGTTGATGTTTTTATGATTTTCAGTTGATTTTTTGTCAGCCGTAGTCAACGTTTTTTTCCAATTTTGTGTTGATTTTATTTGAATTTTTTTGCTGTTTTATTTAATTTTTAAAATATATTTTTGTAGCATTTTTTTAGTTGATGTTTTATGATTTTTCGTTGATGTTCTGGTATTTTTTGCTGATGTTGCAGTAGTTTTTTTGTTGCAGTTTTCAATTTATTTTTTGCATTTTTTAAACATTTTAAAATATCTTTTTGAATTTTTTCGCAGATTGCAGGTGGCGGGAAAATGATGGGAAAGAATTGGACGAAAAAGTTCTTGGAAAGTTATTAGCAATAGGTCCGTGTAAAATAATTAGAGATAGGTCGCTGGAGCTAGAATATTGTTACAATTGTAAAAATATCACTGTCTAAAGTTTAGGTTACGTCATAGAGGACCACCTCATATAAGTAATAGTATTACTGTATGAAATATACTCATATAAGTAATAGTATTACTGTATGAAATATACTCATATAAGTAATAGTATTATCGTATGAAATATTATTAATTAGATTCTTTGTAAGTATATGTTAGGAAAAAAATTCCAGTTAAACAAGATGACGATCTTCCACTAAATAAGAAATCAGCTGAAATGTGAATAGTACAACTCATAAGCTAAATTTTCTGATTTGGAATGTCAGGGGAATGGACACATCTATAACTAGGCTACACGGCTAGGGAAAAAAACCTGATCTTGCTATGCCTAATTGAATTAATGCACTCCAATCGTCAGTGTGAAAGCTACATGAAATTACTAAATTTTGATAATTACACGTATACTACTAATGAACAAATCTGGTTAATGTGGTCAAATTCTATTCATACCTAACTTGATTTAAATTTAGAATTGAATTGATGTGATTAGGCCTCAGCTGGAATGTATTTGTTTCACCGTAACTGTCATTGTGGATTGATGAAAGGATTGAAAGGTAGGCTAATCAAGATAGGCTACAACAATTTATGGTAGGCTTGAATGATGAACATGGTGCCTTGAGAGAGCAGGTGTTGGTGATGGATCCGTTGCCAACAGTTGAAAAAGTTTACTCCCTGTTCATTAAATAGGAACATGAGAGGAATGTTCATAGTAATTTCATGAATGCTGTGAATAGCAACTATGATGGTGAGACAAGTACTAGGAAAGATGAATGCTCAGAAGTATGCACAGAAGAGAGAGGAGACCGAGGCAAAGGAAATTTTAAAATGTGCTTATTGCTATAAGAATGGGAACCCGAGGAAGTCTTGTTTCAAAATCAATGGTTATCTTGAGTGATGGTCAGATGCTCGCCAAGGAAATGAGAGTTCCTATGCAAATGCAGCATCAAGAATGTTGGATGAACCTAATCAAGCTACACATAACACACCTTTAAGGAGATTGGAGATAATTAAGGGCTGGGAAACATGCAGCCTATGATTGCCAACCTGATCCAGATGGAGTTTGGGAAACTTATGAAAGGGAAAGGGAAAGGAAAAGATCAAGGTGAAGAAAGTGGAAAAATAATGAACTTTGTACACCTTGACTTTTTCGGTGCCCTTATAACTCACCTTGCTAATATTGCATCTTGTTTTGAAAGTGATGATTGGATCCTAGGCAGTGGTGCTACCTCTTATATGTGTACTCCATTCGTTGCTCTAATTGTGTCTTACTTCCTCTTTTTTCACTATTCATTGATGATTTTATAATTTTAATATCTTGAATTTTGTATGACATTAAATTATATAAAAAATATATTTTTTAAATATGTGTTGAGATGAATGTAGCTATATATTACATGATAATTTTCATATTTATTCATGTATAACTTTTTACAATTCAAACAACATCAACTTTATTGATGAATAGTGAAATAAGACACATACAGAGGGACAGGGGGAGTAGTTACCTTTTAGCTTTTAAAACATTACACCCTGTCACACACAAAACTCCAATCCTTCTTCCTGATCATTTACACTCATAGAAGCCATAGGATCAGCCAAATTAAATCAGTTTCTTGAGTCAACCATTTGTCTGTTTGTTAAGAGCTTCTTATTTAACCTACTCTCAGTTGACAAATTAACTAAGGATTCTAGTATTTAACTCACTTTTTGTCCTAATGCGTGCATCACACAGGACCACAAGATTGATTCAGTTTGAGGAGTTGCTACTTAGTGCAATGGCCTTTACGTACTGAATACAGTTTACCAATTCATTCAGCTCTTGTATCGTTAGAATGTATTCTGATTCTAAGTTAGAAATGATGCCCAATAAGCTAGGTCATCCTTCTAATGCTATGATGAATCATTTGAATTTTCCCAGTTTGAACAATAACTTTACGATTTTTCCGTTGGCGAAGCAAACCGGATTACCATTTCTGGATGTTTCTATTTGCAATAATACAACATTGGATACAATGGATTCATAGGGACCTTTTCTAGTTAAAACCAATAATAGAGCTCAGTCACTTTTTACTATATATAGTTGATGACTTCAGTGGAGCAACATGGATCTTCCTAATAAAATTCAAGAATCTGGTTCCATTAATCATTAAGAAATTTATTTTGATGATACAAACTCACAATGATGGCATGATTAGAAAAATAAGAACTGATAATGGCAGCGAGTTTGAACCAAACATGTACCCAATTATTTCCTTCATTAAGAATCATACGCCAGAAATCTTAACCCTACACACCAGAACAAAATGGTGTGGTAGAGAGAAAACATAGACACGTCTCTAATATAGCCAGAACACTCATCCACCAGTCCAACTTACCTTAGCATTTCTGGGGGGAATCTATACTTAAAGCTACATATATCACGAATAAGATACCATCTTCAGTATTAGGGTGAAAATCACCTTATGGCATTCTTTTTAAGAAACCTCTTGATATATCACAGTCGCAAGCCTTTGGTTCTCTTTTCAATGCAACTGACCTCAGTACTCGAAAATAAAAATTCAGTTCTAGATCTTTACCTTGTATCTTCCTATGGTATCCAACTAATCAAAAAGAATAAAACTGTATGATTTGATCAATAAGAAAATCATGCTAGCTAGAGATGTTACTTTCCACAATCATCACATCTATACAAAACCTGTACTTCTCATGTATCACAATTCCCTTTTGATATTACAGATCGGAAGAGCACTCATTTGCCTATCATTCCACCTAATAACAGTTCAGATTGGAGCGTATCTGAACCTCTTCAATTTTCAGGATCCAGTGAACACACTTATTCTCCTAATCCTCATAACCACACTTCTTCCTTCCGTCCTAATTCAAACTCACAAGATTATCACTCATTAAGTCCTCATTATAGTAGTGGTTATAACAATAATGATGCACATATTCAAATTGTTCCTAGACAAAGTACTAGGACCTGATCAAAGCCTTGTGTATGAATGATTTTGTTGTAATTTTTTTCTGTGCTTCTGACACATGTTCGACTATAATTTTAATAGCACATATGAGCTTTGTGACACAATTTTTAGGGACCCAAGAATCACATTCTTATAACAAGCCTGCTGTAATAAGCAGTGGGTTCAGGCCATGCAATCTAAACTTGATGCTCTTAAAGCTAATCATACTTGGGATCTAGTTTATTTGAATACATGAAGGAAACCTATTGGTTCTAAGTGAACTTACAAGGTCAAATATAGGGTAGATGGATCATTTGAACATTACAATGCTAGATTAGTTACATAGGGTTATTCTCATATATTTTTTTTTGAATAAACCATCCATAGATGGGGGAAATTATATTGGCCTTCCCGAGCCGTAATAAACAGAATAAAAGAAGCCAAGGCTAAGTTACTGTACAGACTGAGCATATTGCTCTTGAAGCAACCATAAATTGCTTCCAAAAGAATGAGCTAGAGTATTAGAGATGCTATAGGATGAACTCAGTGAATCGAAAAAACGAGACACAAGTCAGTCAGAGAGAAGATAACCATGAGCGTATCCTCTAATTTTTGGAACAAAGACAAGCAATTAAAAATGTAAACTTTGGCCTCAGTGTTGTGAGCTTTCATTATGCCCTGATCCAATGTGACAGTCCCACTTGGGGAGGCTCCACTGATCAGGAATGTTCAAGAGTCTTCAAAAGATTTGCTAGCTCCACCAAGGGAAAGAAAACTGTGCTTAATACACTTGGAATTCCAGGAGACTTGTGTGATGAGCAGACAGGAGGCAGATATCAAGCAGCAACATCAGAAACCTGCAGTCAAGAGCGGGAATGAGTAGCATCCGAACTAATTAAACAAACCGTAGAGCAGGGGTGCCAATTTGATCTAGTCTCACTAACCCCTGGGCAGTGCTGGGAAGTTCAGATATGGTAATAAAAGATGAATCACGTTCTAGTTGCAAACAATGTTTAGCAAGAGTATGAGCCACCAGGTTAGCCTGTCTATATATATGTACGAGTTTGATGTCACTCAGTGATTGATGAATCTCATCAGCTAAGGAAAAGCAGTTCCAGTGACATCGGAGTGGTTCATTAGTAAAAAGAACCGCAGAAAGACAGTCTGATTCCATGTAGAGGGGGCCAGTTAAATCATGTGAAATCTGTGTGGCAAACTTAATAGCCTTCAATTCAGCTTCCAAAGGGGATAAAGCATTAGTAAATAGAGTGTAGGCTCCCCTGAAAGCACCTCTACTGTCTCTAATGATCACTCCAATCCGGCACTTATAAGTATTGCATGACCAAGAAACATCAACATTAAACTTAAAACCAGATGTAGGCCTAGTCCAAGCAATTTTCCAGATTTTTGGCCTTGGGGAAAGTTTAAGGAGTGGTAGAAAGGAATGATCTGCAATACTCACATCTAGAGGAGATGCTATATGAACCGGATTTGCACTGAAGGAGAAAAAAATCTGATTTCTAATGAGTTGGAGCACGAGGGTGGAGGAAGGCTTGATAGATTCAAATAAGTATCTATTTCTCATCTTCCAAATATTCCAAAAAGTAAAGATAGCAGCAGTACGGATCATTATAGCATGTAAAGAAGTTAGAGCAGGCAAAGTTAATTAGTATGAAATTCTTTCCCAAACCGATGGGAAGGCTCTATCTCGAATACCCATGAACTGATGAATAATTCTCCATACAGATAGAGAGAAATCACATGTATTAAAAAAATGCTCTAAAGAGTCCTCATGCTTATTGCACATACAGCATTTAGAAGCCAAACAAAACCTCAGTTTCCTGAGTATGTTATCAAAAGGCAACAGAGAATTTATTACTTTCCACATAAATACAAAGATTTTCTTCTCAAATATGGGGTTCCAAAGGTGTTTAGAAGAGGATGTCGTACCTGTGTGGTTACATAGCAAATTATATGTATCTTTGAAGGAGAAGTTCCCAGAAATACCTGGTTTCCATATTAATCTATCAGCTCTGTGGGGGAAAAGTTTTGACTCCTGTAAAAGAGTGATAATGTGAGATGACAGAAATGGCTCTATTTTTGTGATGAGAAGATCTTTGTTAGTTATGAAAGCAGAGACTGTACATTCAACATCAATATCCACCCTATTATGATCACACAAATCAATCAGTGAACCTACATCAAGCCAATTTGAAGTCCAGAAATTACAATCACCCCTCCCTATGATGACTTTAGAGTTAGCCTCGGCCCATACATTAACTGAACAAATTCTCTTCCAGTTAGGAGAGGTCCTATAAGATTGAGGGAGGGCTGCCAATAAATGAGTCCAGAGGGCATCACCCATTTGATACTTCCACCACAATTTAACTGAGCATGTTTTAATTATTGTGTATATAGACCTAAAGCCTAAGCCATTCTGATCAGTTGGGAGGCACAAATCAGACCACTTTTTCCAAGATCTTTTTGTTTTTAAATCATCCCCCCAGAAAAATTTACTCATTTTTTTCTCAATGATGGAAATGATCAATTTTTTTGGTTTAATAACTTGCCAAATGTGTTGTGGAATGGCATATATACATGACTCAATCAAAGTAATTTTCCCACCCATGGATATCCATCTATTTTTCCAATTACCAATCTTATTATCAATTAGTTCAAAGAGTGGTTGGAAATAAATCTTTTTAGCCGCACCAGTAAAGATTGGAACTCCTAAGTAGGTGAAAGGGAAAGAACCCAGTTTCATTCCTAGTATCCTTTTAATGTGGTTCACTTTATGATCTGTAGCATACTTACCTATGAAGATGTCACTCTTGTTATAATTAATAGACTGCCCAGTGACTTCCTCAAAAATGGACAGAAAAGCCTTTAATCTAACCAAGGTTAGGTTTGTTGCTTTAAAGAAAATAACAGTATCGTCAGCATAAGATAAGTGAGAGATTCTTGGAGGATTACCTGGGAGATCGAAGTAGTCTAGCTTACCAATGTCAAAAATGTAGGTCAGGCTCCTTGAAAAAGACTCAGAAAAGATATTAAACAATAATGGAGATAAAGGGTCGCCCTGTTTAATGCCTCTAGAAGATTGAAAAAATCCCACTGGCTTACCATTAATAAGAATAGAGAACCAAGCCTGTGACAAGTTTTTCATAACAGAGAAGATAAATTTTGCATGGAAACCAAATTTTGCCAAAATTTTATATAGAAATGACCATCTAACCCTATCAAAGGCCTTTTTGAGATCAAGTTTAATTATACAGTTCGGATCTCTTCTCTTTCTGTTAAGGAATCTGACCATTTCCTGTAGATAAATTACATTATCTGAAATATCCCTACCATGTAAAAATGCTGTTTGGTTTGGAGAGATAATCTTAGGCATAATAGATTTAAGTCTTTCCATAAGCACTTTAGAACAAATCTTATTTATCACATTGGAGAGACTTATAGGTCTATAATCATCAAATGAGGATGGGGTTTTCTTCTTTGGAATTATAGTGATCTATGTACTACTTATACCCCTAGGCAGGTTAGATGAAGATTGAAAATCATGAACAGCTAGAAGAAGATCATGTGCTATTATATCCCAAGATTTTATGTAGAATTTGGCCGTAAAACCATCCGGACCTGGGGAGCTTGATTTATTAAGGCTGCAAACTATCCTCTTAAGCTCCTCAATTGTGACTGGTTTTAATAGGTTCTCATTATCTTCCTGAGTAACCAGCTTGGGGATATGATTGAGAAAATGAGATATGAATGGAGAGCTATCAGTGGAGCAGTCTTCACTGAGAAGATCCTGATAATAGCATATAGCTTCCATCTCCACATCCTGAGTATTTTCCAACCATTGACCATTTCTACCCTTAATTTTTGTAATCCTCAATCTATTGTTCTTATCTTGTACTGATTTATGAAAGAATGATGTATTATTGTCCCCATCTTGGAGCCATTTTATCTTAGCCTTGTGTTTCCAGAAATTCTTTTGTTCAGACATGGCCTTGACTAATCTGGCCCTAGCCTCCCTAAGATTAACCAGATTATTTACAGAATCATCATGATCAGTTAAGGCTTCCTGAGCCTGCAAGGCTAATTCTGCCTGTAGTACATTATCATGAATGTTACCAAAATGCTCTTTGTTCCAGATTTTTAAGGCTTTCTTAAGTCTAACTAATTTTAAGTAAAAAGCTAGCATTCCAGAGTTATGCATAGGAGTATCCCAATCCTTCTTAATTACTTCGTTGAAATCTTTCCTCTTGTACCATGTATTGAGGAACCTAAAGGGTCTCGGATTGGATGGTATATCACTACCTACAGTCAGCAGCAAGGGGTTGTGATCTGAGCAACTCTATTCAGAATCTGAATTGTAGAGGAAGGAAAAGAAAGAGACCATGATGCAGTACACAAACCTCTATCAAGTCTTTTAACTGTAGGAGATCTTAGACGATTATTAGTCCAAGTAAACAGGTTCCCAACAGTGTTGATTTCTTCCAAACCCATTCCATTAATAAAATCATTAAAATCTCTCATACTTCCAAATTTTGGAGTAGATGGACTTCTGTATTCAGTTATTGATGAAATGGAGTTGAAATCTCCAATAAACAAAGATTCAGAATGATTGTATGAGCTAAGATCAGACCAGAGATCCTTCCTTCCTAATCTGGTTCTCAGACCATAGATAAAAAAGGCATCCATTGGCTTAATGAGAGTAGAACTAGTTAGGTGAACTCCAAGAAACTGAAGATTATCATTTCTAACTGTCAGAGTTATGTTTGAAGACCAAAAAATCCAGATCTGACCATTAGTTGCAGAGAAACAATTATCAAACTTCAACATTTGTCTATATAGATCACACTGTGAATTGTCATGTTTAGGCTCAATTAAACAAATGAGTTCAAATCTATGTCTGTTGATGAGATTAGAGAGTCTAAGCATAGATGTATCCATTCCTCTAATATTCCAAACCAACATTTTAATTCTAACAGTTGAACTATTCATAATGAAACATTAGAGGAGCTTTTTGATCTAGTCATAATGGTGTTCTTCTGAGAGAAAAAAGTGTCATTAGATGGTTTGCTATATTTCATAACAGACTTACCTTTCTTCAACTTACTTGGATCAGAAGATGGGACACTGTCTCCCTGTGATTGATCAGTTCCAGCTTCAGGAGCAGTATCTAATAGGGTGGCTTCTTCTTCAGTGGCAGAATGTTCTATATGAGTGCCCTCATCGCCAGATGTTTCATCACCAGCTAGGGGTAAAAATCTGTTGGACCTGTTTTTCTGCTGAGAAAAGATAAAATTTTTTGCTGCAATGATGGAGCTAAAAGGGGAAAAGGATTTTCCTCGTTTACTTGGTAGATCATCTTTGGCAAAGACTGACCTAAAAGTAGGTGGGGCAGATTGAGGATGCCTATTTTGTGTCCCAAATGATCTTGGTTCAATGGGAAAAGCTCGAGGGGAGGGAGTAGGGTTTAATTTTTCAGGTTGAGGTGACAGAGAAATATCTTCCTTCTCTGTCACAACATCATCTGTGCTGCTGATTTCAATGGTGGGCTTATCTACATTGCTGGAGGTCAATTGTTGAGGAAGGTCACCAGAAACCCTAGGATCAGCTACCAGGGGATCAGTGTTAATTAGGATAGACTCATTTGGTTCATGAACAGAAGCTTGACTATGCTGTTTCTTAGGAACATAGATAAATTTCTGAGCCTGATAATTCTTTTGTTTTTCTGTAATTGATATCCCTGAACTCTCTGCTCCTAAATTCCCAGTCTGATTAATGTTTGAGTTCCCTTTTACCTGTCCCACCGAGCCCTTCAAATGAGAGTCAGGTAGATTAATTAGAGTATCAGTTTTCCTAGCCGAGGATCTCTTAAGCTCCGGATGCAGATAAATGCAATAACTGTCTTCATGCCCTATACATTTGCAATGTAAACAATAGGGGGGAATATCCTCAAATTCTAGGGGGAGCTTTACAACATTGAATTCATTTCCATCCTCTTCGATTCCCACTCTAATGCAGGATGGTAATTTCTTTTTTAAATCAATTTCAACACACATTTTCACACAAGAAGGCCTAGACAGAGCCTCAGTGGCAGCATCAACTTTAATAAAGTTTCCGATTTGGTTACCCATGATTTCAAGCATAGCAGAATTGTAAAAATAGATTGGGACATGAGGAATTGTTACCCATACCGGGACTATGGATGATTCTGCCTCCGGAGAGAAATCAGAAGTCCATTTCAGTACCTTCATTTGGGCGTTGTTGAAGCTCCAGTGACCCTTGAGCCAGAACCTCTGGTAGTCTTCTTTCTCCTGGAAGCGAACTAGGACGTGCCGGTAATCGATAGATCCTATTTGAAATTTGCCTTTGAAGCCTATAGAATTAAAGGATTCGTTTAGTTGGACCATAGAAGGCTTACCTCTAGCAAACTTACCGATCAGAGCATTCCGATAATGGGAGGAGAGAATGTCTGCATCCTTGCGACTGACAAGGCATGAGATATCCCCTTTGTACTGAGTTTTGGGGATGATTTCCGGGTTTGATGGAAGGGAAACTTGTAGAGGCGGAGGACGGTTAGCAAGCGCTTGAAGGAAGGATTTGGTCCCCCCTTGGCTTCGATCGGCCGGCGGGAGAGCCGCCATGGCGGCGGCGAGAGGAGAAACAGGAGAAAGAAAATGACCGTTATCGGTTAAGATGGCTGAAAGGAGAGGAGGAAGATGAAAACGACAGAGAAAATAAGCGTTTTGGCTAAATCGCACCAGATATCTCACGTAGCTACAGTAATGGAACGAAAGCGCTTGTTTGACGGAATTGAGGAGTCACAATTGTGCTTTAGTCGGGTTATTCTCATATTGAAGAAGTGGACAGCTTTGACTCTTTCTCACATGTTGCTAAATAGGTTATCATGAGAATTTTTTTCTGGAAATCACTACACTAAACATACATTTGCATCAGATTGATGCTAAGAATGCATTCCTTCATGGCTACATCAATGAGGAGCTATTCACGACACCACTACAAGGTTACAACAAAGCTTTGACTGGGCAGGTTTGCAGGCATAGAAGATCTTTTTATGGCCTTGAAAGGGAATGCAAAGTTCACCAAAGATCATGTATTGTTTGGATTCAAGCAATGAAAGCATGAACCCTGCCTATTCTTAAAATTTTCTTCTGAGTCTACACTGGTACTACTTATCTATGTTGATGATGTCTTGATCAAGGGATTCAGAAGTTGAGATCAGTTCATCAGAATATTAGCTCCTTGGAATCAGTTTTAGATATTAATCAAAGTTAGTTAGGCTGGTTTTTAGTTGTTAGTTGTTAGTTGTTAGCTGAAAGTTATAGTTGTTAGATCACACTAGTGGATGATTGAGGGGTTAAAGGCGGTTCTATCGAACCCGAGAATGCACCTTGTAGGTACTTTCTCTGGGAGTGCCTTTGATCCACCCCAATCAAAGGCGGTTCTTAGAACCATCTTTAAACTTTGAAATCAAAGGTGGTTATTTTCCGCCTTCCTCCAGTGGTTAGAACCACCTTTAAATGGATTCTAAGTTTAAAATAGTTATGGTTCCGTTGGTTATGGTTGTAACTTCTGGACTCGGAAGGTACTGCAGGTTCCAGTACCTGAACTGGTCTCGGTATCAATGCATAGGTTACTCCATCGGGTCCAATTTTCATTCAAAACTTGGTTTTCCATTGGGAATTCTTTATTTGCACCAATATTTTTATGAGTTTAGAAAAGTATGAATTCCATCGCTTTGGCTGTAAGTTTCGAAATTGAAAGCTAGGGCATGTTTCTCGATCGTGTCCAGTTTTCGTTCGAAACCTGGTTATTTGGCGAGAATTAATTATTTACATATTTTTTGTTACAAGTTCGTAAATAATTTTAGGTCCTCGGTTTTTAAGTTTGGAAGGTAGAAACTGTGCCCTTAGGATTTTGGGATGTACTCTTCCAAGTTCGGAAATACTTTTGGCTCTAATTGCAAATTTTTTAGACTAAATTATTTTTTTGGTCCCCGACATAGCATCTTATACCATGTTTTGGTCCCCGGTTGCAAAACAACCCTCGTTCAGTACCCCACAAACAACCCTCGTTCAGTACCCCGCAAAACAACCCTGGTTAGATTATGGGTGATTTTCAGGTAGACTAAATTTTTTTTTGGTCCCTTACCTATGATCTTATACCATCTTTTGGTCCTCAAACCCACTTGAAAATAACCTTGAAAACCTCCTTGGGGACCAAAAAAATCATTATGAATTTGTGGTGTATTGAACGAGGGTTGTTTTGCAATCGAGGACCAAAATATGGTACAAGATGCTATGTCGAGGACCAAAAAAATAATTCAGTTATTTTTTTTAATATTTACAAAACCCGGAAAAAATAGCCTCAAATCTCCATTACTGTTTCCAACAAATTTCGAATACATTTCTAGGTTTAGAAAAATGTATAGACACCGCTACATTAGCATTATCTATACATAAGAATAAAAATCACGTAGATTCTATTCCGCACATAACATCTATAGTTTGTAACTATCTAACACTACACAACATGATAATAGTTTCACAAGAATATATAGACAATGTTAATCAAGCAACTATCTATAGATAGGAATAGAAAATTATACAATTCTATTCTGAAATATACGTGTAACTATTTTAAAGATAATTTTCATAATACCACGTTTGATCTTTCAAGAGTTGCGGATCAGACATTTATTAGATGTCTTGCCACACAAATTCTTGCCACATTTATGTCATCCAGTGAAAACGGCTTCTATTCCTTTGGAAAAATCTATGCACATTAAAATTTAATATATTAGTTCGAGTAGGTCAGTAGTATATAATTAAATAAGCCAAAAAAGAATTTTATGCACTTCATACCTTATCAATTTCATAGGTAATCCAACTGGACATTTTTTACACAATCTGCCGCAAATAACATTATGTAGTACCCACACTCCCATGTTTTTTCTTGCTTCTTGTACTAATCATGTGCATGAGAAGAATTTATTAAAAATGTAACTAAATTCAATTTCTATTTCACTATTGTACCAATTCGAACCTTGATTTCAACTATGTGCAAGTCATTTTTCCGGTTAAGCTCCTTGAATGCGCTCTCAAAAATATCTACAAATCTTTGGGAAGGTTGAAAGTGCAATGGATCCATCCAATACACATGTTTGTCGGCTTGAACAATGAAAATCAATATCTAGTGATCCCTACATCCAACATTTATATTATCATGGATGAATATGTAAGTATGCATGTTTATGCATAATAGTTTGAAAATATAAAATCATTACTTCTCAATTTACTGTGCAATGCAGATTTTTTATCGTTCTAGGATATGAATTTGTGTATGTATTCTATCCGCTCTTACTTTGAACACCCAATCCCTTGAGTCATTAACAAACATAAATAGCCTATGCAACCCTTCTTTCTTTGGTTAGCAAAGTAATACATGCACCTTACACATCAAATTTAGATTGTTAGGTATCAATATGTAATATTCTATCCCAAAATGAGAATATAAAAAAATAAAAATCACACTTACTATAGAAAGAGGGACATGATAGTTTGGTTGACTTGGTCACACTTACATAAATCTTCAAAGTCACTCCATAATGCAATGATGTCTCAGTTTCTTCCAAAAACACATATAATTTTGGGAAAAAAGTGTATGTGGAGTTATGTTAGTATGTCGAGATCCAATCGGACAATACTCGAACAAAAGGTGGTGAGCCCCTCTCCACTCTTGCTATTGTCGTTTCAGGTTTTGTGTTCTTACTGTCGGTACAATAGTTTTTGGGGTCGTCTGGAGGTTCAACTTCAGCTTCAAATAACCGTTCTTCACGGGATCGACATAAACAAGACGTTGAGGCCAAAGAAGAAAGATTCCTTGGGTCAGGCCTACCTTGTTGTAATATGCATTGGGAATAGGAAACATTGCATTGTGCACAAACGGTTTCTCCACGGATACCCTCACAATTCCATCCCTGATTGGTTTGGAGGGATAATGTCTCATCAACTCATAAAAAATACCATTGACTACATGTAGCGGTGCATTATTTTCACTAACCTCTATGTAAAGCTCACACATCAAATAAACAATATTTTGTTCACATCAGCCTTATATGATGTCATTTATTGTTGATAAGTGTACTTACCTTTTTTTGGCGATGATAGGATTGTGTTGTTTGTAATAGCATCAATTTTGGTCCCATTTTCAATCCATTTTTGTTCACCTCAATGCCACCGGGAGAGTGGTGAGAACCTCTCGATAGAGGTTCCCAGTCACTATTAAGATCATCGGGATTTTTGGGTACGACAAGACCGGTGTGGTTAACTAACTTTCAGATCAAAGTGTTCTGCTGATGTAATCGTTTGTCCTTGATAATTGCTTCCTTTTGCAACAAGTAGATTCTTGATGGCCTAGCCCTCTCATATGAATGGAGAATTCCAAAAGCTTCCCTTTGTGTCACAAATGCACCAACCCCTCTAGCGCGACCCGGGTGATATTTTTTTTCTAGTTACCTAGCACAAGATGTCGTGGTTGCCGGTGGGAATGAATTTACCTTCCATTTGATTAAATTTAGCCTACCATATTAGAAACAACGAATTTCATTGATACCCAGCCCGAGTGGGGGAAATATGTGCAAGAAAATAAGTTCAAGAACCAGCGTAAAAGCTAATAAAACACATACGACTTTTTCCGCAAGTTCACTTTCCTCAACTTTGTCAAACCCAACTTCCTTGTTTTTTCGAGCATTGACAAATAGATCACACTGATCTATTTTTTCTACATCAATAGGAAGAACCGAAGCCCTAGCCTCTTCCTGAGACATTTCCCTTTGAATTGCTAGTAAAACATCTTGTTCTAATTGTTCTCTCACCATCTCGAGTTCCGCCAATCCATAACCTCCATGACTCTTACGATGTTGAGTTATGTTCAACATAGCATTGCGTGTTTTCTCTTCCCTCGTACCCTACGAGAATAGAGAAAAGCAATGGAACATCAACACTGACAAAATCTAAATGTAAACCATTTTGATTTGGAGTGGACTAACATTTTTTTCATTTTCTAATGTTCTTCTTTTGTGGATCTCCCAAATCTCCAGTTAAATATGTGTGTAAGTTACCCACGAATGATCCCCTTTTCTATTTGAGAAAATGAAATCTCTAGAAAGGGTGTACTTGTGCTCTTGCCAAATTTTGGATAACATCTTTATGGCTATCTTTCTTAACTCGTTCATGACGGGGGCATCGATTTCAAAGGGTCTCTATTTATTGTGAAGTATGAAGAATAGCTAGAAATGATTGAATTCCCAATTAACTTAAATTAGATTAATAGGATAAGAACAAAATAATATATAACTATGAAGGGTACCTTGCATGCCATCCGTAGGGTGGCTTTGCATTACTTCGGCACATCATGCCAAGAATCGTAACGGATGTCCACCCGAGTACGACCAACTTTACCTACCCAGCTTGACCACTTGGCACGGTCATCCAAAAATTACCAGCCCATTTCATTAAAAACCAATGGGGTCACTTCCATCCTAGCCATTCTCCTTTCCAATGTTCTATAGTGCGTTCTTGTAATTTCTGCATGTCTGTTCCCTTCTTCATCATCCTCCTCATCGACCGTTATTTCGGTATTTCCGTTATTGGAATCTAATGCATGATACTACGACAAATAATTAAAACCAACCCATGTCAATCTTTAATCTTACTATTTCACAAACCCTAGAACTAGTAAAAAATAGCAACATGATATACTAATGTACATAAATATACACACTATCATCGACATTGAGCCAAAAATAAAAATTGATAACAAATGGAGAGTACCAATTTATAGAACATTATTGAATACACAAAATATAGTGTAATAGTTTACCTTAAACCCTAGTAACAAAGTGACTAGTAAACAAGGATGAACAAAATCTAGGATGTAGTAAAATTTGAAACCAAAATTTTCCTTGTTGAACAAACCCTACCTTCCCACTTGCCTTGAATCCCAAAATTTTCATGAACACCAAACCCTAGCACAAATGAGAGGACTAAATAGGCTCCATATTTGATTCTATGAAGATTGAGATGAGAAGAAAGTGATGATTGTTGGTTGTGGGTTTTGTGGGAGAGAAATGAGGGAACCTTGCACTTAAATGGTTAACATTTGTTATCTCTTTTAAATGAATTTAATTCCGCGGTATAAGCCCTTGTTATTATAAGTTCTGGACTCGGAACTAATTCAGGCCTTTTATTACCTAGTCCAGAAGTTGTTACATACTTGGAAAGTGGTCGGGTACAAATTATGATAGAACAGACACACCTCCGGTCTCTGAACTGTTTCGGCCCATTTACTACAATTTGGACCTGAACATGTTACAGATCCAGAGGTTATTTGGGTTGCACTAAATACTGACTAGAATAACTTTCACCCTTGTCTTTCCAATCAAACCTGAATTCACTAGATTCACACTCGAGTTTTGCAATATCAAAAATCACGGCGAGAAAGAGATGAGGAGGAGGAAGTGTGGGTAATGCATCCTCGCAGAGTCATGCTCTGTCACTGAGTTGGGAGCTTCTGATAAATTTTTCAACACCAAAGCCGAGAGAAGGTATGTTGAATTTTTTAAAGTTAGAAAGTGTACAAATCCAAAAGTTGTTCGTAGCAAAGAGATTCTTGATTTTCCCTTAGGATATGTATTGAGGTATTTAAGGAATCAGGGAATGGAGAAATAATGACCTGTGAGGAGAGTGTGTCCCACGACGAAGTAGTGAAATTTTATGCAAACTTATGGAAGAATTTAAAGAACAAAGATATGACCCCTAGTTTATGGCACACAAGTGACGGTCACGAAGTACACTATAAATGCTATTTTAGATAATGCATATACTATTGCTTCGAGTTTGAGGCCTGATACAGCCGAAAGTCCCCTAGAGATAAACCATCAACAACAGTGGCCAGGCATTAGTGAAGGTGTTCCTTTGTGCCCCTTTGAAAAGGCTAGAAAGTATTTTAGTAAGAGAAGGAGTTCAGTTGGTCAGGCAGATTCTTACGACGTAGGTGTACTGACTGTTAAACAGAGACTCATTACCATCCGGTAGCCATTCCTGCAAGCCAATGATTGGCAATCTGATGCCATTTTATTATGTGATGGAGGGGATCCCCATTAATCTGGGATATATGATCTTGAAGAACATGCTGAAAACAGGGGCAACTAAAAAGAAGGATCTACCTTACGGAGGACTTATTACTGCTTTGCTAAAGCACTTTGGTGTCCAACCATGGATAGACCACTGCGGTTGGAGTTTTATGACATGAGTTGGTTCGTCCACAAACAATTGGTAATGGGCAACGTTGGTAAGTGGAAACACAAGAAGGTCCCGGGGCAGCCGGAAAAGCAGCAAAAAAGGAAAGAGGTGTAGAGTTGGACATGGTTGAGTCTTCTTCATGTCGTGAGTCTACCGAGGTTTGTTTGCCTTTATAGTACAATTTAATATTTTCCAAAAATTAAATCGGTATACGATTGTTTTCTTAATTTGTCCAGGTGGCCGAGCAGGTTGGAAGAGTACTGTGAGTAGATACCTTACCTGCATTTGAGGTGATGTAACACAAGTTAATAAGGATTTGGCCAGAGTCAAAGCCTGACCGGCAAAGCTCATGGAAGCCGTGGGGTTTCCGTTGTTATTTTTGGATGAACCAATGCCCAAATGTTTTGCTAATTCTTCGAAAATGAACCCAAAGATGAAGATAATTAAGAAATAGATGACCATTCCACAGGAGGACGATAATATGGAGGATGCGAATGCAAATGACAATGACAAAGCCATGCGGAAGGATAGTGACCCAGATTGTGTAGAGATGTTTGGTGATAATTTAACATTAATGTCTTGATTTTGGAAATGTTGTGGAATTTATGAATTATTGGTTTATGTTGAATTCGAAGTTTAGATAAATTTGTAGAATTATTAACTTGAAGATGCCTTTTATTCGAAGAATTTAGTAACAAGTTTTTGAGTACTTGCTGGTATATTATTTGTCATAAATATTATGGCATTATCGGTTCTCTTTTGTCGATCTAAATGCCAATGGCTTAATATGTCATTGTATGTAGTCAAGTCTTGCCCATGAGTGTCTCTGATTAACAAGACTCCATGAAGAAATTCCGAGTCCGGAACCTCGTCGTGTTATTGTAACATTTAGTACGAACAAGGCTTCGTACTCGGAAGATAAATCACACTTCATTGTATACTAGAACTTAATTTACTTCCGAATTCTAGTCCAATTTTTAGACCTAACCTGGTCACCGACGCATTTTTGTGAATACTTAATTTTTTTACTCATTAAAATGTGTTACGAGTCTGGGAGATCATCTCCTCTTTGAAACTAAGTACAGATTCCATTCCGGACTCGAAAGCTATTTTGACTTGATTTCATTCAAGAACTGAATTACCTTCCGATTTCAGCTGCATTTTCCGGAGTAATCATGGTCAAAAGCAGTTGATCAATCCTTATTTTTTACACTATGAAAATGTCTTCCGAGCTCGGAAGATTATCATGCCTTGTTGTCTATTCGTCAAAGAGAACGTTCCAGACTCGGAACAGATGTTCCAAACTCAGGTCCAATTTCAAGACCTTACCTGGTGGGTTGCAATCATTTCTCCATTTGCAATGTTTTTCGTTTGTGAACTCGTAAAGAGAAATTTGGCACTTTAAAAAATGAAGAAGAAGGTCTTCTGGACACATAACATGAAAATCAGATCTTGTATAACATGAACACGATAAAGTTTCGGACTCGGAAGAATTAGGGGTATATAAAAAAACCCAACCGGCCCCGATTAAATCCCCAATGATCAAATCCTAACCACTCATCTTTCACTTCCAGGTGTGGAAACAAAACCCCCTACACTATTTGAAAAGTTTTTTGCTCGCCAAGCTTATTCAAAGAATGTCGCCATCGCAACAAGGAGCTTGGGATGGCAAAGGGAAATCCAAGGTGGGTAGCTCGAGGCGCTTAAGAACCACCGATGAGCAAAGTGCCTGATTTCTCTTTGCTAAAGAACAAGAGAGGTATGAGGCTTTACACCAAAGTGGAAAATTAATTGATTGCTACATTATCAATCTATATGTCTTCCATAGCATAGGTTTAGCGGATCCCATGCAAAAGTTTAACCTTAGTTTATTGGCCTTAAAAACCCTCCCACTTTGATGAAGTCAGTATTATAGAAATTTAATTGAGGCTGGGGGTGGTGGATACAGAACTAGGGTGAATGGGTACAACGTAGATCTTAGTCTGTGGATTATGAACCAATTGTTGGAGTGTCTGTACAAGGGTCCCGAAGATGTATACCCCAAAAACAATGAAGGCCCTTTAAATGACATTTATCATAGGGGGGCTTTTCCCCTTCAGTCTAACTACCTATTTGTTGATCCCATCGCTTGTATTCATAGATACTTTAGGTGGAATCCTGCTAGCTTATGGAAAACAGAGAGTTTTTGTTTGAAAATATCGACCATAGATGAATGGATCTTGTACAAAATGATAGCTAGGAGTATCGTACTGACCTACGACCACATAACAGAGTAAACTATGCAACATTGATGATGCTTTATTACATCGTTGAGGGAAGGAAAATAAATCCCAAGACTGCAATATTCAAACCTATGCTATATGTGGGCACGTCAAAAAAGTTGATCAAGAGTCTTTCATATGGGGACTTGATCACTTTGATTTTGAAAGGGGTTTAAGGGATGGTGTTAGATGGGGAGTAGAAACCATGCAAGTTGTTCAACAAATAATACTTCATGAAGAAACACTGGGTATTAGTTGATCACAAATGGGCACACAAGGCAAAGGATGTGGACGAGGCCAACAAGAGGCCAAGAGTTGAAGCATGTATGTTTGGAATTGTTTAGTTTAATTTTATTCAACTCAAGTATATTGGAAATTATTAACATTTTCCAAATTTCAGAAGAAACTGATGCACAGTTCATGAAAGGCTTTAGAGCATGCTACAAATGGGTTAGAGTAGAAATTTCTCAGATGAGAGAAAGGATATGGAAGTTGGGCCAAAGTCAAAGTGCGTTACTGGCCCATTTGGAATCTACATCAGGAGCCCATCCTGAAGGGGGATCATAAGTTTGATGGTTGTACCATGAAGTGAAGGATTTGAACACTATGTTGCTGTAAAAGAATATTTGTGATGACTGTTTTCATGTTTCAACTATTTTACGTTGGGAAAACTTTGTTAGTTCGAATAGTACAGATTGTTTTGATGGGTAATGTTTGTGTTTCTATGTTAAACTAACTCTTTCTGTGCACCATTTACGTAATTAATAGGTGATTTTACAATATGCGTAGTTCAAAAGAAAAGTTAAAATAGGTAATTGAGTTGGAAAAGGTTTTTGACCACAACTGAGAATGAGCTTCCGGTCCAGGAATCCTGTCCGTCCTTCAATATTACAAAGATTGAAACCAAATCAACTTAGTAAAAGCAAAACTAGTTTTGTTTCTCTCTTTTCCAAATATTTTTCAGCTTCCTTCTCCTCTTCTTGAGCTTGCCTCGGCCGTCAATCCAAACTCCTTCATCATGATCAGTACGCCCTAAATAACCACATAAACTCATATCATCCTCCTCGAGCGTAATGTCTTTCCCATTGGATCCCATCTCTGCATACCTACCAAAGCCAATTATATCATCACCTTCATAGTCTTCAAGAAAAACTCTTTTTCCCTCAACAAATATCTCCCAACGAGGGTCAACATGGTCTTACATATAGAAAACTTGGGGAGCTTGTGATGCCAAATGAATGGATCTTCTTTCCAAGCGACTGGACTACGATCCAAAAGGGTGAATCCCAAATCCTCAGTCCACTGTCCATTATTAACATCAACCCATTTGCATTTAAACACATGAATTTTTACAGTCACATAATCAAGTTCCCAAATCTCAATTACAGTACCAAAGTAACACATTTGTGCGTACATGGGACTGTCGCCACTTCCACTCGCAACTTGAAGGGCCTCAGATACAAGTGTCACCCCGCTGTTCTAGGTTACACCCTTGTCATCCATTCATTTTTTACGAAAAGTAAACTCGTTAATGTACTAAGCTCCATACGACAGGACTGTGCCCATTGGTTGGTGGGCCAACCATTTCACCATACAGGGATGATCTCTGATATCTATATGACTTCGTAGCTATGAAGCAAAGGTGCTTATCTGTTGTTGCAAAACATGAGCTTCATTGAACTTAGGATGCATAGCTCTTATCACCTTCATGTGAATCTCAACATACGGAACAACGTTCTCATGGTTCCAAAGTATGTAAAGGTGTGCCACACACAAATCATCCGCAGTAGGGTTAATTAGTTTTTCCTGTCTTATTCCTTTTCCAAGTATTCGCCCTGCGTGTCAAGAATCATGAACACCAACAGAATCAACTTCCTTCAAGTAATCCGTACAAAACTCTATGCCTTTTCCACCACACATCATTGCACAATACTTGCATCGGTTCTATACCAATTCTTCACAAGATGTTTAAAGATTTTCATATATCTCTCATAAGGATACATCCACTGCAAAAATACTAGGCCACACAACTTGATCTCACTGACCAAATAAACTATCAGGTGGACCATAGTATTAAAAAATGAGAGGGGAAAGTACATCTCCATCAGACATAAAATATCAACTATCATCGCTTGCAACATGTCGATCTTTGTCACACTAATGCTTTTGGCACAAATTGACTTGAAAAACAAACACGGTTTCCTAGTACATTGTCTAACGTGGGAAGGAAATGATTTCCTCAGTGTAATGACATTCAATTCTTGCAACAGGTTGTGGGAATCGTTTGATTTCAAACAAACCAATTTCAACTCGTCCACAAATACACATGAGGTTATGTTAGACGAATAAGTTCCCAAAACGTTCACATTACTTAGGGTCTCATAGTGAAATTCTTCTCCAATTAAGACATTGAATATCAAGCAGGTGGAAGGTAACAATCATCATCATTCGTGACCGGCCCCAAACTGCTCTTAATTCCTATTTTCACCAATTCTAGCCGAGCTTTCAACCCATCATTACTTTTTCCCGGGGTATTAAAAAAGGTTCCAACCAAGGAGTCACCCACATTATTCTCAATGTGCATTACATCGAAAAAATGTCTTACATACAAGTGCTTCCAATAAGGAAGGTTGAAGAAATTGAACATTACTTCCAACTACCTTCGGTCACACCTTTACACTTCCTCTTCCCAAAATCATTATTAATGTCCCTTACTCTGTCATAAACCTCAACCCCCAACATCGGTAAAGGTTCCACTCTATTCTCCACCTTCCCATCAAACCACTTTTTCACTGATCGCCATTTGGTGCCCCTCGGAAAGAAACCACATGTGCCCCTCATAAATGGTTTTACAACAATGCTTCAATTGACAAAAAAATATATTCTTTTCACAAACATGACACACATAATGTCCTTTCACCGAGTACCCAGATAAATTTCCATATGCTGGAAAATCTTTGATGGTGCGAAACAACAAAGCCTTCAATTTGAAATAATATTATGCACTACTGTCGTATGTTCTAACAACGTTGTTGAACAATGTCATCAGATCATCAACCAAAAGGGAAAGGTAGACATCTATATCATTACCGGGTTGCTTAGGTCCTAAAATTATAATTGATAGTAATACGTACTTTTTCTTTATTGTCAACCGCGAGGGTAGGTTATAGATCACCACTATAACGGGCCATGAGTTGTGTGTGCTACTCATACTACCAAATGGATTCATTCCATTGATAGCCAAGCCAAGCCTCAAATTTTGGGGCTACAAACCAAACTCAGGATACAAAGTTTCAACCTTCTTCCACTGCTCGCCGTTCGATGTATGCCTAATCACGTCATCCACCGGACAATCTCTTAGCATATGCCATTGCAATAACTTTGCATCTTCTTTCAAAGAATATCTTCTTCAACCGTGGAATGATGAGGAGACACCATAACACCTTGACCGGGTCCTTTTTTGAATTTGAAGCAACTTCGGCACCAACCTCAATTTTTACTCGCCTCAACTTTATCGGGACTCACCACAAACCCTACACATGTCTAGTTCCTTATCCTATGGGCCTCTATATAGCATACAATCATTGGGACAAGCATGTATTTTTTTCAATTCCATTCCGATAGGACAAAGAATCCTTTTTGCCGCATACAAACGGTCAGGTAAATTGTTACCCTCCAGAAGTAATTCCCTAACTATTTCCAGAGTCTCCGTCATCCCTTTGTTAGTCCACCCAAATTTTTCTTTCAAATTCATCATTCGCAAAGTTGCACTCAAAACCGAATGTTTGAACCATACAAAGGCGTCTTATTGTTGTTGTACAAAGCTTCTAGCACTTTGAGTTTCCCATGGAATTCCCTAGCAACTACCTCCACTATCTCAACAAACCCTTTATTTACGTCACATTGATTGGATTATTTAAGTCCAACATCATCTACAATAGCATTATCAACCTCCATGTGACACACCCACGAGGTGTAACTAGTTTGAAACCCTCGTGTGATGAGATGTGGACGTAACTTCTTCCTAACAAAAAATGCATCATTCCTACCATCTTTACACAAGCAATATGCTTGCACCATGCCATTATTGGAAGCATGTTTAAAAGAAACAATAAGAAATGATTCTACCAAAGGGAAATAATCGGGTATTTATTGAAATTTTTACGAATCTATTCAATTCGATTCATCAAAGAACCCTATATTAATTATATTGAGATGTTCAAACCACATGACCATCATACAACATAACACATTATTTCACAATGTCCAATTCAACTAAATCAAAACCATTTTAAATAACAATATATATACTTTCCAACACAAATTCATTTATCTACCAATCGCATATATATATATATTAAATCAAACTCATCGCAACTAAAAGCGCAGACAATATGAATTCTTATAGTTCTATCAATAATTAGGCGCACCAGAACAAATCCGCTAATCCAAAACTTCGTCAACAAATGCGATCAATCAACTCGTCATTCTAAAGCATTAAATGCGCAATCGAGACAATTATCCTAACTAGCTAGTAACATCCCATCTTTAAGCCCTAAGCAGCAAAATAATACTCGGAACGTTAACATAAATAAACCGATCGGGAAATAAACTAGGCAAATATTAATCGGCCGAATGGAAATCGAGTTTTACAGGATTTGGCGAGCTTGAAGGCGTTAGCAGCCTTTTCGTAAAAGTTGGTGGCGTCTTCATATTTGGAGCTAATTGATTCCTCTGATTCGGTGAGGTTAGGAATTCAACAGTTGAAACAGATGTTAGGTCTCGCACAGAGAAAGATGACATTTTATACCTCAATCAATCTGCTCGAGATATGGATTGGCTATGAGTGCTAATGAAAGGAAAAAATAGAGAAGCAGAGAAGAACGCTGAGAGGGAAAGTGGAGATAAAAAAAAGAAAAAGAAAAAAAGGGTCAGGAGATATTATCTCTAATTAGTACCCAATTTTTAATTAATTATAAATTGAACCTCATTTTTCAGAAAAATCCATGGCCTGTCTATAAGCTTATGAATAATCCGTCTTTCCTGAGAATTACCCTTCTTGATAAGTTTATTATTTTTCGCAATAAATGCATAACCATTACAAAATGGCGTGGTCCCTTAAAGGACATTCAGCAAAGAAGATTAGCTCGGGCCCCACTAATGCAACGTGACACAGGCACCAATCGAGAAATTCTCCATCTCAAGATGTGATCTAAATTTACAGGCAAGGTGACAGAGGAGCACCACACAAGCATCTATTGTAGAAATAAGAAGACACGTCGAAACTCTGCTTCCCACCTTGCGGAATCTCACCACACAGCCTATTGTAACTCAGATTAATGAATTGCATGTTGAGTTGAGCCAACCCCTGTGGAATACTCCCAGATCTTATTGTGGCTCAAGTCCATGTTCCCGAAGCTTTCTGGAAATTCTACATTAAAAAGATCAAACTGGAACCTGTTTCTCGACAAGTAAACAGAATCGAGCCATTTCTTGTTCCTACCAAACAAGAAAGATGGATCCCCCTCGAGCTTGTCCAAAGACAAGTCGATTTGGATTAGTAACGTCAGATTGCCTAACGAATTGGGAACATTTCCAGTGAGCTTGTTGTGTGAAAGATTAATAACCGGGGGTAAAACCGCCGCCCCATCGTCCAAACGTATCCGGAATGCTTCCAGCTTGTTGGTTGTGCTGAAGGCTAAGGACGCTGAGAGGGAGCTTAGAAAGACAAGGAGGGATAGATCCAGTGAGATGATCGGATAATAACTCCAAAATATACAACTTCTTGAGGTTACTTAGGAAGCAAGGAACCGGGCAGGAGATATCAGTACCGGTGATCGAAAGCTGCTGGAGGTGAGCCAGTTTGGCAAAGGCAGATGGTATATAGCCTGTGAGATTTGGTACATCATTGAACGCCAAATTCTTGAGGTATGGGAGGTTTCCGATCGCAGTCGGGATACCGGAGCCAGAGATGTGGCTGGTAATAGAGATGCTGGTGACGTGGCCGTTACGGAAGCGGTCGCATCCCACCGAATTCCAATTGCAGGAATCTATTTGTGGAACCCAGGAGGACAAGATGGAGGGATTATTGAGAGCTGCTTTTATTTGTAGCAGGAGTTTCTGGTCATAGGGTTTACATTTTGGAGTGGCGGAGGATGGTGGACAAAGGAAGAGGACAAGTATGGACAAAATTAATGTGGTTGATCCCTTCAACATCTCCAACTAGCTACTGATATGAAATTTGTGCAAAGATGCATGGTTGCATAGATTGTAGATATATACCGTATACTGACTTCCTCCGTCCCACTAAAACTTATTTATTATTTGCTTATGGTGTTCAATGATAATGTTTGACATCTAATATCTCTAATTAAGTACTCTTTCTGTCCGAGCTAAACTTGCACTCTTACTTTTTTAACACTATTCTCCATCAAAATTAAATCATATATTTAAACAATAATATTATCGTATATCATATTGTTCAATTCGTCATAGCAAGTAGTTTCGAAATATCAACTTTTTATTTGCTGTTATTATACGTAGATAAACATATTAACGGTCAAACATGTCTATTGAACGGCGTACAAAAAGTAAGAGTGCAACTCTAGCAGGGACGGAGGGAGTATAATAATTTTGAATAAAAAATTTGATATTAAGATGATTTTAACACAATTAAGAAGTTTAAAGTGGGACAGAGAAAGTATATATTAGTTGAAATTTAATGTTAAAATTTATAAAATTTGACTTTGAAAATCAAATAAACAAGTTTAAGTGAGAAAGAGGAAGTGTATCTATTGCACATACACAACTGGACCGCATTAGTGCAAGTTGAAAATATACAGTGATGGATGTTTGGATATTTGGATAGTATACGAGGTGTCAATTCACGTTATCAATTCACATTATCGTGTCACGTTCGTATCGGGTCGGAAATGTATCGTGTTGAAATAGGTCGGGTTGAAACGTGTTGATTTAATTTGTCTTGTTGGGTCAGGCTGAGTTTGATTACTATTGTGTTGGGTTGAAAATGTGTCAGTTTTTTCCTCGGATTGGGTCGTGTCGGGTCAAGTTAATATCGGATTGGATTACTGGGGTGAAATTTTTATACTCGGATTTGGTTGGATTGGGTCAGAATATTGTTAGGTTGGATCAGATCGTGTTATTGCGTGTCATTTTTTATACTGAAGTTTTGTTTGGATCTGATCATGTCAGTTATTTTTATAAAGTTTCATATTGAATTCAGATATATTTTGGGTTGGTTCATTTTAGATCGGTTATTATGCTACCTGATTAAATTTGGGTTGGTTTAGACTATATTTCAATAATATTATTGTTACAACTTCACTATTATCAGTTATTGTTTCGTTGTAACTTGTAAATGTAAAAACTTGGCTCGTAACTCTAAATTAAAATCCGTTCGAAAGTGATGCTACCCTAAATACCCCCATTGTATTTTTCAAGTAAGTAACAAAATATTTATCAACAATCGAGCATAAAATATATCTGCAATCATTTTTTTATTTCCCTTTCTTACTTCTAAGTAATCAACTTTAAATTACTCTAGAACATGTATTAGCACTTTCCAAAATTTCACCAAAAATTAATTTATTTAACATTTCTATATTTAGGGAAGAATAACAAAAATTATGTATTTTGGAGCAGCGGATTATGGGGTAACACAATTTTGGGCGACAATGTAATTTTTTAAGACTGTGTAGAAGTATTCAATATTGACTTTCAAGGCCCTTATGTTCACACATACATGCCCAAATTGCAAAGTCGCAATAGTACATTATTGAATTGCTTTTTGGTGTCGCCAATTTCGTGATTCGACAATTCCAACTTTCTTGGAGGGACCTAAGTGCAAAAAGCAAAAACTTTACTCGTAACTCCAAATTGAAATCCTCTCAAACGTGACTATACCCTACACCCCATTATATTTTTCAAGTCCGTAATGGAATATTTAATAACAATTGAGCATAAGAACATATACGTAATCCTTTTCGATTTCTCTTTCTTACTTCTAAGTAATCAACTTTAAGGTGCTCTAGAACATGTACTAGCACTTTCCAATATTTCACCAATTTTTTTTTCTATTTCTATTTTTTTTAATGGAAAAAAAATTGTGCAAGAATAACAAAAATTTCTATATTTCTATATTCTATTTCTATATTTATGCAAGAATAACAAAAATTGTGTAATTTGGAGAAAAAGATAGTGTCGTAACATTTTTTGGGTCATAGCATAATTTTCCGTAAATATGTTAGAGGCGCTTTTGTGCCTACTATCTTAGTTGAATAGCAGTCTTGAGTATTCATCGAATTCAATTCACTTTTAAAAATACTTTAGTGCAATTTTATGTTGTAATAAATATTCATATTCTAATTTTTTTAATAAAAAACTAGTGAAGTCCCACAATGCGTTGTGCGGTATTATTTTTTGGGACGAATTTACTTTCATTAATACCTCTTCAAAATTGTTCTGTACAAATCATCACAACCCCTAGTTACCTAACATAAACATAACACATCTCCTCCTTAATTTTGTTTTTTCCCAAGCTCTATAAACTATACACTCAATGATACTATCAGAAACATTCTTCTGGATCTCTTCCTTTCCAAAGGTTCTACATTTCTCCAACTCCATAAGGCATACACTATTTCCGCAATAGCTATTTTCAAGAGCTGAACCCTGCTGCCCTTACCTTTACAAGTCATTACTAGCCATTGCTTTTCCTCTTCCCATCCTGCTGGAGTATGCCTCCATTGCAACCATTTGAGGACTTTACACCAGATATCTCTGAATGTTGCACATTCAAAGAAAATGTGCTGCAGCGTTTCTGCTTTTGTACAAAATACGCATCCACCATCAACCTTTATTCCAATTTTCTTCAGCCGCTCTTTGGTAGGTAACCTATTATGGAAGCACAACCACAGCAGAAACACGGCCCTCGGCCTTGCCTGATTAGTAGTGCAAATGTGTCACCAAAATATAGCCTCTCACTCACCTCGTAGTGCCCTGTAGATATCTCCAGTACAGAAGGTGTTCGCCCGCTTCAATTCCTGCCATACCTCCATACCATGAAGACCACTCATACATTTACCTATTCGTTTCAGAATCCAAGAACTATCACTTGGAAACTTCAAAGTCATGATATCAACACCCTTTATGTAGTAAGAGTGAATCCACTTAATCCACATTCGATCTGTTTTCCCGCACAGATTCCACAGTGTATTAATCAAGTTAGCCTCATTCCATTCTTCAAGCGCAATCATATTCAGCCCTTCTTCTTTTGCCAGTGTGCAAATTTTTTCCCACGAAATTGGTGACTTCCTTGTGATGAAGTCAGTCCCACTCCATAGGTACGATCTACAGATTGCTTTCAAGTGTTTCAAGACAGCCTTTGGTAAGGGAAAGACTTGCAACCAATAGTTAGCAATTGCAAATAAAACGCTCTTGATTAGCTGCAATCGTCCTGCATAGTTGAGTAAATGAGCACTCCAATGCTTTATTCTGATGATCATCTTCTCAATAAGTGGCTAGCACTACTGTATTGTAAGTTTTTTGCTCATAAGTGGCACATCCAAATATCTGAAGGGCAGTGTTCCCTCCTCAAATCCAGTGATTTCTAATACTTCCTATTTCATCTCCTCTTCAGATCCCCCAAACAATAACTTGCATTTAGATTGATCCACCCTTATGCCTGTGGAATCAGTAAACTTGTGGAAAGCATTCATTAGTGCCTGGACAGATTTACTATCAGCCCTTGTCATCAAAATTAGATCATCTTCAAAGCTTACGTTGATTATCTTCAGGCCATCACACCTAAAATGATACTGATACTCACCATTCCCATCCAGTTTTTTCAAGCATCTATAATTGTATTCCATGATCAACACATAAAGCAGGAGGGACATGGGGTCGAGAAGCATAGCCCAGAAGCTATCCTGAAGGAGAGAGTTACCCTGTCTGATCCCTCGCTGTGCTTGAATGAACTTTGTGGGAAAGCCATTGATTATGTATTTATAGGTAACAGTCATCACACATGTCATAACCCAGCTAACGAACATACCTGGGAAGCCCAGCTCTCACGGGATGGCTTCCAATGTTGTCCATTCAACCGTGTCATTGGCTATTTGAAGGTCAATTTGGAGCATACATCTCGGTCCCCCAGCCTTCCTGTTGTAGCCCTGGATCAGTTCATAGGCAATCATCACATGGTCATAAATACTGCGTCCCGGGACATGCCTGACTCTCATGAACAATGCCTGCTATTACACCACTTAGCCGGACTGTTAAAATCTTTGATATAATCTTATAGACTGTTGTGCAACATGAGGTAGACCTCAGATCACTTACCTTTTTTGCTGCCTGATGTTTTGGTATCAGCGTCACCACTATACTATTCACGGCCTTATACATCCTCCTTTCATTAAAGAATTCCATAATAGCCTCTATAAAATCCCCTTTAATTACTCTCCAGTTGGCCGTAAATTTTTTTGAACTAAAACCATCAAATCCTGGGGCTTTCTGATCCCCAATGCCCTTCAATGCCATCTAAATCTCCTGCTCTGTTACCTTGCCAATCAGTTGTTTTCAAGTGTCACTGGTCAGAGTACATCCAGACCTTATCGCTTCAACATTGATACCCTCAATTCTCTCAGCTCTCTTGCCAATCAAGGGTTCATAGAAATTCAAGACTTCAGGCTCCATACCCTCTTGATCAGTGATCTCAGTACCATCCTCCCTCTCCATTTTCATAATTCCCAACTTATTATTCTTAACTTTCACTGATGCGTGGAAGTATGCGTTGTTTCCGTCCCCCAATCTGATCCAATCCACCTTTGCCTTTTGCCATGCTATTTTCTCATCAAACTCGTTCCACTTCATTAGCTCCTCTGTACACTTCACAACCTTTACTATCCTCCCCCTGTCCATTCTATTCAAGATGTGTTCCTATTGTGCCACTGATAGCTCTTGTCTTACTTTCTCCAGTTTGTTTTTTACCCTTGATAGCTTTTTGGTGTGTACTCCTAGCACCCGTTGAAGCCTTAAAAGCTTTCTCCACACCACAAACATAGGCCTGGCTTTCAATTCTTCCTTCCACCTCTCCTGAATCACCCTTAAGACTTTATCATTTTCAAGCAAGCAATTGAAGAACTTAAATTGGTTACTTCGTTTCGCCTTCCCTTCATGTATTTTGATACGGAGCATGGCGTGGTCTGAAACCCCAGGCTCTAAGATCTCCACCTTGCCATCTGAATACAATTGAAACCACTCTAGGTTTCCAATCGCCCTGTCGATTCTCGAGTAAATAATCCCATCTGCTTGCCTATTCGACCAAGTGAAATAATCCCCTAAGCTATCACATTCAAATAATCCTGCCTGATTCATCATCTGTTCAAGATCCCAATATTCATTGATCTGAACATCATTACAACCTATCTGATCATTGACAGATAATACGTTGTTGAAATCCCTCATTGCAAGCCAAGCAGTTCCTTTAGTTTTCCTCTGCAGCTTTTCAATATCTTTCCAAAGTACCTTCATATCATTCAGTTGGTTAGCAACATATATAGTTGTAAACCAATGGATGAGCACATCATCAAGCCAATAAACTCCCACATGAATCATCTTGTCAGTTGTTTTCACATGTTTGACACTGACCCTGGACTTTTCGCACATGACCCACAATCTTCCATTTGGATAAGCATCATAATTAATAATATAACTCCAATTTGATCCCATCTTGTTCTTGATATCCACTGCTTTCTCTTTTTTTTTACTCTTTTTTCAATAAGTACAGCCAGCGTTAATCTCATATTCCTGAGACGGGAGGCAATCTCTTTGTTTTTGGTGTTTTATTCAACCCCCTAACGTTCCACGTTACGATCATGGAACTTTGTCATAAGAATCAGCAGGATCAATCCAAATCCTCTGATTCCCGGACTCAGAAACCGTGATACTGCTTCCAGCATCAACAATACTTTCCACCATCTGCTCAAAAATAATTTCCATAGGCTGCTCACCCCTATTTTTTTATCCCAACACCTTCCATTCAGTTGATAGATTTTTCTGCTCCTCACTCTGTGGTGCACCAGCCTTACTTTCTCTTGTCTTCTTATCTTTCCTCTGCCACTTCTCATCTTTCCTCTACCATTTTTGAATTGTTTTCATCTCATTTACAGCCTTTTTGCATTGATGTCCTCCCACCTGACATACCTCATAGAATATAGGCTTCCACTCTAACTCTATATCCAGTTTCAGTTTTGTCCTATCAATATCTTTTATACTTATACTCTCAGGCACTTTCACTAAGATATTAATTTCAATCAGTAGGTGAGCATATGATACTCTCAGTTTCTTCGTCGTACATTCATCAGTGCACAACGGTTTGCCCAAGGCACTCCTAATTTTTCCCAAACTTCTCGGACCCTAAAGATAGAGCGGCAACTTTGGGAATTTCACCCATATAGGAATTGTTCACACCATGTCATCCTTCATCGAGAAATCCTTCTTCCAGATATGCAAAAACATCGCCATGTTATAGATTGTGTACGGGGCTCTACTTAGCACTGCATCTCTATATTCTCTACATTTAAACCTCATGATAAAATACCCATCAATATTATACAGCAATTCAGGTAAGGTAACAAACGACGAAAAATTCATCATAAACCTCTTAACTGCGTTCATCATTAGCTCTCCATCCATTACATACATAATCAAATAAGTTTCCCAATACTTGAGCTCAGGTTTAACATCCTCCAATTCTATCGCACCTTCAATTTCACCACCAATTATAGCAGGGGCAATACAATCAATCTTCATACCATTAGAATAAACCCTATTCCCATTTATGACATCAACCCAAAGCTTCTTCTCAGTTAAATCATCATCGTTGTGCGGTATTATTAATTACAAAATTAGGATTACTTTTATGTATTTTTGTGTCTTACATTTAAATTGAAAATAAAGAATTTTTAAAAAATTTTGAAGTTTAGTTATCTAAGGAAAACTATATGAGTAATGAAGTGAAATAATTAATTTAGTTAGAAATCGTTACATATTAAATACAATAAAAATGATTATTTTTATATTATTTCATTCAAATTATTTGAAAAATTATTATATATATGTTGAGCTCATTTTAAGGTTATCATAATTATATATATCTCACTGATAAATTAAATACCAAATATTCTTATTAGTCCCACTAATTATAAAATACCCTCATCGAACAGTTACTCGGTCTATAACAAGAATTTGTGATAATTTATTAAATAATATTTTTACAATACTTTTCAAACTAAGTTTTGAAATTAATATTTAGTCGCCTCTCTATAATTACTAATTCAAAATCATAATTTTAATGAGACATCTCTCTTTATTTGACTATTATTCATTAGATTTATAAATTTAGTCGTGTGCATTTTTTACTTAACCTTGGTATTCACATTTGTTATGAGTTTACTTTACGTACTAGTAATCATATGTCTAAAAACCCCATTTGTTATTAGTTTGACGCATAACCAAGCTCACTTGGTTCCATATTAAATGTTAACTGATTTTTTATAACTACATCTGTTTTGGGTTGATTAAACGTAGGGTTATATAGTTGATTTATCTGGTTGAATTAGGTTCGTGTTAAATTGGGTTCGGTTGGATTGGGTTTGGGTCCAGATTATCGGGTCATATTTGGGTTTTTGGTTGAATTAAGTCCTATTAGGTTCGGGTACATGTCAATATTTCTTGGGTTAAAATTGGGTTTCGGGTTGAGTGTGGTCATGTCAGGTCGGGTTCGGGTCAATATTTCTCGGATCAGATTGGTTTTTGGGTTGATTCGGTCATATCGGTCCAGGTCGGGTTCGCAGATTGTATTTTTGTCACGAAGAATGAATATCAAAACCACTTAGTGGAATTTTTCTGCCGATACCTCCCTCTGAAAAGGCAAAGTCTTGGCAAAGACTGTCTTTCCATGTGCTTATGGAAAGACGGGGTTTGATTAGAATAATAAATGTTAAAAGGTCTTAGTTGCAATGTTAAAATTTTATTATGAAACTAATATTAAAATTTTATAACCCAATTCATGCCACCCAAAAATTTTATTTTTATTTCTTCTAATTTGCCCTTTAAATCTTGGTCTTTCCATGACTTATGAGAAAACTGTCTTTCAAGAGACGGACTCCTCTAAAAAACTCTACTTTTCTTTTCAATTTTCTTTTCACATTTCCCACTACGGGAGATATTCAATTGATATTCTTTGAGCATTTATGTTATTGAATAAGTATGGATCTGCCTCCATACATTAGTATTGTTATTCGACCTGATAGATTAGATTGTTGTGTTTGTGATGATCACTCGATTTACTTGTTTGCATCAAAGTTTTGTTCTCGATATGGTTATACAGATCGCGTCTTTTCGTATTTTGTTGGTGTTTTTGGTTAGGTTTTCTATTAATTTGGATGCTTTCATATCTGTGTTTTTCAAGTTGTTTACAGGTTGAACAACATAGATCGTGGTTCGGAACAAGTGGTGTTGCAATTCTTGAAGATTGTTAAGGAAATAGAAACCATTTCCTTGCAAGAAAGGTTATCAATGGTAGTTACCTTATATAATTAGTTTCCTTATACAATTAGTTATAGATGGCAATTTCCCTATAGACATAGAATCCTATTTCTGTTAGACTTTAGTTTGTAACCCTATTTACTGTAACCCTCATGATTTATGAGTTGTGTCATTGATGTGATATCAATGCACCATAATAAAGTCCTTTCTACTTTATTATGGTATCAGAGTGTGTTCGATCTGTGACCCCTTATCTTCAGCTGTATCTGCACCGCCGCCGCCGCCCTTACTTTCTCTGCCGCCACCATGATCCTCATCGCCATTGCCGGAGGCTCCTCGCATCGCCGCCGCTCCGCTTTGTGATTCATACGCGCCATTGCCGCATTAATTACTGTCCTCACATGCTGCCGTCGTTGCCATACATGCACCGCCGCCGCTCATAAGGATTTCTACAAATACTACTCTGCCGCTACTTGTACCATTAATATATTTGAATATTGCTCTACCGCTGCTACTTCTACTATTGCTGATGCTATTTCTACCGCTACTGAATTTGAATCTTTCTGTGGATTTTTTTTAATTGATAGCAATTTTATAATCTTTTTCACAAGTTGGACATTCTTGTTTATCGTGCTCCAACTTAAGGGAGGGTGTTAAGGAAATAGAAACAATTTCCTTGTAAGAAAGGTTATAAATGGTAGTTACATTATAGAATTAGTTTTCTTATACAATCAGCTATAGATGGTAATTTCCCTATTAATTTAGATTCATATTCTTGTTAGACTTTAGTTTGTAACCTTATATATTCTAATCCTCATGATTGATGAGTTGTGTCATTGATGTGATATCAATGCACCATAATAAAGTTTTTTATAATTTTATCATAGATCCCTATTTGGTGAAACGTTTTACGTGTGATACACTCTCCTCTGCCAAGTGGTCATGATTTTTACGGGAAGCGAGTTAATATCCCGAAGATGATATTACAGTTTTTATTGGATCTTTAATTTGTAGCAGTACAGACGATCAGTAAGGTTGACATTTAATTTAGATATCCTAGGATGTCAATTCCATTTATTTTAATCACTGCTAGGCATTTTTCCTAGCAACTATAGATGATTATTAAAACAAACATTGAGAATTTGAATAACTTATTATCAAGTTTTAGATGGGAAAAATAGGAGTGGGAAAAAATTGAAAACGGAACCAAAAACTGAATAATTCAAATTCGAATAACCCAAACCAAGATTGAAATACGATTTTTAATTTGGATATCCGAATTGAGTAAAGCGAATCTTAAATATGGTTTTCAGTTTGGTTTTGGATATTGAAACTCATCCAAAAACCGACCCGAAAACCAAGTAATTAAAAAATAAATTAATATTGATAATATAATTTTAAAACTCTTAAATTGTTATGGTTGAATTTGTATTGTAGTTGTTGGATTTTTATTATAAATACTTGATTTTGATGATCTATAAATTAAATTACATATTTCTATAGGATGGACTTTAGTTTGAAACTGAGGGAAAAAAAAATCTCGGCTCAATCTGCTAACACTGTAGCTACGTGACGATTTTTGGTGCGAAATCGCCAAAACGCTTTCCTCACTGTCGTTTCATACTGTTTTTCTCTTTCTTTTCTTCTTCTTTCATCTCCGCCAACTGATAACGGTCACCTTCCCACCGCCGCGATTGCGGCTCTCCCGTCTGGTATCCACGGGGGATCCAAATCTTTCCTTCAAGCTTTGGCCAACCGCCCTCCACCTCTTCGCGATTGCCTTCCGTCGAATCCAGAGATCATTCCTAAGACTCAGTATAAAGGAGAAATCGCTTGCCTTGTCAGTCGTAAAGACGCGGAAATCCTCTCCTCTCATTATCGGAATGCTTTGATCGGTAAGTTTGCCAGGGGTAAACCATCCATGGTCCAACTAAATGAATCGTTCAATTCTGTAGGTTTCAAGGGCAAGTTCCAAATTGGTTCGATAGATTTCCGCCATGTCCTCATTCGCTTCCAGGAGAAAGAAGACTATCAGAGGTTTTGGCTCAAGGGACAATGGAGCTTCAACAATGCCCAAATGAAGGTACTGAAATGGACTTCTGACTTTTCACCGGAGGCAGAATCGTCCATTGTCCCGGTATGGGTCTCAATTCCACATGTTCCTGTTTATTTCTACAATTCCGCTATGCTAGAGATCATGGGAAATCAAATTGGCAATTTCATTAAACTAGATGCTGCCACAGAGGCCTTGTCTAGGCCTTCTTGTGTTAAAATGTGTGTGGAAATTGATTTAAAAAAAAAACTCCCATCTTCTATTAGAGTTGGAATTGAAGAGAATGGAAATGAATTTAATGTAATTAAACTCCCCCTAGAATTTGAGGATATCCCACCCTACTGTTTCCATTGCAAATGTATAGGGCATGAGGATAACTACTACATATATCTACATCCTGAGCTTAAAAGATCTTGGACTCAGAATAATGGTAAGTCTAATAACCATACTGAGCCTCAGCTAAAGAATTCTGCTGGGCAGGTAAATGAGAATTTTAAGATGAATCAGACTGGAAATTTAAGGGCTGGGAGTTCAGGGATCTCAATTATAGAAAAGCAGAAAAACTTTCAAGCCCAGAAGTTCATCTATGTCCCCAAAAAATAGCCGATCCCAGTTTCTGAACTAGAACCTGATAATCCTATCCAAATTGTCATTGACTCTCCTGATTTGGCCCCTAGGATTTCTGAGGAGTGTACTGATCAACAACAAGTGGTGTCACATAATGAAGTAGAACCTATTTCCTGTAAAATCCATAGAGATATCTCTGAAATAGAGAATGAGCACAAACCACAGTCCCCTGTATCTGAGGCTCAAAAGATTATTGCCTCCCCTCAAGTGCCTTTTACCAGTCCTGGTACATTAGAAAAACTGTCAAGGCATACACGATCGGCTCCAATTACTCGTACAACAGTTTTTGCAAAGGATGATCTACCTAGTAAAAGGGGAAGATCTTTCTCTCCTTTAAGTTCTATTATAGCTGCAAAAAACTTTATCTTTTCTCAGCAGAAACACAGGGCTAATAGATTCCTTCCTCTGGCTGAAGATGGAACATCATGTGATGAGGTTACTAATTCTGAATATCCAGCTAATGAAGTAGGTTCTCCCTTGCTGACATCAGACCAAGTTGATGATGATGACCAGGTACTTAGTAGTGGTGTTTCGCCTACTACTCTTACTAAGCAAAAGAAAGGTAAGTCTGTAGTTAAAAATAACAATGAATCCTTTTTTGCACAAAAAAACACTATTATGACTAGATAAAAAAGCACCTCTAATGTTTCCCTATGAGTACTACAAATTTAAAGATTAAAATGCTGGTTTGGAACATTAGGGGTATGGACACTTCTATGTTAAGGCTATCTAATCTCATTCATAGGCACAAATTTGAACTCATTTGCTTAATTGAACCAAAACATGATAATCTTCAGTGTGAATTATATAGACAAAGGCTTCATTTTGATAACTGCTTCTCTGCAACAAATGGTCAGATATGGATTTTTTGGTCTTCAAATATTACTCTGTCAGTTCATTGTGATAATCTCCAATTTCTTGGTGCTAACCTAACTAGTTCTAATCTCAGTAAACCTATGGATATCTTTTTTATATATGGACTTCGAACTAGATCAGGTAGAAAATCACTTTGGTCAGATCTTAGATTATATAATCATGCTGAATCCCTTTTTATTGGAGATTTTAATGCCATTACATCAATAAATGAATATAAAGGTCCATCTACTCCAAAACTTGGGAGTTTGAGGGATTTTAATGACTTTATTAATGGTATGGCTTTAGAAGAAATTAATACGGCTGGGAACCTGTTTACTTGGTCTAATAATCGATTAAGATCTCCCACTGTTAAAAGACTTGATAGAGGATTGTGCACTTCAGCTTGGTCCATTTCTTTTCCTTCATCTTCAATACAGATTCTGAATAGGGTTAGCTCGGATCATAATCCTTTGCTGTTGACTGTAGGTAGTGATACTCCCTCCAACCCTAGGCCTTTTAGGTTTCTAAACACATGGTATAAAAGAAAAGAGCTGAATGATGTAATAAAAGATAATTGGGATGCTCCTTTGCATAATTCAGGAATGCTAGCTTTCTATCTAAAATTGGTCAGACTCAAGAAGGCTTTAAAAATTTGGAACAAAGACCATTTCGGGAATATTAATGACAATGTCTTACAAGCCGAACTGGCTGTGAGGGATCTGGAGACAGTATGTGATCAAACTGATTCTGTGGCTGAATTAGTTAAGTTCAGGGAGGCTAAAGCTAGGTTAGTTAAGGCCATGTCTGAGCAAAAAAAATTTTGGAAACACAAGGCAAAGGTAAAATGGCTGCAAGAAGGGGACAATAATACATCCTTTTTTCATAGATCTGTCAAAGAAAGGAACAATAGATTAAAGATCACAAAAATTAAAGGAATTAATGGACAGTGGTTAGAAAATACTCAGGATATTGAGATGGAAGCCATAAATTATTTTCAGAATCTTCTGAGGGAGGATTGCCCTCCTGAAAGCTCACTTTTTCAGTTTCATTTTCTAAATCATATCCCGAATCTGGTCACTCAGGAAGACAATGAAAAATTGCTGCAACCGGTTACATTTGATGAGCTTAAAGGGATAGTCTTCAGTCTTCATAAATCCAGCAGCCCAGGTCCGGATGGCTTCTCAGCCAAGTTTTATATAAAATCCTGGGATGTTATAGCTAATGATCTTCTTTCTGCTGTTCAGGATTTTTTGTCTCCTTCTAACTTGCCCAGGGGTATTGGAAGTACATGGATCACCATAATTCCAAAGAAACAAACCCCAATATGTTTTGATGACTATAGACCTATAAGCCTCTCCAATGTGATTAATAAGATTTGTTCCAAAGTGCTTATGGAAAGGCTTAAGTCTATTATGCCTAAGATAATTTCTCCTAATCAAACAGCTTTTCTTCATGGACGTGATATCTCAGATAATGTAATTTATCTTCAGGAAATGGTTAGGTTGCTTAATAGGAAAAGGAGGGATCCTAATTGTATAGTTAAACTTGATCTTAAAAAGGCTTTTGATAGAGTTAGATGGTCCTTTTTATACAAAGTCTTGGCTAAATTTGGTTTTCATGCAAAATTTATTTTCTCTGTCATGAAAAATCTATCCCAGGCTTGGTTTTCTATTCTAATTAATGGTAGACCGGTGGGATTTTTTCAATCCACTAGGGGCATTAAGCAGGGGGATCCATTATCACCTTTTTTGTTTAATATCTTCTCTGAATCCTTTTCAAGGAGTCTGTCCTTCATTTTTGCTAATGGTAAGCTGTCATACTTCGATCTACCAGGTAATCCTCCAAGAATTTCACACTTATCGTATGCGGATGATACTGTTATTTTCTTTAAAGCAACTAAGCTAACTTTAGTTAGATTAAAAGCTTTCTTGTCCACCTTTGAGGAAGTCACAGGTCAATCTATTAACTATAATAAGAGTGATATCTACATTGGTAAGCATGCTTCGGTTCATAAGGCTCACCACATTAAAAGGATCTTAGGAATGAAAATTGGATCTTTTCCTTTTTCATACCTGGGAGTTCCAATTTTCACTGGAGCTGCAAAAAAGATATATTTTCAACCTCTTTTGGAGCTGATTGATAGTAAGATTAGTAACTGGAAAAACATATGGATATCCATGGGGGGGAAAATTACTCTGATTGAGTCTTGTATCTATGCCATCCCACAGCATATTTGGCAGGTTTTAAAACCAAAAAAACTGATTATTTCCATCATTGAGAAAAAACTTAGCAAGTTCTTTTGAGGTGAAACTGATCTAAAATCTAAAAGATCATGGAGAAAATGGAAAGATCTCTGTCTTCCTACTGAGCAAAATGGCTTAGGTTTTAGGTCTATATCTACCATAATTAAAACATGTTCGGTTAAATTGTGGTGGAAGTTTCAAATGGCTGAGGCTCTGTGGACTCATCTTCTAGCAGCCCTCCCTCCTTCACATAGGACATCCCCAAATTGGAAGAGGATCTGCTCAGTCAGTTTCTGGGCAGAAGCTAATTCCAGAGTTATTATAGGGAGAGGGGACTGTAATTTTTGGACTGCAAATTGGCTTGATGCTGGTCCCCTCATTGATATGTGTGATCATAATAGGGTGGATATTGATGGGGACTGCACAGTTTCTCAATTTATATCCAACAAAGCTATTCTCATCACAAAAATTGAACCATTCCTGTCAGCTAACATTATTTCCCTCTTGCAGGATTCAGAGCTTACTCCTCATAGAGCTGATAGGCTAATATGGAAACCAGGTATCCATGGGAATTTCTCTTTCAAGGATACATACATTTCTCTATGTAACTACACAGGTAGTATATCCTCCTCTCACCATTTTTGGAATTCTAGATTTGAAAAGAAAATCTCAGTTTTTAAGTGGAAAGTGACTAACTCTTTGTTACCTTTTCATAATATCCTTAGAAAACTAAGATTTTGTCTAGCATCTAAGTGTTGTTTGTGCAATAAACAGGAAGACTCTTTAGAGCACCTTTTTAATTCATGTGAATTTTCTTTGAATATTTGGTATACTGTTCATCAGTTTATGGGGATTAGAGATAGGGCTTTTCCATCTGTTTGGGACAGATTATCCTGCTACCTAACCCTTCCAACTCTTTCTTCTTTACATTCTCTTATAATCCGCACTGCAGCTATTTTCACATTCTGGAATTTGTGGAAGATAAGGAATAGAACTTTATTTGACTCCTTAAGGCCTTCATCTACCTTAGTGCTTCATCAGATTAGAGATCAGATTTTTTACTCATTCTGTGCTAAACCTGTTTATATATCCTCCCCCTTTGATTTCGGTATTGCAGACCACTCTTTCCTACCTCTTCTCAAACGTCCACCAAAGCCACAAATCTGGAAAATTGCTTGGGATAGGCCAAAATCTGGTTTTAAGATTAACGTAGATGCTTCTTGGTGCTGCAACACTTGTACGTGTGGGATTGGAATGAGTATTAGGGATAGTAGAGGTGGTTTTATAGGAGCTTACACATTATTCTCTAATGCTAATTCCTCTTTGGAAGCTGAATTAAAGGCTATCCGGTTTGCAATTCAGCATTCCTCTGATTTGCCTCCACCTCTGTGCATTGAATCAGACTGCCTTAGTGCAGTGCTTTTTGCTAATGATCCACATAGAGCTCACTGGAAATGCTTTTGCTTAGCTGATGAGATTAATCACTCCTTGAAAGATATCAAACTTGTGCATATTTATAGACAGGCTAACTTGGTGGCTCATACTCTTGCAAAGAAATGTCGACAGCTTAAGTGTAATGAATCTTTTCAGTCAATTTCTGTGCTACCTAACTCAGTGCAAGGCTTGATTAGACTAGATCAAATCGGGACCCCTTCTATACGGATAGTTAATTAGGTCGGATGCTACTGATTTTATATTCCATATTTGCAGGTTGGGGACATGTTGCCACCAAACTATTTCTCTGGATCTTCCATCTTTTGGAGTGCCACAGTGTGACAACAAGAGATCTTCCCAGGTTTGAGCTTTTGCTCAGGTTGGACTGATCAGGATCATGACAGGAAGCTAACAAGATGGGATTCTCAGGCTTGGAAAGCATAGTTTTCTTTTGATCATACATTGTTTATTGTTTCTTCACTTAGAAGAGGTTTATCATGGTCTAGGCTATGTGGAAGTCTTTGACTGTCTTGTGTTTCGTTGATTCGACTCACTAACAAGTTCGATGGTTCTCTTCATAGCCCAATTCCATGTTCCTCCTATATAGCTCTCTCATATTTCATTATCCCTTTGGAAGCAATTATTATTGCTTCAAAAGCAGAATGTTCACTCATGTATAAACATCTAAGCCTCGGCTTTCTTTTCCATGTTTTGTTCTTATTTATGGGCTAGGGAAGGCCTAATATAATTTCCCCCATCTCCGGATGGTATTAAAAAAAAAAACATATTTCTATAGAATTTTAAATTTGTTTATATATTTTTGGTAATTTTTTTTAAAAAAATTCCTATGAATTGGGTTAATTTGGTTCGAAACCAAATTGAAACCAAAATTGAATTTCGAGTTCGGTTCAGATAATTGAGTTTTTTAGATTATTCAGATCGGTTTTGATTTTGAGTTTTTTATGGGCAAAACTGAATAATCGAAACCAAATAAATCAAAAACCGTTTAAACCGACCCGATGCCCACCATATGGAAATATTAATCTCTATCTGAATTGAAAATTTCTATTCCACTGGATATATATCACAAGTAGATGTGGGCATCGGGTCGGTTTAATCAATTTTTTATTTATTCGGTTTGGGGTTATTCGGTTTTGCCCAAAAAATTCAAAACAAAAACAATCCAAATATCCAAAAAACAAACTCAAGTGTTTAAAATAAAAATTCAAAAACTACAATACAAATTCAACCATAACATTTTTAGACTCTAAAAATTATATTATTAATGTATATGATTAATTTATTTTTTAATTGCAATTCGGTATTCGGGTTGGTTTTCGGATTGATTTTCAATATTCAAAACCAAAAACCATATTTAAAAATCGATTTACTCAATTTGGTTATCCAAAAACCTTATTTCAAATTTGGTTCGGGTTATTCAAATTTGGAGTATTCGGTGTTCGGATTTTTAACCCACCCCTAATCACAAGTGGAGAAGTCTTGATTAAAGGTAGCGTTAGAAGGCAGTTCCGTCGATTTTTTGAGGAACTGCCTTTGGAAGGAGGTTCGTAGTTCAAAACCTCTATATTTTGGCTCCCCTTTATTTTAAAGGCAGTTCAAAAATGATAATATATATCCATTAAAGTCGGTTAAGATATGATTAATTGTGGTTCTTGAGGAACCTCTTTTAATGGACATCAAATAAATAGCAATTTTATAATAGGAACCTTCAATGGAATAGGAACCTTCAATGGACATCGAATAATAGCAATTTTATTGCAGACCGCTTCTAATGAGCTGCATTTAACTATTTATGGCCTAACTAAATAAAAATGGGGTTTTCATCAACCCTTAGCCCATTTTCTTGTGCACACTTCTCTAATTTTTGCGTACTCTCTTGAAACCTGTAGCAGTGCTGTCTCCTTTCCTCTCATTTTTATTTTGCAGATTTGATCTCCCTCTTCTCACTTAGCCTCCTACTCATCAGCCCTTTGCCACCACGCGTAGCCACCATCTGCCTTTGCCTCCGCCTCCGCCTCCATCGCAACTTTATGCCTTCATGGATGTCATCACTACCGTATTCATCTCCAATTTCACTATTTGAGATTTGAGATTTAATTGATGATTTGAGCTTTAAGGTTCAAATTTTTATTGTTAGATTTGAGTTAGAGGTTAGATTTTATAAAATGAGAATTGGGATTCTGTGTTGAATGTGTATTGCTTTGAGGCTAACATATTCCATTTTTGTGTTGTTTCTATTACTATAATTTTTGTTTGACTGTTCGAAACCTTCAATTTCGCTGAGGTTTCCGATAGCTTTTATTTAAAACCCTCTAATATAAGTTATGTATATATTCAACACTGAAATTGGATCTGATTAAAGGGTTTTTTTTATCTGCGGCGCCTTAAAACCATGTCCTACCATACTAACAAACCGCCTTTAATGACCCTATTTTTCACTAGTGTATATTTCCTTTTTAATATTTATAATAATCTTATTTCTATTTAAAAATGAATCTTTCTTTATATTTGAAATATTTTTACTTGACTAATTTATATATTTTCCCTTTTATTCTCTACTATATTTATCTATGAAACATTCACTAAGTTCTTTATTCATATGGAGCCAGGCGATGGACAATCTTTATATGAGTGAAAACAAAGGAAACACTAGTGCAAGAATGGTGTGTGACCGACAGTTAAAGTGGTTGTAGCATGGCATTTATGACATGTCGTTCCTGGAACTGTCGTTGTTGAGTGTACCACAACGTATGATGGTGTATAACCGCTGTGTTATAATGAATACCACGGCAGTGTTTTACGCCATGGTTCCTTTTTTTAACTCTGTCCAATGTTACGGTACCGTAAGTTCCATCCTTTATGTTTTGATACAACAACTTTTTTTGAAATTTGGTATGTCGATAGAATTACTATACCAGTGCATCCCAAGCTAGAATTCAATTCGGCAGGAGGGGTAGTGATCTTTGATGGGTAATCATTTTGTTTTGTATGGTTCTAGTAGTTATAGTTGCGATATCGGAACTTAGATCAACTTCTTTTCAAACATGAAATTATCATTCGAGGTAGGTAACAATATCGGTTAAACTGTTAGAAATTGTAGTTATTTTTGCAATTTACAATTTAGAAGCAGTGTTTGTTTACAACTATGTGGCTATGAGTACATGCTCATCTTGAAAGTAAAATCATTTCCATAACACTTCGTGCATTACAACCAAACAAAATAAAAAACAATATCTATAGGACACACTAGTATCAAAAACTTATACAAAAAACTCTTACCATTGAATCCATAAAGAACAACATGAGTATTGAAAATAAACAAAAGCAAATGGTATTGAAGTACATTGTAATGGGCATGGTAAAAAAGTCATCCTCCAACTTACTATGGAGAATTTTATCATATTTCCTAAACTTTGAAGCGGGCTTAGAGCAACCGATAGGTGCCACCATCTCCCTGTAACTGAAGTTTCCGAGCAGACCTAAACATACAAAAAAAGGATTATTAAAGTTAGAATTATGTGTCAATATCACTAGGTCACAAAGAGATGGGTGTTTTACATTTCCCCGAATGAAAAAGTACACCGCATTCCATTTGTTGTTCTCTAAATTCCCCATGTTCCAGGTGACAACTTGGTTTGAAGCTATACTTTATTCCATAGTTGGTTTTTTTTTGTAATTTCTTGTATGAAATGAATTCCACCGATAGAAACCCGAGCAAATGTATTTCATATTTTTAACAATGTACTGAGCAAGAACAATGGCCTAGGGTTTCCTGCAAAATCCAAACAAATTAGATTAGTTGTCACAATGAAATGCTATGGAAAAGTAGATTAGTGATATTTGAAAATCTATTAACATAGTTTTCTCCTTAACATTACATAGTGTAAAAAATTACCCAAATGAAATGCTTCTTCAAATCCAAAATATAAAGAGATTATAAATTACCTTCGTAAAGATTATGAATGCCCTCCCTTTGTGATGAATCCATGTAATCAAATTTGGGTTTCGATGTGGGGAAGGAAAATTGTAATAGGGGAAAATTTAGACAGAGTGGGAAGGTTAGGTTTTTTGGGGAGCGATGGGGGATTGAATGGAACTGCAATTCTTCCTTGATGGTCATCCACTGTGCATTAACCACCAAATTAAAGTCATTGTGCAATAAACACTTACTCAAAGTCCATTAAATGCTCTAATCTCATAATTGTGTTCGGTATGTAGGTGATGTCGAGGTAAATGTTATTTTAATTACGCAATACAAATGAACCAGTTGTAATTCTAATATTTGAATTGATCCCAACAGAGTATAATGATTTTTAGGGCCATCTTTTTAATCTATTATGTAATATTATTAGCCACATTTTCATTAAATATGCTTTTAAAGGCTGAAATCATATCGACTGGGATTTGACAAAAAGTCTTGTCGAGTTCCGAGTTACGCTCTAGTTTTGAGACATGGGATGGCAGCACGATTATATGCATTTATTTATAAAAACAATTATATCAGACAATCAAGGTTACAATATCGAAAACATGTCGGAGTCCCAAAAACTAGGGCTTTGAAAAACTAAACGAAATGGTAATTGGGTCTCTATAAATAACACAAAGAGCACACACATTCAAATCTTCTGCACATTATCCGCGCATTCCACGCCAACTCATGATTGAAACTTTGATTGACTAATTCGTAAAACTAATTTGAAAAATCAAACATTTTAGGTTCCAAAAGCGCAAAGGACATTAATTAGAACTTATTTCCGTACTTCCAATTTGCCTAACCTTTTGGGTTGGAATTTGTGCCGAGTGGAAAACTTAATTAATTAATAAAAGGAATTCATGAGAGCTTTTGAATCAAAAGATTCTTCGGACATGACCAAACGAGTTAGAATATTATTCTTCCAATATTAGAACAACCCTCATAAATTTGCACACTTAATCATGTCATCGTTTCTACATCCGAATTCGATCATGTAAAGATAAATATAATTAGAAATAAAATATCATTAAAATACTTGTTTCCAAAACGCCTACACTAGTACAATATTACAAAGAGGTTGCTACTTGTCAAGATTCAAATATTTCACACAATGGAGCAATTTCTATTTCACGTTGACAAACAGCATAATCAGTTTCATGATATTTATCATCCCAGCTGAATCTTCTAATTGTGTGATTTGCAGTACAAAGGATTGCACAACAAAGATTCACGAGTGTTCCATTTAGAATAAAAACCAACCTCACAAATTTGAATAAGCATTGCTGACAAATAGTGAGCTTTATGAAATTGATTCATGAATTCTTTGAAAGCATCCAACTTTGGAATCCTGGCAACATCTGTTCACCTTCCAAAAATATTTGAAGTATCCCCTTAATAAGCTCCTAGATACCTCTAACTATGAGCTCATTCAATAATTTCAAAGCCATTGCCTGGATCCCCCCCCTTACCACCCTAAGAAATTCAATATGAAAACAGATAAAAATAAAAGTATAAGCTACCAAAAAGTATTCATGCAATAAATCTAACACTTGCAAACTCACCATTCCCTTCTCGTACAATGCTTCCAGATTTCCTCACTCAAAGCATGCATGCACAAAGTATGTTAATCGATTGTTCACATCAAGTCATTCATAAAGCACAAAATCTTACAACGATACTTGTTTATGTATCAAGGTTTGGTTGAAAATATCGCTAAACCTATGGCAACTTCACTGTACGAAAACAACATAAGTGACCAACAATCGAACCTTTATTTTGCACAAGAAGGGGAAACAAATGTTGGGATTAACACAAATGAAAACGTACCATAATTTTGCACTATTGAGGTTGTGCAATAAACTTGCTGCAACTCGTTTGAATAGAAACAACAATCTCATCCAGTAGAGATTTGAATGGTGTCTCCATAACTTCTTTTCTTGGTGTAGAAATTTGTTGGATGATCTATTTGTGAAGTTTAGTTTAAAATAATGGTTAAAAAGAATATATGTAATAATGAATGTAATCATGATTCAAAGGGAGTTGTTTTAAATTCCACATAGGAAAATGATACATGCTCCATAGAAACCATTCCCATGGTTGCACGCAATGTATAAATGTGCATGTAACCCACCTCTTCTAATTTCAACACAAGTCTTTCAATTCAAGTTTTGCAACCCGAGTCCAACGTAAGATCCAGAATTGAAAAGGTAATATGACACCGATTAAAATTAACCCTTGTTTTTCTATACAATAGATAACAGTTTATTTTTAAATATTGCAAGTTATGCCATTAAACGGTAGTTAAAGTTAAACCGTTGTCTAATTGTATTTCATAGTTGTCTGATGATTGGCAAACCTCTCGACTCAGTGATCGGATATCTAAACATATGGAAAATGGTAGTTCCAAGCACGAACCAGAAATACGCCACAATCAATTAATTGAAATAACTAACTGTATTATATTTTTGTTCATTCAAACATAGGGGATAATAGTTAGACGGTCATTTAATATGTAGTGGTAGGATGATTTCATGTTTATTAATACATCATTAGTACAATGAGATTCATATAGATTTATAACTGTTTTAAATTATTTTATAATATTAATAATTATAATCTAATTATAAAAATACAAAGTCACGTTTTAGGCAGGCTAAAGTTTAGGCAGAGATCATTATGTAATTATTGAACATTTTGACTGGGAATAGGTTCTTTTTAAAAGTTGTAAATAAATATGGGGAACTATTGTGAATTTTGATATATATATATATCGAATTTTGAAACCCTAATCCAAAACCCTCCCCCCAACCACCACAGGTCCCTTCCCTTCCCCCCCAACTGCCGCAACTCTGCCTTCCTTCCCCCAACAACTGCCTCTGCTCCGATCCAGTGTCCGACATCAGCCAACTATCTCTGCTCTGATCATCATCCGTTGTCCGCCTGTACTCTGATCCATCATCCGCCTCTACTCCAATCTGCTATTTGTCGTCCGCCTCCGCTCCAATTTGTTGTCCTCCATCCGCCTCTGCTTAGATCCACCATCCATTGTTTGTTGTGCTGCGATTCTTTGGCAATATACAACTGCAGTAGTGAGTGGTGATTCAAGCTTTCTAGTTGATGAAGTTCAGTAATTTTTCAGTGATATTTATACGTTCGTATTCAAATTTGTTGATGCTTATGTTATTGTAGTTTATGCTTATTCTATATTACTTTCAATTAACACTTCACATTGTTTGTTGAGTTTTTACTTCAGATGATGATTTATACATTTGTTAGGTTATTGTTTAGTTGATGATGTTCAATATTTTTTGAGTGATGTTTATACGTTTATATAATTTTTGTTGATGCTTATGTTATTGTATTTGGTGTTTAATATTTTAGTTTAATTCTATTATGCCAGCATTTATACTGATTTCAGTTGACGTTTACGTGTTGTTTATTGAGGTTTTATCTTTGAAGTTTATATTTAATTTGACAATTTAAGATTTGATGATATTTAACAATTTTTAGTTGATACTTTGTTAGTTGTAATTATTTTTATGATTTTCAGTTTGACAATTATATTGATATTTTGTTAGTTGTAGTTGATGTTTAATGATTTTAAGTTGATATTTTGTTAGTTGTAGTTGATATTTATAACTTTTAGTTTGACGATTATGTTGATATTTTGTAAAACAAATATATATTATTTGATTTTTTCTTTGATTTTTTCGTCACCTTGCAGCAGGAGTGGAGATGTGTAGAAGAATTGGAGAATGGTCTCTGAGAAAAAATTGGGGAAAGGTCTGTAAAGAAGAATGAGGGGAAAATTGGGGAAATTTCTCTGACTAAGGTTTAGACTGTCTCACATTTAACAAGAGACCATCTCTTATAAAAATTATTAAAGTGATATTTTTTATAATTAATTTAACCATTACATGATTTATGTATCTTTCACTTCTGGAGTTCACTTTTATTTTGGTTACTTTAAATTGAGTAGCACAGTGTTTTGGAAACTCCGGGAGAAGGTTGTTGATATTTAAATGTTGTGATCAACTTCTAGTGGTTCGAGCCAAACTAGTCGAAAATGTACATAGTATTTGACCATTGATCATTAGGATGTACCCCCCCCCCCCCTTCTATTTCTATTTGTTTATACATAAAGGTTACAAATTTGTAATTTGATTTTAGTGCCTCTATGATAATCTTTTGGGGCCTGTGATGGAACTAGGGGTGGGCTAGGGGGTGCGCCCACCTCCCCTATGTTCTATCGTATTTTTCAGCATATAGGGTTTCGACTGAGAGTGTAATGACTAGCTCCGCCCCTCCTTTAATATTCTGAACTTTCAAATCTTCAGATCTGGGTTTTTGTGAGAGGAAAGAGATAACCCGAAGAAGACGACCAGAAACGGCGTCACTTCATGAATTTACTGAAATAATATAAATAAATGGCTGAATGTACTGAGATGGGAAGGAAGGAAATCTAAATAAAGGACCGAATGAGCTGATTGTAAAATCTCAAATTGTTATAATCCAGGGACCAAATCAGCAAATATGCCAAACTTTACTGAGGAGCGGTTTTTCAACTAACAAAGAAGCCAACTGAATCAATCCAGTTAGGAAAATAGAGAGTGGCTTAGTTTAAATAGTTAGAATCACACCTTTTACAATTCATTCGGTTGTGAATCATCTTGATGTTATCTTGGTTGTTGGAATATAAGATCAGTACTGTAACTTCCATTCTTTTTTCTTCTTATTTTCAAATTGAAGGATTCTTTCGTCAATAGCTTTTAATTCAATTGGAACCTGACAATTGGTATCAGAGCCAAGGATTCTCGACTTCCAATGGCAAAAAATACACGCTCGAAAGTGCTCGATTCTCAAGCAAAAGAGCTGGAAGGAAAGCTGAATGCGGCTATACAGGATCTGAAGTTACAAATGGAAGCAAAGAAGGACAAAATGCAGGAATCAATCAACAAAAAAGCAGAGATGTGGGGCAGATTAAGCAAAATATACAGGCAATGTTGCTGATGATGCAGAAGTGGAATGGACCACAAGCAGAACGAAGAAAGGAGGGTGAACCGGCGGAGAGCTCAAACTACAACTCCAGAAGTCCGCAGCCAAGAGGTAACGCTTGAATCGAGTTCAATTCTGAAAAAGCTGAGCATAATTTAAGAACTCCTATGGTGAATGATCGTAATGTTAAAATTGCTCCTGTCATTTATCAACATACAAAGTATTCTAATCTCTATGAAATTGTGAGGGAACCAGTACATAATGAAGGCTATAGGAGAGGGAATGTAGCAGTAATTAATAACCCTAGGATTGTGATGAATGAGGATGAGAATTGGAGAACTAAGATAGGAGGAAATGGGGGAATCACTCATCCGAGGGCTGAATTGAACGTATTCAACGGTGAGAAACCAAAGGATTGGATTAGGAAGTGTCCGAGGGTTTTTCAATTTTTACCAGATACAGGACATTCAGAAAGTAGAGACTGTGGAGCTTTTTATGGATGGAAAGGTTCAGATATGGTTCCAAATGGAAATTTCTGGGAGGTTTATGCTTTGGGATGAATTTTGTGAGCTGTTGATGAACAGACTCTCTGAATTAGGAGGGAGAGATGCTGTCGAAGAATTTACAAAGTTGTTTCAGAGAAGTGGTGCTAGAGAGTATCAAGAACAATTCGATGAACATATAGAAATGGTGTCAGCTTGGGGTTCAACCAACAAGAACAAAGGCGAGTCAGCCGCTCGAAGTTCCGATCACTACACCTACACGGTAAGTGCGAAATCTATGGAAAGTGTGGAATCATCAACGATAACTTTCGGGGAAGATATTCAGGCTCAGATTATAGACAGAGTTTCTGAGAACAATGAACCAGTTCACAATGAGGTCAAATCTGAACAACTTTCTTCCAAAAGTAGTGTTCCTATACTGGTTAATTCTAAAGTTTTGTTCGATGAGACTGCGAATTCTTCTGATAGGAATAATACTGTGTAAAATAATGATAGTTCTCGGGAGTTGATTATGGGTAATGAAGATATAATATGCATCAATATTCTTGAAAGTATTGTGCAGCCATTGATGATAATAGAGTCAGTTAGCTTTTCAGCAGTTGGTAATCTGGAATTCATTGATAGTAAGGAGAGATTGATTTCCATTGTTTTTTTGGAAAACTTTGGTGGAACTATTAAGTTGGATATCAAAGATTACTTAGTTGGAAATGGAACATTCAAAACGTGTGAGTTTTGTGAGGATAATTTTACTCAAAGTGGGAGCAAGGAAAGGGTTGATAAAAATAGAGAATGTGTTAAACCTATTATGTGTTATGATCCCGGCATTCTTGAGAAGTTTTGTGAGAATTCGTATAGTTTTATCCATAGGGAAGAAATAAAAGTTATTAAGAATGAAAAGTTAATTGTTCAATGTCTTTGTTATAATGTCTTTGATGTGAGAATGAGCATTATGAAATGGACTGATAGGAGACAAGGAGGTCAATGGGTCAAAAGTGTTGTCGAATATAAAGAGGATATGATCCTGAAGGAATTATGTACTTCTACTTTGAATTGTGAAGAAGAAAGTAGTGGTTGTAGTACTTGCTCATTGAGTACATTAGTATATTTCAATGAGGTTGGGATTGTGTGCTTGGAGTTTGAGGATGGAAAAGCTGCTGAACTAGAGGATGGATTCAAGAGAATTCTAGTTTTGGTATTTCAAGCAAATCAAGGTGTTGGTAATGAATTTGAGAGATAGTTTTGGCTATTCACAGTGATTGAAAACCATTGGGGCATAGAACGAGGAAGCAATGGATGGTATGAAGCCTTTGGTAGATGGTTGTTCCTCGATATAATCAGCTCTCATTTCTGCAAATGGGGTGTTGTTTCATTTAAGTACATGCATTCTGGAATGGTATATTTGTACTTGCCTTATAAACAATGCAATTGTTACTTTGCTAAAGAGGTGTTTCAAAACAAGGGAAAAAGAAACAAGCTTGAGCTTGATGGTGCGCATAAATTGAAACTGCATGATATTACTGATTTTTCTCTTGACTTGGAAGAATTTCGTGGAAAAAGAGCTGTTATTATGGGAAACAACAGAGAGCTTTTATTGATGATTCTAGATGTGTGGTTGAAGCTGCTATTTCTGAATCCAAAAGAGATTGATCAACATCTGATTGAGATCATTTGGATTCAAACCAGGATTATGCTACATTCCAGCTCAGGAAATGCAGCTGATGATATCTCGATTGCTCAAAATCAGTTTCTTCATCGTCCAAGCTTGAGGACAAGCTTGTACTTAAGAGGGAGGAGAATCTCTGAGTTTATGAAAGGGCTTACATTACTTTCAATCGATGTTATCCAATCTGTTGGTGTACTTGGAAACAAGTTTCTCCAAGCTAACAAGAATACGGAGTCGGGAGTGGAGAGTTTGTTTATAATGTTTCATTATTACAGCATCCTTAAAAATTTCTTACTTGGGCGATAAAAGTGTGCATAGCTTTTGGAGTTGCCTCTGCACTAACCTATCTCCATGAGGAGTGCATTTATCAGACCATCTATGATAATGTCAAGACCTGCAATATAATGCTTGATTTCGAGTTCAATGCAAGTTTTGGAGATATCGGTATTACAGCAGTATGGGAGGTCACTTCAAAAATGGTGAAAGGTAATGTTTACAGCTTTGGTGTAGTAATTTAGAAGGTGGTAAAGTGGAAAAGATCAGTTAATAATGAGAAGACAGCAATCCCCTCTTGTGTTTAGAATTACTGGGAGAAGGGGAAGCTAATTATAGGATACTCTACCGAAGATTCAAGAAAACAAAAGTTGAAAGGATGCTGATATTGTTGGGTCTGGTTTATATGCATCTTAAGTATGGGAAAAGAATAGAGCTGTATGTACAAGAATCATGGGAAATGAGGCTGATGTTTCAATACATTGCATTTGAGATTTTGGTTGATACTGGCGTGCATGCATTACAAGATTTGCACCATAATTCATTTGTATGCATTAATGTGCACAATGCAGTGGAACCTTTTTGCATCAGATGTGTCATAATGATACACTACAAGACAAAAACATTACCACGTTTACATTTGAAAACAAAAACAAAGGTGCGGGTTAATGGCATTGTGCAGATGAATGGATTTGTGGGGTTTAATGGTGAAGATTTAGAGCTTGAGAACAAGCTCCATTCTAGTGGGAGGGAGTGTTATAATCCAGGGACCAGATCAGTAAATATGCCAAACTTCACTGAGGAGCGGTTTTTCAACTAACAAAGAAGCCAACTGAATCAATTCAGTTAGGAAAATAAAGAGCGGCTTAGTTTAAATAGTTAGAATCACACCTTTTACAATTCATTCGGTTGTGAATCATCTTGATGTAATCTTGGTTGTTGGAATATGAGATCAGTACTGTAACTTCCATTCTTTTCTCTTCTTATCTTCAAATTGAAAGATTCTTTTGTCAATAGCTTTTAATTCAATTGGAACCTGACACGAATCTGTTACCACCGGCCCAAACCCAAATGCAATTGAATTGTTTTCTTTAGTTTATTAACTTTAATCTCAAATCTTAATGGGCTGATTTTCTTTCCCTTCTAAAATGATTTCCGTCAAATTGTGTAGCACAAAACTGAATTGTGAACTTCTTTTGGTTTTCTTATTTTCATACTATTTGTTTGTTAGTTTTTATTGGTAGATTTTCATCTATTTTACTTTTTAGTGTGAATTTGTTTAGTTTCAATTTTTATTAATAGCCATGTCATAGTAACCCATCTTTTTTAAATTTAAATTTTATGAATGAATATACCATGATGTATTATAATTTAATTTGTAAGTATATAATATTTACGTTAACATATTTTTAAAAAATATTTAAAATTCCTTATATATTTAATTAATAATTATTTAAACAACATGTTAGAAATATACATAAAAATAATTTTGGCTAGATCTTATCTAATACATAATCTAATGTAAAATGTATCAATAAAATTTTAAAGTTTATGTTAATAAATATTAATTTTATGAAAAGAAAGGAAAGGTAGAAAATATATACTTTATCGATTTTTGTGATGATGATTTTGAAGCTTAATATTTAATAATTATATAAATATTTTTAAATTCTGATTCCATCATTGAAAGTGTCAATTTTTTTTTACCATTATTACTTAAGCCCCCTAAAATATTGGTCTGGTTCCGCCACTGTTTGGGGCAACTGATGTAAGCTTTCAGACAACTGTTACAAGGCTTCATGCAGCTAATGTAAACCTTGGGGCAACTCGATGTAAACTTCCGAACAATGTAAACCATGTTTTGATAATATATAAGTTGAATGAAAAGGGAATGACGTCCTCCAAATCCGCGATTTGATTTTTTTTTAAAAATTGCATGATTTCCCTGGAGAGTTTCTAGTATATAATATATACTCCCCAGGGAGTTTTGTAAAAGAAAACTCAGGGACAGCCGGGTATCTAATCGGATCCGCTTGTCTACACTATACATGCCAGTGGACGAGTTTGACCAGAAGCAGAAGGTGGCTATAACATGCCAGTCAAAGACATTTTGTGCACCGTGTGGACGCAAATTTAGGAACGAGATTATCTAGTGGGGTAGGTGTGGATTATAATCTATCCATATCTATTACTATTTATAGATTAGCAATTTATAGATTAGCTATTTTTTTAAAAAAAATATTCGTATTCTTTCCATTATATATGTTGTATAATGGAAATTCATCCTGACCATTTTGATTTTTTTTAATTTTTAAAATTTTATTGTATTTGATATATATATATATATATATATATATATATTGTTTACATTGATATATTTTTTTATTTTTGAAACTATTCTTTCAATTTTATCTATTCTTTCCAGCGATGGTCAATTGTGAGGCAGCCTAAACTTTAGGCATAGATGATACGAATATCAAATTCTTTGATAGTGCTTTAAATGGTTTGATGGATCAACTTTATGATGAAGAATTGAAGAAGGAGTCATCATCGACATCTTGGATTTATTGTTCAAGACTGACGACGAACTGAAAACATCATGAAGAACGCTATACTCTTTTTTCCACTGGATTTTTAATGAGGTAGTGTTATCACTATAAAATATTGTAAAATTATTTCATTTTGGTTTTATGGAGTGACAGTTCGGCCATGCGGGCTTTGAAGAGCTGAATTTCAAAAATAATGTCCATTAGGGTTTAGTATATTCAGTTTTATTAAAATTAGAATTAGATTTGGTAAGATTAGATAAGGTAATATTCTTCAAGGTTACTTCTTGAATAATTCGACTAGATTACCTTAGATTACCATTTATTTTAGGTATTTTAGTTAGAAATGATTTTAGCTTCTTAAAGTTGCCATAAGTCAATTCAGTTTCTAGTTGTGATTAGGTTTTATGGCCAAAATGTACCCTATAATTAGGGGAGGCCTTTGGACTAATTTCTCACCATTTTTATCAATCAAAATACAACCTTTTGAGCTCATACTCTTTGCTTGCGAGCTATTCCATTGTTTCTTAACCCTGAGGGCTAGTTAAGTATCAATAAGTCTTGTAATCTGATGCTGATGGCTAGTTAGAGAGAGCGAGTCCAAATTGAGTATACCTCGAGGACTAGACCTTGAATTTCGTGCGGCATTGAATGGTTTGCAAGTTCCCTTAATTTGTCAAAGATCCTAATTTTGCAATCCAGATTCTTCGCAAGGAGATTCATATCAGTTGGTATCAGAGCAAAGCAAAAGATTGACTGAGGCCGAAAAAACAAAAAAAAAAAGTGTTTCAAGTTTTTGTTGAATTTATTTTCAATTTTTTTAATTTACAAACTCTTTCGTGTCGTATTTTAACTGTGTTTGTTTGATCTTTCTTACCATGAGGATTGAATCTATAGTCGAAGGACATCGAAGGGTCCGAGAGTTAGAATACTTCTGTATTACTATCCGCTTTCACCTGCATCAATCGAGTCAGGAGGACGTCGAAGAGTCTGAGCATTAACAAGTACTATCCACCTTCACCTCCCGGTCAGTTTCTTAGTTTTTAGGTAGCTTAAACAGTTTATGTGTTTGTTATATTTTTGTCAACTCTTCTGAACATTATTGCATGCTCATATTCCTATTTGTTTTCTTTATCGTTCTTTGATTCCGTGATCTTGAATTGTTCTTTGATTATTGATTATACCATATGAAAACAAAAGAGTGTCTTATGTCATTTTCCATATATATAGTGTCATATTCTTGATGCTTACGATCTTGAATACCTCGAAGTTCATTTGAATTAAGAGGAAGTTGTCGCAGTTTTCTTATTCCAAGTTTTGTATAGGTGATTCTTGTTCCACAACTTTTTGAAAATAAAAAAAAAAGGTAACAGATTTTTGGGTTTTAAAATTGGAATTTAGGATTTGAAATCTGAAAGTTTGGGCAGATTTACAATTTTCAAAAGTTTGGGGCAGATTTGCAATTTTGAAATATTTTGGTAATTGTGACCAAAATTTTTTCTTGGGGAATAAGATTATGGTTGTGTGTTTTATATTACAAAAAAAAGAATTGTGGCTGAAAAAAAGAAAGTAAGAAAAAGGAAATCCGATTTGGAAAAGGAAAAGAAAAGTCAAAATCCTAATCGGGAGAGGAAAAGGAAATAAAAGTCAATTGAGAGAGAGGTTTTGATCTGAATTTTTGAATTGGGGTACAAGTAAGTCATTGAAATTCTTATTACGAGGGATTTTTATTTGAATTCCTATTCCAATTTGTTTTCGGAAAAGCTTCTTGAATTTTCGGAACCTATTTGTCGCCTATATAAAAGCAATCTTGTTTTGATCATAATTCATTCAATACAGCTCCGATTCATGCTATTCAAATTGCGCTTTGTTCCTTATTCATTGTAGAATTTGGAATTCCAGATCATAGAGCCCAATTTTAAGTTTATATATTTTTTAATATCAAAATAAGTTCTGCAGTACTCATCTCCATAGATTGCTTTGAATTGCGGTGAATTGATCAATTGCCCTTGCATTAGCCTTCGCCTTGTGAGTGTTATAAACTTGGTGAGTAACCTTGCTAAACAAAGAGGAAGGGGGGACATTTATTCCTGACGGTTTCTTTCTTCTTAGCAGGGATGGCGGATGATCCATTCGTCTTGCCATTTGTTGGCAATCCTAACAATAAACCTAAAATGAATTCCATGAATATCATAAATTCCATAATGATTGAGGTTCAGAGATTTTCTAGGATGGTAGATGAGTTATCAAATCCAACGACACCTTGTATAGCAAGACAAGTTGAATATGATCATGACATCAAAGGTTTCAAGTATGATATTCCTAGATTTGATGGTCGACACAATCCTGTGAAATACTTGGATTGGGAGAGGTAGATCGAGAACTTTTTTGATCTTTACAACTAATGTGAGAAAGATAAGATCAATATCGCACAGTATTCTTTCACCCATTATACCACAGAATGGTGGGAAAATTTAAGAGAAACAAGACAACTTGCTGGTAAAACACCTATCTCCACCTGGGACAGATTGAGATCTAAGCTTCGATTACATCATGTTCCATGAACATATTTGATGGAGCAACATTCTTATATTAGCAATATGAAGAAAGAAAACCGCAGTGTAGATGAATACTGGCAAGATGTTGAATCAACTATGAGAAGAGTTGGCATGAGAGAAAATGATACCTTTATAAAGAATCAGTTTATTGAAGGTTTAAGAGAAAATCTGCAAGTTCTGGTTAAGCTCCAGCATTATGTTTCCATGCAATATTTATTGTTCAAGGCTAGGTTGGTTGAGTTGACATTAAGGCCCAAGGGAAGCTCTAATTTTGGGTATGACAGTCAAAGACAATTCTCTTATTTTCAGAAGCCCAAATTCAACCAGGGGTTGTAGCAATTCAAACTTGGGTGGCCAAGGAAACCCTCCTACATGTTTTCATTGTGATTAATGAGGACATGTTCACAATAACTGTCCCCATGAATGAATTATAACAACAGTGGAGGAGGACAAAGATGATGATATGCCTGCACAGTATGACACCAAAGAAGAAAAAATAGATGATGAAATCATCATTGTTGACAGAGGTGAGCAAGGTCCGGAAAAACAAGAAGTTTTTGAGGCGTATTCCACAGAAGTTACCAAAATTACTCCCCCACAAAGAGCAAGCAATTTCAACCAAAGTAGTGGCAATTCTGCCAAAAAGATAGTAAATGTTTCCATACACAAGTTCCAGGTTAATCCTAAGAAAGGTAAGACAGGTAAATTGCAGAATGATTCTAAAAAGTCACATAAAGTCTTGTCTTCACATCTTAGTCTTTTAATTTCTATTTATATGATGAGGCATGAACTATCTACCAACTCTGGTAAACCATTTTATGCTTCATTAAGAGATGTCAATCGATCTTTGACTAATCATTCTTTTGTTCTTATAATGTCCTTTAAAGAAAGTTATTTTACCACTGAAGATATTCCTATAGATATTCTTTCACGGTTTGTTAAGTTGTAGGAATTCAAGGATGTCTTTATTGGTTATATGCTTCCCGTTTCGAGGACAAAAATTTCGATCTGGGAGGGAATGATACGAATATCAAATTCTTTGATAGTGCTTTAAATAGTTTGCTGGATCAAATTTATGATGAAGAATTGAAGAAGAAGTCATCATCGACATCTTGGATTTATTGTTCAAGATTGACGACGAACTGAAAACATCATGAAGAACACTTTACTCTTTTTTCCCACTGGGTTTCTAATGAGGGAGTGTGATCACTGTAAAATTTTGTAAAATTATTTTATTTTGGGTTTATGGACTGATAGTTCGGCCATGTGGGCTTTGAAGAGCTGAATATCAAAAATACAGTCAAATAGGGTTTAGTGTATTCAATTTTATTATGATTAAGATTAGATTTGGTAAGATTAGATAAGGTAATATTCTTCAAGGTTACTTCTTGAATAATTCGATCAGATTACCTTAGATTACCATTTATTTTAGGTATTTTAGTTAGATATGGTTTTAGCTTCTTAAAGCTGCCATAAGTCAATTTAGTTTTCAGTTGTGATTAGGGTTTATGGCCGAAATCTACCCTATAAATAGGGGAGGTCTTTGGACTAATTTCTCACAACTTTTATCAATCTAAATACAACCTTTTGATTCCATACTCTTTGCTTGCAAGCTATTCCATTGTTGCCTAACCCCAGGGCTAGTTGAGTATCATTAAACCTTGTAATCTAATCCTGAGGGCTAGTTAAAGAGCGAGTCAAAATTGAGTGTACCCCGAGGACTAGACCTTGAATTTCATGTGGCATTGAAGGGTTTTCAAGTTCCCTTATTTTGTCAAAGATCCTAATTTTGCAATCCAGATTTTTTGCAAGGGGATTCATATCAAGGGACCTCTATGAAATTATAACAATAATTTAGCTTTAAGGAACCTATCTCAAATAATTTTATAAGGAACGAATACGAATAACCTATCAAGTGGGAAAAAAGAAATAATCTAAACAAGTAGAAAAAAAATCTAAACAAGTGGAAAAAAAGGAATCAATCCATATGATAATTTAAGAAAAAATAAAATATGTTAGAAATCAAATACACATTGAAATAGACTAGGTCTGCCGAAATCTTGAATTGTTTGGAAGACACATTAACCCAAGCTTCGAACCATGTGTCTGCAAGGTATGTTATCTCCTTCCCATTGAACGCTCATCTTGTCGGGGGAAATATCTATTGTGTACAAAATAACTCAATGATTAATTACGTGAAAATAATCAGTAAGTAAAAATAGGAAACGTTTAATTTTTAATATGTCGACTAACTTCCAGAACATCTGTAGAGGTACTTTTCATCACTAGTTATTTCATTAAGTTTGTGCACAGTACCATTTTTCAAAGAAAATGATATAAAATGTCAAAACCATGCAGTGTTTAAGCACCAATAATACATGGTGTGTATAACTATGTATTTAACACTAACTATGTTTTATTGTTAAACACACCATGTTTACTTGGTGCTTATACACTGCAAAATCTCCACATTTTAAATTGTGAAGTTCTACAAATGTCACTGAACTTTTCATAATGGAAGAAGCATTACTTAGAGGGCACTACATGAATAGTGGACAACCAATACACTAGAGAAAAATCAAGATTCATCTCAAACTAGGCATAAACATCAACTTTAAATCATCAAAACAAGCAAAAGTTTTGCATGCATTTTCCCTATAACTAATGCTTTTTTCATTAAGTTTATGCACAGTGCGATTTGTCAAAGAAAACGATTTAAAATGTTGAAACGATGCAGTGTTTAAGCACCAAGGAAACATGGTGTGTATAAATGTTTTTAATATGTATTTAACCTTAACTATGTGTTAATGATAATCACACCATGTTTACTAGGTGCTCATAGACTGCAACATTTCCACATTTTAAACATCAACTTGAAATCATCAAAACAAGCAAAAGAGACCTATAAACCTTAATCTAGTTCATCCTAGAATCTAAACATTGTAGTTGTTTGAGGCAATTCAAACTATATCATAAACACTTCAACATCCTAAAATCAACTATATCTCATTCATTTTAGAAAAAACTTCACCATCGTACATGCTCCATTATATCTCACACGTTCTATGACAAACACTACAACAACACACAATCAACTATATCACAATTCAACATAACACAATCAACAATATGACATACATTTTATAATATGACACACATTTTATGACAAACACCTAAACATCACACAATCATCTATATCAAACTTCAACAAAATACAATCAACAATATCTCACACATTTTATGACAAACACCTACACATCAAACCATACTTCACTATACAATAGCTCACACATTTTAGGACGAACACCTAACTATGAAACCATACTCCACTATATGTAAAACATTTTTTGCCGAACACATCATCACACAATGAACTATATCACCATGTCATACACTTTGGATTGAATCAAAAAATGAAAAAAATCCCACACACCCAAAAAATTGCAAAATTAAAAAAAAACTCACACACCCCAAAATAAAAAAATAAAAAAATCCCACGCACACCAATATGAACAAAATGAACAAACACGTCGGGGATGGTGCATCGTGGGGAGGGCGGAGAGGGGGTCATCTTCGTCGGCGTCGAAGCCTTCAAGGTGGGGTTAGACAGCAGCGGCGGAGATAGAGAGGAGGTGGAGGAGGGACAGGATGGAGAGGAGGTAGAAGTAGGATAATGGGAGGGCAATAAGGGTGCGTTAGATTTAGGGTTTCAGATTTAGTTTTTATAGACAAAGTTTTAATTGTTGAGACTAAACCAACAAAATAAATCAAAGGTTTGGATGAAACCAAGTTGTGCCCTTTTTTATTTTTATTTTACTGGTGCTCGGTGTTTATCAAGCAGCTGCTAGATGCTGCCTTGTTTTTTTTTTTGCAACCCGAGAAAAAACTTATGAAATGTTGTCTATGTCCGTAGCACCGGTTGATAAACCAGTGCTAGTTTAGGGAAATCGGTGCCATGAAAACACTAAAGCAGCTACGTGAAGCTGCTTAATCCCTGCTGGGATTATAAACCCAGCACCGGTTTATAATACCGGTGCTTACGGAATTGACGAACCAGTGCCAAAATGGAACTAACAAAAATTTAAATTTTCCGCCAAGGAATAGACCAATACTTTTGGATTTTCCTACCCTAAAAACCTTAGCACCGGTTCTTCAACACACCTAACCTTTGCAAGTTTTCATTTCTACTATTTTGCAATATTTAATTTAAGTCCTTCTCTAGGGGGGGCAGTTTTGCCCATTGTTTTTTATATGCAATTAGACCAAAAAATATTCAGTTCAACATTCAATGGAGCTTGTATTTAAAAATTGTGTGTGGTGGATACCCGAAAATCCTCTGATCAAACTTTGTTAAGATAACATTGTTGCCCAAAACTAAACTACACCTTTTTTGTAGCCAAATAACCCCATATTTTGTATTCTTGGGTTAATATATGTTTTAAAATTGAATGTCATGTTTTAATAGAATTTGGTGAAGCGCTAGTATATGTCATATAGTATCTTACTCTAGATAATTTGAAGTTAGGAAGTCCAAATGAGAGGTTTTCTTTGTGAGTTATTTCCACCAAATATGCAACATTTTTTTGATTCGTTCTAGGAATTGTTATTTGGGTCCCATAATGTACGATAGCATCCGAGCGATATTCAATTTGGAGCTTCGAGTGAAGTTTTTTCCTTTTGAACTTAGGTCCCTCCAAGATCTTGGAATAGAAAAAAAAACAAAATTGGTGATTCAATAGTGCAATTGAGTATTGTATGATCATAACTACGCAATTATGACTTGATTGGGTAAATGGAACATCCTCAAAACTGATCATAGAAAACAAGTGCAACATTTTCAGAAATTGCAGTGTTGCCCAAAACTAAGTTTCACCTTAAGCATTGATTTGAAACACTTGATTCTTGTTTTTACATCCAAAATAAATGAATTCTAAATAATGGGATTTTTTATTGTATAAATTATAAAGTAGTAGTACATGTCCTAGACTAAATTGTGAAAAAAAGTTGGAAATATTAATGAAAAAACATATTTCTTTAACACCATAAATTTAATTTAAAAGCATGATAATCCTCGAAGTAGTGGATAATAATTATATTCCATCTGCAAAATAACATAGAATTGTTCCAAGCCACCACGAACAAAATAATTTGTGAAAAACCCATAATATTAGGACAATGAGGATCAAAATTCATGAAATATCTAGCAAACGACTCTTCATCCAATATATGCGAATCTTTTAAGCTAGTCCTATGATTGCTCTGCCCAATGCCCAGGCCGGGATATGTAGGGAAAGGTCTAACTTCTTTCATGGAGTCCGGGAACTGGTATTGAAAAACCTTACCTATGTGATCGCACCAGGACCTTTGATATTGTGATTCCTTCAGCAAACTTTGTACACACACCTCCAACGCCACGACTCTAGATTCCAAAGAAGGACCCACATTGTCTTGAGGAATTTTGAAAAAAGAGTCTATTGTAATCTTACTCATTGGTTGCCCGTATATGTCGTGCGGATAGTGGGGGACACCTACTTTTGTGCACAGTTTGGAGAGTAGGGTGCAGAAACTGTAACAACCTAATCTCCCTGCACCATGTCTCAACTCGCTTACCATTTGCCTACCTACATTTCATCGTAGTTTTTTTAATGGCGTACAAATATATCAGCCATATACTGTGAATCTCAGTTCACTGTGGCGGGGTCAGTTTTGGATGCTATGAAGTGGTACCATCCATTCATCTCAAGCGTGAGGAGCTTCTTTGGAATCTTTGTCCAACATGTTTTACGAGAGACTTGACATCGGTTTCCCCCAAGTTACTGTCCTCATGATCTCCCATCCCGTGCGATCGTCAAAATGCCAACCCTCATCGGTCTTGTAGTGGAATGCAATAAATTCATCTTCCTTGGGGGGAATAGTTGGCAACCCGTACAAATTGTTTATGGATTCATCAGTCAATTTCACTATTTTCCCACTACAGAACACCTCATCCCACCTTGGATCACATCGCAAATTAGCATGGAACTTACTCACTATGCTGAGGATGAACATTGGAGGCGTATCACACAATTTCTTCCACACAAGTGCCCAGATAGTTTCTTCAGAGGGGGGAGCATTTTTTATTCCTCTCTCCCAAAATGTCGCCTTGTTCTGTACTTTGTTCAGTAAACTTTGCCTGTCTGAAATTAACCTCTTCTCCTATTGTTGAATATTTGATGTGCCCATTTTATATGGTTATATTAAGACTTAGGATTCCATTTTGTACACTTTTGTGCTCTAGATGTTGCATTTTGCCTTGAAATTTTCTAACGAGAGTTAAAAGCGACCTTTACGCTTTTATTACTTTTCTAGAGGATTTTGTGTGACAAGGCAATTTGTTTAAAGACTTTGAAGAATTTGAAGTATACCTTTGAATATTTGAAGACTTGTATTTGAGCTTTTAAGGACTTGAAGAATTAAAGATAAGTGAAGTGAAGCGGAGGACTTGAAACAAAAAGGAGAAACAAATTAGAATGTTGAAGCTTGGCTTGGTCGCGACTTGCGATTGATTGGTTTCGAGTTGCGACAGACGGGTGGACAGAACCTTTCTTACTTTTTTGTACTATAAACACTAAATCCTATCCTCTCCTATACCAGCTCTTCATCTTCCTGCGTTTTTTTGGGTTCAAAACCCTAGTTTTCCTTTCTTAGTTTTTGTAGGTTAATCATGTCTTTTGATTATCTAGGTTATTTTAATCTTGGGAGAAATTTATTGAGACTTCCTTGCTAATGTCTTGAGAATCATATCTATCTATTTATTGCTTTTGCTATTGTGCATTTATTGAGCTTTGAATGTGAATTTTTAATGGCATTAATGTTATTGGAAGTTTGAGTATATGAATTGCTTTTATGATTACTTTTTAGGGATGGGAGAAGTAGTTAATTCTCCCCTCTTTTAATATGGAATCCAATAGCATGATTTAGAGCTTCTAAATGATGTTGATGTGTTGATAATTGCTAAATAAATGTGATAATGTCAAACTCTTTGTCATGTTTATTTATTGTAGCAAATAGGAGATGTCTGTGAGCGTTGAACGTTCTTGACTAAACTTATGTAATGCATGAATTGGTTAAATGGTTAGAAACGGTGTAGTGTTTATAAGTGTTGTCAAGCTTGTTGATTCTTCGTGCTCAATGCCATCAATGGGATACTTTTAGTCGTGTTTCGACTAAGGGAGTCATTTATGAAGTTTGACAAGAGATGTCAAATTCACTCTTGCAAACTACTATCTAAGAGGGATAGAAGATTTATCTTCACAACAAGTAGTGAAAATAGTGAATAGATTGTTTCACTTGTTCTTGAAGCCTTTGTTATTTAGTATTGATGTGTTCTTAATGCTATGTCTTACTTCATTTATACCATGGGTTGTTTGAGAATAGGAAGTGTTTGTATGATTGAAGTGTTCGGGTGTTAGGAAAATGACGAATTCCTTAGCTCTTTGGCAAGAAAATCCAAGAATATGAACTTAGAATTTCTTGTGAATAATGTGTTGTGATTCTTGCTAGATAAGTATGTTAATTTTGATTGTTCTCATATTTATCCAATAGATACAACAAAAGGTTGAATCTTGAATGTGGTTTGTTCTAGGTTTATCCTAACGAATGCTATTTTTGGTTAAATAGCTATGTTTTTGGTAGAAGGCATGTTGTTATCAAATCTATGGTCCTTCGTGTGAAATGCCTTTGATGAAATACCTCTATGGTGTGGTTTTCCTAGATTAATTGTCAACGAGGTTTGAAAATGGTCGTTGTTTGTCTTTGCAAATTACTATTAAGAAGGAATGAATGTTGATCTACGAATTGGATATGATAACATTTTCCATAGGTAACAAATGTGATAGAATGAGTGAATGGTTCAATAATCTGCATTTGGTTTGGAAGTGGATGTCAATTGCCCCCAAGGCTTTATCTTTTGTAGTTTTTATCCTTTTTTTAGTGTGTTTGATGATTAGCATAGTTAGTTGACTTTTCTAGTTATCTTGTCTTTTAATTTCATAACTTAGGAAAACCAACCAACCAAACCCTCCATTTACTTGCTTTTATATATATATATATATATATATATACTTCTAGCATAATATTAACCTCATATGTTTAAACCCTTAGGAAAATCCCTCTTCTTCGTGGACGACCATGACTTGCCATTATCTATTTAGTTGTAGATATGAAGCATTTAGGGTTTGTAAATTTAACGTTGAGAGGTACGGCGACGACCTCCCAATATTAGATTGCATCTCCGGAGAGGAAGGGGATGCATTGAGTTACCTCTTGTAGGGAGTTTTTGGTGTCATATGCTACAATGTCCACTCAGGCATTTCAACAAACACCTTCCATGCAATAAAAAAAACCTATAGAATACTAGTTTTGATGAACATCAACAAACCATCAATGGGAGTCAATCAAATCCAAGATATAGATATATGTAGTTATTACGCATTAACGCTATGTACATGATTGCTATATCGAACAAATTTGGAGAGAAAAGTGAACCAACATCGAACAAAACATGCCAGTCAAAGACATTTTGTGCACCGTGTGGACTGTAGATTTAGGAACGAGATTACGAGTGGGCCACATATTTTTACCTTATATGCTCCATATGTTAAATTACATCTAAAATTTAGAAGTTTTGAAAATATTTTTTAACACCATCTATTTTTATATTTTCACCTTCAATACATATTATTACTTATTTTAACTTATAAAATACAATGTTTAAATTTTATAAAAAAAATACAACATTAAAGACAAAATCCCCTGTAGACTGTCAATAAACTTATGGAAATGCCACCTGATGAGACTTTCCCAAAAAAATATTCGTGTTCGTTCCATTATTTATGTTGTATAATGGAAATTCATCCTGGCCATTTTGATTTTATTTATTTATAACATTTTATTGTATTTGATATATATATATATATATATATATATATTACTTTACATTGATATATTTTTTATTTTTGAAACTATTCTTTCAATTTTATCTATTCTTTCCAGAGATAGTCTACTGTGAGACATTATAAACTTTAGACAGAGACATTTATACAATTCTAACAATAGTCTAACTCCATGGACGTATCTCTAACAACTTTACAAGGGCCTATCTCTAATTATTTTACAAGGACCTATCACTAATATTTTTCAGGGGCTTTCTTGTCCAATTTTTTCCATCATTTTTCTGCTATCTGAAATCTACAAAACAAAATCAAAAAATATTTTTAAAATGCAAAAAAAAAAATCAATATGATCAGCGATCTGAAAATTATAAAAATCAGTAAAAGATAGCAGAACATCAACGAAAATCATAAAACATTAACTAAAAAATTGTAGCAAAATATATATAAAATAATCAAGTAAAACATAAAAAAAGTATTTAAAAATTTAAATAAAAATCAACAAAAAATTGGGGGAAAAACGTCATCTATAACTAACTAAAATCAACTAAAAATCATAAACACCTCAAGGCTAAATTATCTTTTTTATAAAAAAAACTACAAACATCAACATATATCACCCAAAAGCTGAAAACCTCAATTATTATCATCTAAACTTCACCCAAAAAATGAAAAATATCAACATAAGGAAAAATCACTACAAAAACATCAACCATATCACCAAAAAGCTACAAATATCAATCCCTATTACCTAAAACTCACATAGAAAATGAAAAACATCAACATGAGAGGAAAAAAACTAAAAACATCAACAAAAAAAGCTACGATACCTTAAGAGTTTAAAGTATTCACTTTCAAAATCTACGAACATGAACAATGGCTTTTTTTTAAAACTACAAATATCAACCTATATCACCCAAAAGCTACAAACATCAACTCCTAACACATGAACCTCATCCGGAAAATATGAAACATCAATATAAGAAAAAAGACACTAAAAACATCAACTCATATTACCAAAACCTCGGTCTGAAATGAAAAACATCAACATGAGATTTTTTTTTTTTAAAACAAAATTTATCAATCCATATAACCCAAAAAAACTATAAAACACCAACTCATGTCAATTAAACCTTATTCGGAAAATGAAAAAGATCAACATAAGAAAAAATAAACTTCAAACTTCAATTCCTATTACCGTAACCTTAGTCGGAAAATGAAAAACATCAGCATGAGATTTTTAAAAAAAACAAAACTACAAATATTAATCTATATAATCCAAAAAACTACAAAACATCAGCTCATATCAATTAAATACTACTGGAAAACAGGTATGTACGCACTAATAAAAAATCAGGATTACAAAATACCGGTGTACAAGTACACAATTGCAATGGTAGAACTCATGTTTACCATATTACCGGTGCCTTTTGAATGCATACGCACCTTTGTAAGGTCTATTAGTGTAGGTTTTCGTAATTTTTGAACCGGTTAAATCTATGGAGGTGGTAACTACCGGTTCTATTGTATAATATTGCACCGGTAACAAATATACCGGTGTATGAACATGGTGCACTTGTCTAAATTTGGCGCCAAAAAAATATATTTTTTATAAATTATTTTTTTAGTCCCTTACATATTACCAATACCTTCTTTTGGTCCTCAAGGCCAAAACCGCATTTAATCGACCAGTTCATTCGGAAATTGAATCTTTTGGTCCCCCAAGCGGTTTCAGGGCGGTTTTCTGGGTGAAAATATATAAAATGACCATTATACACCTGAGTTTCAAAAAAATCAAAAAGAAAAAAGAAAATCTGAACCCTCGAGCTATCGGCCCACCACCGTGATAGCTCCACGATTGGGCCAAAAAATGCTGGCACCGGATGCCCAGCCGAAACTGGAGAACTGCTTCCTGAGGCCATAGAATTCAGTCTCTTCTGGTGATGGTTAGCAATATGCGGAGCTGCTGCCTTTTCGAGTTACAGCCAAGAACTCAAATTTTTTGACATCTTCGCCGGAAAAATGATGGTAGCGACCTTGACCCTCTTCTCCGCCACCACTACCAATTACTCTTCACCGGAAAAATGATGGTAGTGACCCAGACCCTCTTCTCTGCACCACTACCAATTCCCCTTCCCCAAAAAAACAATAGTAGCGACCTAAACCCCCTTCTCCGCTGCCGCTACCAATTCCTCTTTGCGGGAAAAATGATGGCAGCAACCCAGACCCTCTTCTCCGCCACCTTCCTCCCCAAACGGTCAAACTAGATTTTTAAACCAGATGGTCGACCTGGTCAAACTAGATTTTTAAACCAGGAACCAACCTAGAACCAAAAATAATTTCAAAAGAAAACAATTTTTTAATTGAAAATATTTTAAAATTAGTAAAATTACTAAAATACCCTTGATTATATCAGAAAACCATTCCAGTATACCTGAAAACTTCCTCTGAGGACCAAAGAAATCAATTTCAGAATGTTACTGGCCGATTAAACGCAATTTTGGTCTCGGGGACAAAAAGAAAATATTGGTGAATATGTAAGGGACAAAAAAACTCTTTAGTCTTTATTTTTAAACCGGTTATATGTTTTACCAGTGTGTAAAAAAATTTCAGGAAAATGGCAGAAATTTTACACTGGTAGCGTGTAATACCGGTGTATACATTGCTGATTTTTCAAAAATAAATATATACGCACCGGTATTTGTCTTTATACTGGTGTATAAAAGTGCATTTAATGCTCACCTACCACCTTATTTTTGCCGGGTTAAAAATGTGAATTTTTGGAGAATGAATTCATTAATGGCTTTTTTGGTTGATGAAAGCATTGAATGATCTACTATGAAGACACTTGAAGGTACCATTTTTAAAATTTTATTTGTGGATATTAATGATCTCATTGTTGGTTTTGGTTTGTAGATATATATATATATATATATATATATATATATATATATATATCTTGTGTGTTTGATCATTTGATGGTGATTGAGGTAGAATTGTTGATATTAGTTTGTCATTTGTTCTCAAAGTTGATGTAGTTAATGCTATGGCTATTGATTGTTATATTGTAGGACATATTATGAATGTGGTAGTTGTAATGTGGAATATTAATGTATATGGTGCATTAATGATCAGGCATGATACGGATGTGGTCATGAAATTCTATTGTAATAAATGTGTTGTAGTTTGATTGTTGGACATTTATTGATCTTTAGATTTGTATCGTGCCATCGAGAGGTGTAAGCATGTGTATGCCAACGTTAGTATGGTGAGCGGTGAATATATTGTCTTCTTGGATGAGTTTTTGGACCATGTTTTCAGTCGTGAGAAGCGAATATTATGTCCTTGTTATGAGAAGGTTTGTTAATTAGTTTTACAAGTGTTGCCATGTGGATGGGATGCCTAGTAAGCCACGGGCGTTTACAAGGATATCGAACTGCACCGTAAGACGGTACCATGGTTATGACATTAATGGCTCTAGTTTCTCAACATTGGAGAAGGATGAGAAGAGTACGATGCAAAAAATGGTGTTTATATTGAATATGAATCCATGTGGCAAGCAAGCAAGAGAGATAAACATCCAGTTGTTCTGTGATGCCTTTTTTATGGGGTGATTGAGGAAATTTAGGAGTTGGATTATGTAGAGTTCAAAGTTGTTGTGTTCAAGTGTCATTGGGTGGAACATGGTTCCGGTGTTGTAGTCGAAAAGCCTATGGGCTTTACGTTGGTCGACTTGAATTGTGTAGGATACAAAGATGACAAATTCATCCTAGCTGTTAAGGCACGACGGGTTTTTTATATGGACCCTTCAAATGAGAAGTTCCATGTGGTGCTCTATGGGAAGAAGTTTTACTTTGAAGAGGAAATTGATCACCCCGTTATAATTGATAGTCCAGAGTTTCCATCAGTATTTCCTGATTTAGAGGATGTAGGGGAGCAATGGAGGGACACCGTTCTCATGGTGATGGGTTGTGGATTGATGAGAGTGGTGAAATAGTGGATGGTGACAATGTATTGAAGCGGAAGAGATAGATAATAATTCCCACGTAGTTGGATTTCCTACCAATATTTTGTATAATACCCATCCGTTTATGATGTGAATTACTGTGACATGTATGTGGACCACTCTCTATTTTTTAAAGGTTTTTTATGATGCATAATTCTATTGGAATGTATTCGTATTGAATAGATGAAAACATAGTAAGAATGGTTTTTGAATATTTTTGTTGGACATATGCACCGGTAAAATAGTATATTACCGGTGTAGAAAAACAGAGTAGATGCTCAATTTCATACATACGAACTAGTATATATACCAGTGCTGGATAGTTAGGCAGATTTTCTGAAATTTGGCCTTGGGTCACTAAATGTATTTTTTTTACATATAAAGCAGCCTAAAGCAGCTTCTTTTTTACATTATTTACACCGGTATTGTGAACATATGCACCGGTACATGTACCGGTGCTGGATACATAGAAAAAAAAGACATGCGGTAATGATTCCTCGAACATTATGACATTTACCACAATGATGTTGTCCATAGATCAAATTGTTTCGTGGATTGGATTTGCTTGACTGTCTACGGTTCCATTTCGTGTACTCAGGGTTGAAGATTTTTATAAATGTATCGCCATGCATAATATTGTGAAAAATGGATACCCATTTTTTATTGCTACTTAGTATCGGCAATAGGTCTGAAAAAGTATTGCTTTCGTTCTTTGTCCTAAGTTCAATATCTTTCTTGCTTTCAACGTGTCCCTCAGTTAGTGCAGTTGCTGGCCTTACGCTTTTCACCTTGAGTTGAGTGAGACTGAGAGTCAAGGTCACTGGTATAATTTATTATTGAGGCCAATTAAAGCAGCTTGAAACAATTTCTTTTGGACAATATATACACCGGTACGACATGTATATGCACCGGTAGTTGTACCAGTGCTGGGTACTTAGAAAAAAAAGGAAGTTTTTCTCGTGGGTCTTTCATTAATGCTTATTAAAAGTAGGAAAAATTAGCTGCTTTTGCCTTTTTCCTGCACTGGTACACGACTTTAATTACCGGTGTAAAAAACTTCAGGGTGCCATAAATACAAACTAGTAACACATTTTCACAAACCAAGTTTGGCATCTCTCACCCTCTAGCATTTCCCTCGAAGACATATCAATTGAAATCCGACAACGGATAGAACAGGTAAATCACTTAAAGGCCTTTTTCTGTATGATTAACTAACCCTCTATGTAAAGCTCACACATTTGAGAACCCTACATCAATTAAACAATATTTTATTCACACCAGCCTTACATGATGTCATTTATTGTTAATAAGTGTACGTACCCTTTTTGGCGATGATAGGATTGTCTTGTCCGGAATAGCATCAATTTTTTGTCCCATTTTGAATCCATTTTTGTTCATCTCAATGCCGCCGGGAGAGTGGTGAGAACCTCTCGATGGGGGTTCTCAGTCGCTATTAAGATCATCGGGATTTTTGGGTACGACAAGACTGGTGTGGTTCACTAACTTTCAGATCAAAATGTGCTGTTGATGTAACCGTTTGTCCTTGAGAATCGCTTCCTTTTGTAACAAGTAGATTCTTGATGGCCTAACCCTCTCATATGAATAGATAATTCCAAAATCCTCCTTTTGTGTCATGAATGTACAACCCCTCTAGCGCGACCCGGGTGATTTTTTTTTTCCAGTTACTTCGAACAAGATGCCGTGGTTGCCGCTGGGAATGAATTTACCTTCCCTTTGATCTAGTTTAAATTTAGCCTACCACACCGGAAATGACAAATTTTATCGATACCTAGCCCGAGTGGGGGAAATATGTGAAAGAAAAATAGTTCTAGAACCAGAGTAAAAGCTAATAAAACACGTACCACTTTTTTTGCAAGTTCAATTTCCTCAACTTTGTCAAACCCACCTTCCTTGTTTTTCCAAGCATTGACAAATAGATCACACTGATCAATGTTTTCTACATCAATAGGAAGAACCGAAGCCCTAGTCTCTTCCTCGGACATTCCCCTTTGAATTGATAGTAAAACATATGGTTCTAATTGTTCTCTCACCATCTCGAGTGCTGCCAATCCATGACCTCCATGAATCTTGCGATGCTGAGTTATGTTCAACATAGCATTGCGTGTTTTCTCTTCCCTCGTACCCTACGAGAAAAAAAACAAAACTAATGGAACCTCAACACCGACAAAATCTAAATGTAAACCATTTTGATTTGGAGTGGAATAACATTTTTTTTCATTCTCAAATGTTCTTCTTTTGTAGATCTCCCAACTTTCTGGTTAAATGTGTGTGTAAGTTATCCAAGAATAATCCCCTTTTCTACTTGAGAAAATGAAATCTGTAGAAAGGGTGTACTTGTGCTCTCGCCAACTTTTGGATAACATCTTTATGGCTATCTTTCTTAACTCGTCCATGTTAGGGGTATCGATTTCAAAGGGACTCTATTTATTGTGAAGTATAAAGAATAGTTAGAAACGATTGAATTCCCAATTAACTTAAATTAGATGGATAAGAACAAAAAATTATATAACTATGTAGGGGTACCTTGAATTCCATTCATAGGGTGGCTTTGCATTCCTTTGGCACATCGTGCCAAGAATTGTAATGGGTGCCCACCCGAGTATGACCTACTTTTCTTACCCAAATTGACCACTTTGCACGACCTTCCAAAAATTACCTGCCCATTTCGTTGAAAACCAACGAGGTCAATTCCATCCTTGCTATTCTCCTTTCCAATGTTCTACTATTCATTTTTGTAATTCCCACATGTCTGCTCCCTTCTCCATCATCCTCCTCATCAATAGCTGTTTCGGTATTTCCATTATTGGAATCTAATACATCATCTCAACTCCTCATCCTTGACTTTATACTATGAAAATTAATTAAAATCAACCATTGTCAATCTTGAATTCTACTATTTCACAAACCCTAGCACTATGTAAAAATTAGCAACATGATCTACTAATGTACATAAATATACACACAATCATCAACATTGAGCCAAAAATAAAAATTGATAACAAATGAAGAGTATTAATTTACAGAACATTGTTGAATACACAAAATTAGTGCAATAGTTTACCTTAAACCCTAGTAACAATATCACTAGTAAACAAGGATGAACAAAATTTAAGATGTTGCAGAATTTGAAAACCAAATTTCTCCTTGTTGAACAAACCCTACATTCCCACTTGCCTTGAATCCCAAAATTTTCACCAACACCAAACCCTAGCACAAATGAGAGGACTACATAAGCTCCATAATTGATTGTATGAAGATTCAAATGAGAAGAAAGTGATGATTGTTGGTTGTGGGTTTTATGGGAGAGAAAATGAGAGAAACTCGCACTCAAATGGTTAACATTAATTATCTCTTTGAAATGTATTTAATGCCGCGATATAAGCCCGTTTCGGACTCGAAACTGATTCGGGCCTTTTATTATCTAGTCCAGAAGTTGTTACAGACTCGGAAAGTGGTCGGGTGCAAATTAAAATAGAACAGACAGAATTTTGGTCTCTGAACTGTTTCAGTCCATTTACTACAATTTGGACCTAAACATGTTACAGATCCGGAGGTTATTGAGGCTGCACTAAGTACTGACCAGAATGACTTTCAAAAACCCTAGTCTTTCTAGTCAAACCCAAATTCGCAAGATTTGCACTCGAGTTTTTTAATATAAAAAATTATGGTGAGAAAGATATGATGAGGAGGTGGAGGTAAGGGTAATGCATCCTCGCTGATTCATACTTCGTTCACCAAGTTGGGAGCTTCGGATATATTTTTCAACACCAAAGCCGAGAGAAGGTATGTTGAGTTTTGAAAGTTAGAAAGTGTACAAATCCAAAAGTTTTTTGTAGCAAAACAAAATCTTGATTTGCCCTTAGGATATGTATTGAGGTATTTTAGGAATCGAGGAATAGAGAAATAATAACCTGTGAGGAGAGTGTGCACCATGACGAGGTTGTGCAATTCTATGCAAACTTAGGGAAGAATTTTATGAAAAAATATATGACCCTAGTTAATGGTACATAAGTGACGGTCACAAAGTACACTATAAATGTCATTTTAGGTAATGCATATACTACTGCTTCGAGTTTGAGGCCCGATACACTCGACGGCCCCCAGAGATATACCATCAACAACAATGGCCAGGCATTAGTTAAGGCACCCCTTTCTGCCCCGTTGAATAGGCTAGAAAGTATTTTCATAGGAGAGGAAGTTCGGTTGGTCAGGAAGATTCCTACGACGAAGGTGTACTGACTGTTGAACAGAGACTCATTTACAAGAGGATTTTCATGAATATCCTACCATCCGGTATCCACGCCTATGAGCCAACGATTGGTAATATGATATTGTTTGATTATGTGATGGAGGGGATCCCCCATTATTCTAGGATATACGATCTTGAACTTCATGCTGAAAGCGACGACAACTAAGAAGAAGGATGTACCTTACGGTGAACTTATTACTCCTTTGCTAAAGAATTTTGATGTCCAACCCATGGATAGACTATTGTGGTTGGATTTTTATTACATGAGCTGGTTTGCCCACAAACAGTTGGTAATGAACATGATGGCAAGTGGAAACACAAGGAGGTCCTGGAGGCGGCCGATAAAGTAGCAAAAAGGGTAAGGGATGTAGAGTTGGACATGGATGAGTATTCTTTGTCTTGTGAGTGTGCTGAGTTTTGTTTCCATTTGTAGTATGATTTTATATTTTCCAAAAATTAAATCGGTATATGATTGTTTTCTTAATTTGTCCAGGTGGCCGAGCAGGTTGGAAGAGTACTGCGCATAGGTACCCTACTTGCATTTGAGGTGACGTAACAAAAGTTACTGAGGATTTGGCCCGAGTTGAAGCCTAACAGGCGAAGCTAAAAGAAGCCGTGGGTTACCGTTGTCATTTTAGGACGAGCCAATGCCCAACTTTTTCACTAATTCTTCAAAAGTGAACCTGAATATGAAGATAATCAAGACGCAGATAACAATGCCGGGGGAGACATTACTCTGAAAGAGGCTAATGGGGTAGAGACCATTCCGTAGGAGGACAATAATATGGAGGATGCGAATGCAAATGACAATAACAATGCCATGCGGAAGAATAGTGACCCAAATTTTGTGGAGATGTTTGGTGATGATTGAATATTAATGCTTAATTTTGGAGATGTTGTGGAATTTATGAATTATCAATTTTTGTTAAATTCAAAGTTTAGATAAATTTTTAGAATTATTAACTGAAGATGCCTTTTATTCAAAGAATTTAGTAATAATTTGTTGAGTTCTTTGTTTGTATATTGTTTGTCGTAAATATTGTGCTATTTTCGTTCTCTTTTGTCTATCTAAATGTCAATGGAAAAATTTGTCATTATACGTAGTCAAGTCTTGCCCATGGGTGTCTCTGATTAACATGAGTCCATGAAAAAATTCCGAGTCCGGAACCTCGTCGTGTTAGTATAACATTTAGTATGGATGAGGTTTCGTACTCGGAAGATAAATCAGACTCATCGTATACTAGAGCTCAATTTGCCTCAGAGTTCTAGTCCAATTCCTGGACCTAACCTTGTCACCAACGCATTTTTGTGAATACTTTTTTTTACTCATTAAACTGTGTTACATGTACAGAAGATCATCTTCTCTTTGTTAAAATAAGTCTGAATTCCGTTCAGGACTCGAAAGCTATTTTGATTTCATTCAAGAACTCAATACCTTCTGATTTCAGCTGTGTTTTCTGGAGTAAACATGGTCAAAAGCAGTTGATCAGTCCTTTTTTTACACTATAAAAATGTCTTCCAAGCACGGAAGACTATCCTGCCTTGTTGTCAATCCGTCAAAGAGAATGTTCCAAACTCGAAACAGATATTTCGAACTCAGGTCCAATTTCTAGACCTGACCTAGTGGCTTGCAATCCTTTCTCCATTTGCAATGTTTTCATTTCCAAACTCGTAAAGAGAAATTTGGCACTTAAAATAATGAAGAAAAAGGTATTCTGGACTCGTAACATGAAAATTGGATCTTGTATAACATGGACATGATAAAGTACCAAGCTTATTCAAAAAATGTCGTCGTCACAAGAAAGAGCTTGGGGAGGCAAAGGGGAATCCAAGGTGGGTAGCTCGAGTGGCTCAAGAACCACCGATGAGCAAAGTGCCATATTTCTCTTTGATTAAGAACAAGAGAGACACAAGGCTTTACGCCAAAGTGCAAAATTAAATGATTGTTACATTATCGATCTAAATGTTGATCATAGCATAGGTTTAGCGGATCCTGTACAAAAGTTTGGCCTTAGTTTATTGGCCTTAAACAAACCCTCCCACTTTGACGAAGTATGTCAGTATTGTAGCAATTTAATTGAGGTTGAGGATGGTGGATACCAAAATAAGGTGAATGGGTACAACGTAGATCTTAGTCTGTGGATTATTAACCAATTCTTGGAGAGTATGTACAAGGGTCCGAAAGATACCCCAAAAACAATGTAAGATACCCCTTACATTATTAAATGATTAACCAAATGAACAGATCTTGTACGAAATGATAACTTGGAGTATCTTACCGACATCTGGCCATGTAATAGAGCCAAGCTATGCAACATTGATGATATTTTATTATATCATTAAGGGGAGGAAAATAAAAATTCCAGGGCTGCGATATTCAAACTTATGCTATTTTTTGAATTTCAGAAGAACTTGATGCACAGTTCGTGAAAGGCTTCAGAGCATGCTACAAATGGGTTCGAGATGAAATTGCTCAGATGAGAAAAAGGACATGGAAGTTGGAAAAGAGTCAAAGTGCGTTATAGGCCCATTTGAAATCTACATAAGGAGCCCTTTCTGAATGGGGATCGTAAGTTTGATGGTTGTACCATGAAGCAAAGGATTGAACACTATTATTTTGTACAAGAATATTTTTTATGACTATTTTCATGTTTCAACTATTTTACGTTGGGTGAACTTTGCTTGTTCGAATAGTACATATTGTTTTGATGGATAATGTGTTATACTATTTCTGTATGTGCATCATTTATGTAGTTTATAGGTGATTTTGCAAAAGCAAAGTTTAAGTAGGTAATATAGTTGGAAAAGGTTTTTGACCATAACTTAGGATGAGCTTCCGGTCCCGGAATCATGTCCGTCCTTCAACATTACAAATATTGAAACAAAGTAAAAGCAAACCTAGTTTTGTTTCTTTCTTTTCCCAATAATTTTTAGCTTCTTTCTCCTCTTCTTTATCTTGTCTCGGTCGTCAACCCAAACTCCTTCATCATGATCAGTACACCCTAAATGACCACGTAAACTCATATCATCTTCCTCGAGCGTAATGTCTTTCCCATTGGATCCCATTTCTGCATACCGACCAAAGCCAATTATATCCTCACCTTCATAGTCTTCATATTTGGGACAAGCATGTCATTTTTCAATTTCGTTCCCATAGGACAAAGAATCCTTTTTGCCGCATACAGACGGTCGGGTAAATTGTTACCCTCCAGAAGCAATTCCCTAACTAGTTCTAGAGTCTCCGTCATCCCTTTATCAGTTCACCCAAATTTTGCTTTCAAATTTATCATTCGAAAAGTTTCACTCAAAACCGAATGTTTGAACCATACAAAGGCGTCTTATTGTCGTTGTGCAAAAGTTCTAGCACTTTGGGTTTCCCATTGAATTCTCTAGCAACGTCCTCCACCATCTCATCAAAACCTTCATCTACGTCACATTGATCTGATTATTTATGTCCAACATCGTCTACAATAGCATAATCAACCTCCACGTGCCACACCCACGAGGTGTAACTAGTTTGAAACCCTCGCATGATGAGATGTGAACGTAACTTCTTCCTAACAAAAAATGCATCATTCCTACCATCTTTACACGGGCAACGTTCTCGTACCACGCCATTCTTGGAAGCATATTCAAAAGCAACAACAAGAAATGATTCTTCCAAAGGAAGATAGTCGGGTGATTGTCTCAAATTTTCACGAATCAATTCAATTCGATTCCTCAAAAAACCTTAGAATAATTAGATTGAGATGTTCAAACCACATGACCATCATACAACATAACATATTGTTTCACAGTGTCCAATTCAACTAAATCAAAACCATTTCAAATAGCAATATATATGCTTACTGACACAAAATTATTTATCTACCAACCACATATATTTATAACACAATTGAGGAAGAATTACATACCTTTGATCCTTCCAAATGTATTCTATATTACTTTGGGAAGAAGCCAATAGTGAAATATAAGGTTTAAATGATATGAGTTCTTCAAACCAAATGACCTAGTCTGCATTTAATACGTCCATCAATGACCATGTTCTGAACTCAAAAATGGTTGACCTGCCAACCCGTCATGAGCCGATCAAATTACGGACCTGGAAATGGATCCAAATTTCAGTTCTGAATCCAGAAATTTCTCCGGCCCTTAAACATACGATATGCAATGAGCTTCTGATTGATTAACTCAGCTCGTGTCCCTTTTCCAAAATCAGAACACCTTCATTAGAAGGTGGTTTGACATAACTGCCTCATAATCAATTCAATGGAAGGTGGTTAAATATAAAACTGCCATTGTGAATTAAAATTTAAAGGCGGCTATCAAATGACGACTCAATCTTAGCCACTTTTGAGTTTTGAAGACTCCAAGGAAGGTGGTTTGGAAAAAACCATGTAACCGCCTTTGCTTGGTGTCTCTCGTCAAGCTTCCTTCACTAGTGTCAGTTAGTTGTTATCTGATTAGAAAGATCAGTGTAGCCTATAAATATCAATGTACAACACTCAGATTTCTCTGTGAAAGATATCAGAAAGTTTCTCCTGATCAGTTGCAATTCCGATCAGAAATTGTTTGGTTTCTTCAGATCCGAAATCAAATCTTCGAAGCCAATAAATTTTAAAAATCCAGCATTTTTAAAGAATTAACCCAAGCCATGTTTCTAATTTAGAATTGTAAGAGGAGAGATTGAGAGTGAAAATCCTTAATGGGATTGCAGTCTATTGAAGTGAATATATACTGATACATCACAATAACTATGGTAATACAACTATGCATAGATGACAACTATAGACAACCAAATAATCCTATGATTACGCTGATTACATTGTATATCATCCCCCCTTAGTTTTATCGGTAGCTTGACAAATGCATAATCTGGACAGAAAATCTCAGAAGAGAGAATAAGGTAATCCTTTAGTGAGCAGATCAGCAAATTGATGTGTGGAAGGAACATGAAGAACACGAACCTTTCCGAGGGAAACCTTTTTACTCACAAAATGTAGGTCAATCTCTACATGTTCGTACATTGATGCTGAAAAGGATTTGATGACGTGTAAACTGCACTAACATTGTCACATAACACTAAGGTAGCAGCAGTGATGGAAGAGTTGGTCTTGGACGCTAGACTACAAAGCTAACATGTATCAGGGACGACATTAGCAACTGCTCAGTACTCAGCCTTGGCACTTTATTGTGCAGCAACTGTTTACATTTTTAGAAGACCATCTTACAAGATTATCACCCAAGAAAACACATTAGCCTGATGTAGACCTTCTAGAATCTTGACATCCAGCCCAATCAGCATCAGAGTAAGCACATAAGTTGTTGATTGAACTTCGAGTATGTTAAAGACCATGAGAGAGTATCCCTTGAACGTATCTGATAATGCATTTTAGAGCAAGAAAGTGTTTATCTTGGGGATCATGCATAAACAAGAAACATTGTTTAACTGCGTACAAGATATCTAGTCTTGTAAAAGTTAAATATTGAAGAGCACCTGCAAGAGATCGATAGATAGTCGGGTCAGCCACTTTAATACCATCATTCTGACTGAGTTTAGGTGATGTGTCGACCGGTGTTCGACTAGGATTACAACCTGACATGCCAGTTTTTTGCAATATTTCCCGAGCATAGTTTTCTTGACTCAAAAGCATGCAAGATTTATTCTGTGTGACCGAAATGTCAAGGAAGTATTGCAGGCTCCCCATATCATTTATAAAAAAATTTAGAACATAGAGAAGAAATAAGTTGGCGTAAGAATGCATTACAGGAGGCAGTGAGCACAGTACCATCCACGTGGACAAGAAGATGAGCCTCTCAATTGTGTTGCTTGTAGATGAAAAGAGAGGGATCAGACTCGCTGCCCTTAAAACCAATGTGCAACAAAGACTAAGCAAATCTTTGAAACCAGGCTTGAGGTGCTTGTTTGAGTCCATACAATGCTTTCTTTAACCGACACACGTGATTTAGATGAGAAGGGTATTCAAAACCAGGTGGTTCTTGGCAGTATATAGTTTCTTTGAGAGTGCCATGGAGAAAGGCATTCTTCACACCGAGTAGATGTACAGACCAACCACGAGCAAGAGCAAAAGACAGCACAGTGCGAATGGTAGCTAGCTTGACAACCGGGGAAAGGTTTTATCAAAATTAATACCTTACTGTTGCGAATAGCCACAAGCAACCCAACGAGCTTTATAATGAGCTAGTGTTCCATCTGCACCAAATTTGTGTTTGAAAATCCACTTTCCAAAAATAATTTTAGCATACATAGGCCTCGGTACAAGATCCTAAGTCTTATTCTTAATCAAGGTATTAAATTCATCTTTCATTGCTTGACACCACTTTGGATCTTGCATGGCTGATTTGTGGTTTTTTGGGGTGGGAGAGATGGTGGTGTGGAGGCTAAGAATTTTTTTGGGGTTATGAATCACACTTTTGGTACAGGTATATATGGGGTGGTAGTTTGTGGGATCGAGAAGAGCATGGTCAAGGCGGAGGGAGTTGTGTGAGGGAGGTGGGGATGATCTAATAGGCGGAAACTAGGTACTGGAGTATGATTATGTGTAGATAGGTGGAGTGGGGGGAATATGAGGGATTGGCGTGAATGATGTAGCAAGGGCTCAGGAGGAAAAGTGGGATTTTCCATTGTGTACTGGAGAAAATCATAAGCATTTGTGGGTGATGGTTTCTTTGGGTAAGGGAAACAACATGTCTAAAGATAATTATTTTACTAGTTGCAAGATTAAGACATCTATAACCACAGTGGTTTTGAGCATAACAGAGAAAAAATACACCGAGTAGATTGAGGTGTCAACTTGTGATGCATAGTAGAGAACAAATTAGGATAACACAAGCATCCAAAAACTCGCAGATTGATGTAGGATGTGGTTGTTTTGTAATTTTTTTCATGAGTTGAGTGAGCAATGTTTTTGTAGGAATTAAGTTCAAAATGTGAGTGGTAGTAGCAAGGGCTTCAGCCCACATCTGTGGGGGGTAGATCAGCTTGGAAGAGAAGAGTTCGCATGATGTTATTTAAAGTGTACAACATGCACTCAGCTTTGCCATTCTGTTGAGAAGTATGTGGACATGAGAAGCGAAACTAAGGGCCAAATTTGTTTAACAGAAGATGGAATTTCTGGTTTTCAAATTCACGACAATGATCACACTGGAGAGCCTTTAATTGAATTTGAAACTGAGTTTGTACAAAAGCCATGAAGTGACAGAATGTATGAAAAACTTCAGATTTATGAAGTAAGGGAAATGTCCATACATAATGATAGAAATAGTCTAAAATAACAAGATCATACTTAAAACCAGAGTTACTAAAGACAGGAGAAGTCCACAAGTCACAATGAATAAAATCGAACATGGCATTAGTTATTGGTTTAGATAGTGAGAATGGCAATTTCTGGTGCTTTCCAAGTTGACAAGCATGACAAAGAGGGGACAGCTGAATTGTTAAACTAGAAATAGACTGACTTGAACGAAGCTGCTGAAGGACATGGGCACCAGGGTGTCCGTGTTAGTGATGCCACAACATTTGAGATTGAGAAGGAGATGCCATGAAGGCGAATTGACTCATTTTTGTAGATGGCGGAAAGAATGGGTAGAGGTCACCTTGGCTATTGCATCTAGTTATCTTAGTCCTGGTAGGAAGGTCCTTCACAGAGAAACCAAAAGGATCAAATTCAAGTGAGTAGTTATTATCTCTTGTTAATTTACATACATAGATTATATTTTTTTATGAGACCTGAGGTTACGAGCACATGTTTCAAGTTTAGGAGAGGGATTTTGGACAGAGTAGTGTGGCCAGTATTTGTGATTGGGAGATTGTTTCCATTTCCCACGACAATATTAGATGATGAGTAAAGACCAGGATTAAGAACATACGAGAGATTACCTGAATTGGAGGTCATGTGTGCGGATACACCCGAATCTATTAACCATCGTCATTAGGTTATTGCAGTGACATGTTGTTAACAAGAACTTGTTAATCCTATTTATGAGATATCATTGCTTGTGGAGGAAATGAAAAGTGGTTTTGTTGTGGGCAAGGGCCAGAACCAACGAGACCGAGAAACTAATTTTGTGTTGGGGGGTTCCAAGGCGGTGCTTGTTGCTGCCACTGCCATGGTTGATTCCAAGAGGACCATCCGCGACCACCCCATCCCCTACCTCGACCTCGACCGTGACCGCGACCACGTCCACGATAGTTGGATGAACTGTTGTGTTGTGGACCCTGTTGTAGTGCTGGATTGGGAGGAATAGGAGCAAGTCGTGGTGTAACATTAGCATTGAAAGCAGTCTCAAAACTTGAGTTGTTTGCCCGACGTGATTCTTCTAAGAGAAGAATGCTTCGACATTCTTGGAAAGTCAGAAAAGGCCTCTGCATTGGTATGATAACAGCCATGGTTTGAAAGACATTGTTTAGACCCCAGATAGTTTCAAGGACTAGAGTTTCATAAAAAATGGGACTGTCAACATCCATTAAGTTGTTCGCCAAAGTCTTTAACTTTTTACAGTAATCATATATCGTTTGAAAGCCTTGAACAGGGCCTATGAATTCTATCTCCAATTGAATGGCTCGGCTCTTCTTGTTGTCTCAAAAGAGGTTTTCAATGAGATTCCAAACTGTTTGAGTGGTGGCGTGTTTTTGCACGACAATATCAAAGATATTGGGGTGTATGGATCCGAAAATCCATGAGTTGATTATGAAGTCAAGAATCTACCATTCCGGATAGGTGGGTTTTGGCGGGGTCGAATTATCAATATGAGAGAGAAGGGCAAATTTACCTATTGTATCAAGGAATAGAGTGCGCCATGTGTTATAGTTGGATTCGGTGAGATCAAGCATGCAAGGGACATGAGTTTTGATTGACACAACATGGAGTGCTTGAGCCACAGCTATTTCAGAAGGATTTTTGGAGAGAGGGGGAGGGGTAGTGTTTTGAGATGTATTATTTCCGGTTGGTGCATTTTTCGACGATGATTGATCAGCAAAGGGAGGCATGTTGAAGAAGGGAAGAGAGAAAGATATCAATCTGATACCATGTAAGAGGAGAGCTTGAGAGTGAAAACCCTTGATGGGATTGCATTCTATTGAAGTAAATATATATACTGATACATCACTACAACTATGGTAATACAACTATGCATATATGACTACTATAGTATAGACAACCAACTAATTCTATGATTATGATGATTACATTGTCTATCAGGAATATAGGTCCATCCTCGTGTTGCTAAGAATATTTTTCACTTCTTCGGGGCTTGATTAAAAAATGATACTGTGAAGATCCTTTTTTCTCTTGAGTAAATGAGCATCAGTGTGTAGATTCCTGAAGCAAATGAGTTTTCCCTACATTCAAAAGTGTAACTATATCCGCTGCATATGTAAATGTAAATACATTTCTTTAAATACAGAGTACAGTATATGAAAAGGTTCGACCGGGAATCTTAACAGAGGTGTTCAATTAAATTGCTAGAAATTAATACCATTTGGTTTTCAAGACAAAGCCCAAACTTCCATATGACCACTTTAAAGAGGTTTCCAATACTCAGTGAGATTGTATTCTTGATAATTTTATTACTTTTCCCAATAAAAGCATAACCATTACAAAAGTGGATTGATGTATCACGCCCTGTATTTTACTATCACGCCCTGTATTTTATTATCAACGCCCTGTATTTTACTATGTAATATACAATATATAATTTAATTTAATTTAATTTAATTTTTTAATAAAAATTACATTTATTTAAATTTAAGAATGCGCTGCCGCCGTCGGGCCGCCGAATGCCGCCGCCGGAGTTGTCGGAACCGAGAAAACGAACGGCGGCGGCGCGGTGCGCTCGTCCTCTCCGGCGGCGGCGCGCTCGCCCTCGTCTTGTCCGTCGTTCATCTTCGGCCACTCCGCCTCGTCTTCTCCGTCGTTCCAGCCGCTCCTGCTCTTCGGCCGTTCGTCTTCTCCGCCGCGCACATCGCACCTCGTCTCCTCGTCTTCTCTGGTGCGGACATCGGACCTCATCTTCTCCGCCGCGCGCGCACCTCGTCTTCTCCGCCGTTCCTCTTCCCTCTCCGGCCGTTCGTCTTCTCCACCGCGCACACCACACCTCGTCTTCTCCGGCGCCGACATCGGACCTCATCTTCTCCGCCGCACGCGCACCTCCTTTTCTCCGCCGTTCCTCTTCCCTCTCCGGTGACGCCGCGGTTCTCTCCTCTCCGTTCTCTCCGCTCCGTTCTCCGCTCCCATTCTCCTCGCCCAGTCCGGGCTCTGTTCTCCTCGTCGAGCTCCACTCCGTTCTCCTCGGCCGGTGGTGAACCGGGATGGTTCCCGGTCTCCTCGCCCAGGCCGATTCCGTTCTCCTCGGCCAGTGGCGAACCGGGCTCCATCACGTTCTCCTCTGCCCAATGGAGAACCGGCCTGTCTCCCCAAACCCAGACCCAAACCCAGTTCTCCTCCAAATTTTTCAGCTTTCTCCCACAACTACCAACTACCCACATTTAATGTCATTTACTCCATCATACCCGAAAAAGTGGAACTTTCTTCTATAAATTGTTCTGTAAAAATCTTCAAAATTTTAAAAATCTCCAAATTTTTACTCCAAACAAGGGTGTTGGAAATTCCATGTCTGTGGATGTAATTTTTCTAATTAGTTTTCTGTCTATAAGTAATAGTTAAATTCAGATTTATTATTTTTTGAAGTAGAAATTTATGCTCATCTTAGTATTTTAATTTATTAATTGTAATTTAATAATTATTGCATATTTATCTACTCCAAATTAATTTTTTTTAGAGTTGAATTTTGCCTAATTGAACTACGTTAATTTGTTATTTTAAGTTGTTGAAATGGAATTACTTTGTTTTGTTTTATAGTATTTAAATGTAATTATTAAAAGTTAATCTGAAATGGTTTAATGCATTTTTAATTTCAAAAGTTAATTATTAAACATTAAATTCATAACGTTAATGTTATATTATTTTATTTAAACCTTAATTTAAAATGTAAGAATGTAATTTTAGTTTTAGGAGTTAATTAATATACGGGCATGTTATAACCATAATTTTATTTCATCAAATATAATTTTTACTTTATTATTTTTTTATATTTAAATCTATATTTTAGCTGTTAATTAAAAATGGAGCAATGCACCTTTAATTCCAAAAGTTAATTATTAAACATTACATTTGTATTATTTTATTTAAACCTTAATTTGAAATGGATGAATGTAATTTTAGTTTTGGGAGTTAATTTATATACGGAAATTTTATAACTTTAATGTTATTTCATCTAATTTAATTTTAACTTTATTATTTTTTTATATTTAAATCTATGTTTTAACCGTTAATTAAAAATGGAGCAATGCACTTTTAATTTGTAAAAGTTAATTTTGTAACGTTAAAATTTTAAGCTTAAATTTATCTCATATAATTTAATTTTTATTTTATGTTATTTAATTTTATTTTAAACAATTAATTTATTTAAACGTTAATTGACGACATCATTGTTGTTGGTATAATATTTGAGTGAAACTAATTACTTGATGTTTTTTTACTGTTTAAGGATGACAATCAGTCATGTGGAGCTGTTGCGGGGGGGGGGGGGAATGGATACTTTGCATTTGCAACCTTTTTTTTTAATGGGAAGACACCCGAGGGTGGGGGTAGGTATATTGGTTCCCCAAGCCAAGCAAAAAACCATAGCAGAGTAGTTAAGTTTACAGAAGGCAACAGCGTTACCCGCAAAATGAACAGCCTAAGTTAATAGCTATACAGGATCGGTAATGACAGTCAAATTTAGTAAGTTGCGATTCCAAAGCTACGAATCTCCACACCCCATGTTAATTCGTATTTTGGCCAGGCAACTAAACTAAGAAGTAGTGAGCTATTGAATGATATAGCAAAAATGGAGAGTTGTGATGAATAGCAACTAAACAAAGAAGTTGCTGATGAATGCAGAGCAGCTTCCCAAAAGTAAGCACTTGCAGTAGTGCAGCATGAGTAGGGTAAAGGAGGGACAATCTCCAAGTAGAGTTCAGTCCGGAATGTACCTGCATGAAAAGAGAAAACATCGGCAGTATCAATTCTAACCCTAGCAAATCGAGAGAGTTCTAATCTGGGGCATTTGCTTCTTATCCAGTTCAATGAGGCCCCTAATATGCACAGGTGCATTACTGAGATTCAAAGTCTGATTATGTGCAGCATGATATTTAGCTATTGCATCTGCCACCGCATTTGCAACCTCAAATGTGTTTCCAAGTCACGTCGAAACTTATTCCTACCTGCAACGGACTGCTCGTCATGTAGGATTTGAACTTGTCATAGGGTCCTACAAAAAAAATAAGAATGGTCCCCTGAGGATATATTGCATTTGCAATCGGGGCCGAAAAGATAAGGTTATCGATGTGAGCGATTCTGATATAGTCTGACGGAGTAACACTTCGACTAGAAGTTGTGACTACCCATTCACGATTGTCATGAAAGAGAGCAGCACATGTGAGGGTTGGAATGTAGTACCGTGCACGGATTCTCGCCGAGGGATGCACAACCACCCATTTTCATTGTACGCAGAGGGACATTGACAGAGCAGCATGCTCCACACGGAGGCGAAACAAATGATTAGAGATTTGATGATTTAATTTACTATTTAATTTTCAATTTTCTGATTAAAGAATTTATTTTACAATCAAACCTTCAAATTTCTAATATTTACAACCAAACCCCTCATCTTCCTCATCCCTCCAAATCCAAACTAAACACTAAACCACCTACCGCAGCCGGCGTCCTCCTCCGCCGCCGCCTATTCCGGTGCCGAGCTCCTCCACTGCCGGCCTCCTCCACCACCAGACGCCACCCCAGTACCTCCGCCTGAAGCCAGCTCCTCCCCTCTCATTCTCCTCTCCTTCTCCTTCTCCACTACCTCTTTTCTCTTCCTCTGCGACGCCACCTTCCCACTGCCGCCGGCGTCCCCGCTCTTCCTCACCACGGCCCGACGCGCACCACCCACGCATTCTTCCCTCTGCCGCGTGCCGCTCATCCGCACCACGCCCAACCCGGAGATGTGTTCATCTCCTCCAGCCCAACACCACCTCCGGCCATTTCGCACCACCAATCCGACATTCATTCCAGATTCAATAAATTTCTAACAAAGCCCAATTCTAACAATTCTAACAAGTTTAAATAAATTCTAATATATGTCAAACACTCAGGCCAGATTCAAACGAGTCCTACGAAAATTTAAATTTTTTCCTCAAAAAGTTACGTTTTCCGGCGAGCGGCGGCGGGTGGCCGTGGACAGCGGCGGTGCCCGGCGAGCGGTGGCCGTGGATAGCGGCGGCGGCCGACGGAATCCGGCGACGGGTGCAGGCTGTTGGAAGAAAGGGAGTGAAGCAAGTTTGGGCAAATTTTGGTCTCATTACAGCAAACCCAAGGCTACCTTTATACTACTTTCTCCCAATGAAATTTTTTATTTTAAAATATAAATACATGTATTTATACGTATTAGGGCTTGAATAGTAAAATACAGGGCGTGATATAACAAATTCCTTACAAAATGGTGTGGTCCCTTGAAGGACATTCAATAACTTTGGAACGATAAAAAGAATATTAGCTTGGGCCCACTAGCGCAACGTGACACACGCACAAATCAAGAAATTCTCCATCTCATGATGCTGTGATCTAAATTTACAGGCAAGGTGACAGAGGAGCACCACACAAGCATCTATTGTGGAAATAAGAAGACACGTCGAAACTCTGCAACTTCCCACCTTGCGGAATCTCACCACACAGCCTGTTGTAACTCAGATTGATGAATTGCATGTTGAGTTGAGCCAACCCCTGTGGAATACTCCCAAAGATCTTATTATGGCTCAAGTCCAAGTTCCCGAAGCTTTCTGGAAATTTCACATTAGAAAGATCAAACTGGAACTTGTTATTCGATAAGTAAACAGAATCGAGCCATATCTTGTTCCTACCAAACAAGAAAGAAGGATCCCCCTCGAGCTTGTTCGAAGACAAGTCGATTTGGATGAGTAACGTCAGATTGCCTAACGAATTGGGAACATTTCCAGTAAGCTTGTTGTGTGAAAGATTAATAACCGGGGTAAAACCGCCACCCCATCGACCAAACGTATCCGGAATGCTTCCGGCTAGTTGGTTGTGCTGAAGGCTAAGGACGCTGAGAGGGAGCTTAGAAAGACACGGAGGGATAGATCCAGTGAGATGATTGGATGATAACTCCAAAATATACAACTTCTTGAGGTTACTCAGGAAGCAAGGAACCGGGCCGGAGATATTAGTACCGGTGATCGAAAGCTGCTGGAGGTGAGCCAGTTTGGCAAAGTCAGATGGGATATAGCCTGTGAGATTTGGTACATCATTGAACGCCAAATTCTTGAGGTATGGAAGGTTTCCGATTGCAGTCGGGATACCAGAGCCGGAGATGTGGCCGGTAATAGAGATGCTTGTGACGTGGCCATTACTGAAGAGGTCGCATCCCACCGAACTCCAATTGCAGCAATCTATTTGTGGAACCCAGGAGGACAAGATGGAGGGATTATTGAGAGCTGCTTTTATTTGTAGCAGGAGTTTCTGGTCATAGGGTTTACATTTTGGAGTGGCGGAGGCTGGTGGACAAAGGAAGAGGACAAGTATGGACAAAATTAATGTGGTTGATCCCTTCAACATCTCCAGTTAGCTACTGATATGAAGTTTGTGCAAAGATGCGTGGTTGCATAGATGGTAGTGATCATGTTTGAAAGCTAATATCTTTAATTAAATACTCTCTCTATTAGCTAATTTTATGCTCTTGCTTTTTTTAACACTATTTTTTATCAAAATTTAATAACATATTTTAATAATAATATTATCGTGTATTTAATAACATATTTTAAAAAAGGGTATGGAGAAAGTGGGATGCTCTTTGCTATCCTACCATTCAAAATGGTCTGGGATTTAGATCAATAGATACTATTATTAAAACTTGTTCTGTCAAGCTTTGGTGGAAATATCAAAAGGGTGAGGCTCTCTGGACTCATTTGATTGCATCTCTTCCATCTTCTTCCAGATCTTCACAAAATTGGAAAAGGATTTGCTACATCAATGATTGGGCAGAATCTCAATCTAGAGTCATTATTGGTACTGGAGAGTGTAATTTTTGGACCTCTAATTGGTTGGATATAGGACCACTACAGGATATTTGTGATCAATTACATGTGAATATTCCTTTTAACTGTAGTGTTTCAGATTTTATTGCCAATAAATCTGCCTTGATTGCTAAAATCATTCCATTTCTCCCTGATCATGCTGTAACTCTTTTACGTGATTCCAAGTTGTTTCCTCATAGAAAAGACAGGCTAATATGGAAACCGGGAATTAATGGTGAGTTCTCTTTCAAATCTACATATATATTATTAAGTCACCATAGAGGTTCTGTGGCTTCTTTTAAACATCTTTGGAATTACAGAATTGAAAAAAAAAGGTTTCTGTCTTCATGTGGAAAATGATGAACTCCTTCCTTCCTTTTGACAATGTTTTACATTCTTTGAGAATTTCACTGGCCTCTAAATGCTGTATGTGCCATAATCATGAGGATTCCCTTGATCATTTTTTTAATTCCTGCACATTTACAGTGCATATATGGAAACAGATTCATTCTTTTATGGGGATCAGAGATCAGGTGTTCCCATCCATTTGGGATAGACTATCTTTCTATTTCACATATAATGGGTTCAGTAGTGTACAAGTTGAGATGATTCATTCTGATGCATTAATAACCTGCTGGAACCTGTGGAAAACTAGAAATAATTGCTTGTATGATTCAGTTAATCCTGTGATTAGTGTTGTGCTCAATCATATTAGGACACACATCTTTTATCTGTTTACTGCTAAGCCATTCTTTGTTGTCTCTGGGATTGATAGGTTAATTGCTGAACATTCTTTCCTACCTTTGAGCAAAAAACCTCCTAAGCCAAAGATATTTAAAATAGCTTGGACAAAGCCAGACATAGGATATAAAATCAATGTTGATGCTGCATGGTGCTGTCAAACGAATATGTGTGGTATTAGTATGATTGTAAGGGATTGTAGGGGAGGATTTATTGTTGCTCATACTAAGATCTCCCCTGCCTATTCCCCTTTAGAGGCAGAACTGAAAGCAATAAGGTTTGCATTAAGAGCAGGTTCAGAAATTAATCTCTCTTACTATTTAGAATCTAACTGTCTAAATGCCATCGGGTATGTAGTAGATCCTTATAAGTCACCATGGAAAGTTTTTAGTCTGGCTGATGAGATTAATAAACTCCTGGGAGGGATTCCTCTCAAGCATGTTCATAGACAAGGCAACTTAGTGGCAGATAAATTAGCGAAGGATTGTTTAAATAATCTGTCATCCTCATCGTTCCTTCATTTTCAAAGTTTAACTAATTTTGTGCAAGGTTTGATAAGATTGGACCAGATGGGTACTCCTTCTATTCGGATTGATATCTGAAACAGATGCTACTGACCGTATTTTACATTTCAGGAGGATGGATCCTGGTGGATTACTTTCACTCAGAGAGCAGAATCAATTACGGTGGGCATTTGGATTCATCTCCATTTAGTCATCTTCACAGGAATACTTCTGATGAGATAAGTGAAACCAGTGAGTCAACAGGCTCTACTTTGCTGTTATGACAAATTTGCTGGATGCTAGAGGGATCATACTAGACAGAGTGATGGCTGTTTTTCTTCATGGGACTGTCAATTTGAAGACATCAAGCACGGACAGGGCTTAGTTGCCCCTTCCCAGAATGGCTAACCACAAATACTGTTGGAAATGTTTTACATTTTGCTATCTCCTCCACTATTAACTTAGAGGATAGGCTTATGATTTAGGTAAAGGTCTTCTCTGACTGACTTGTGTTTCGTTCATTCGATTCACTAAGAAGTTCGAGATCCGATTACCTAGTCATTAGTATTTGTAATCCTCCGGTTTCTACACTACTCTATTTCATTCTTTTGGAAGCAACAAAGGTTGCTTCAAGAGCAATAAGCTCTGACTGTATAACTTATCTAAGCTTCGGCTTCTTTTAAACTGTTTTTTTTATGGCTTGGGAAGGCTAATATAATTTTCCCCATCTATGGATGGTTTAATTAAAAAAAAAAATCGTGTATTATATGGTTCAATATGTTGTAACAAGTAGTTTCTAAATATCAATATTATTTGTTGTTATTATACGTAGATAAACATATTAACGGTCAAATATGTCTATTGAATAACGTGCAAAAAGTAAGAGTGCAACTCTAGGTAGGACGGAGGGAGTATAATAATTTTGAATAAAAAATTAATATTAAGAAAATTAGCTATTAAGATGAATCTAACACAATTAATAAATTTAAAATATATTAGCTAAATTTTAATGTTAAAATTTAACTTTAAAAAATTAAATAAACATTTTTTTAGTGAGAAAGAGGAAGTATATCTACTGCACATACACAACTGGACCGCAAATTGAAAATATACGGTGATGGATATTTGGATATTGTCATTGTATTTTTGTCACGAAGAGTAAATATCAAAAACCACTTAGTCAAAGGCATGCGGGTTCTCAGATTTGATTTTCTCCATGTAAAACGGCTTCTGGACTCTCTCCTCCTAATCATCCTCCGTTTTTGAACTCTCGCATCTGCCGGAAACGGTTCTCCCTCCGTCGGTAACGGCTCATCCTCCGCAGGTAACAATCTTTCCTATGGCGAACAACAACTCTTTGGGTAATTCAAAATCCTTCCTTCTACAATCGAAATCCCCTTCCCTCAGCTCATCCCTACCAAATAACCCTGAGCTTACCCCAAAATCTGAATACCTAGGGGAATCGGCATGCCTTTACTTAGATGAAGAAATCTCTAAGCTCTCTGCCCATTATGCCAATGCCCTAGTTGGAAAATTCACCAAAGGCCGGCTCACAATGGATCAACTAGAGGCGGCTTTCAAGACGGTAGGCTTTGCTGGGAAGTACCAACTAGGCTCACTGGACTACAAGCATGTCCTGATCAGGTTCGACCAAGTAAACGATTACCAACGATGCTGGATCAAGGGCCTATGGAGTTTCAATGGAATCTAAATGAAGGTACTCAAATGGTCACCTGTCTTCTCCACACATAGGGAATCGCCAATCGTCCCAATCCGGTGCACAATCAGGGAAGTTCCACTTTACTATTACAATACTTCGTCAATTGAGGCTATTGGTAATAGTATAGGAAACTTCATTAAGAAAGATCTAGCTACTGAAATGTTAACTAGACCCTCTGCTATTAAACTATGTGTAGAAATTGATCTTCAGAAACCACTTAACAATTTCATCAGATTAGGTTCGGTATCTAATAATAGAAAATACTCCATTGAATATGAGGACGTTCCTCTAAACTGTGCCCATTGTGCTAAGCTAGGGCACTCACTCGACCAATGTAGAGCTATCCCCCAGAACCACACCCTGCCACAGTGGCAAGCCACTGGAACAAGTTCAATAAGGCACCAAATATAATTACAGCAAACCAGCCTTCTAACAATTCCCATAATAATGGCCAACTAGAGCATCAGCTAGGCACAACAAACCCTATCCTCAATCCATCCTCCTATCTACCTCAGCATATAGAAGCAGGATCTGACAAAAATACCCCACAATCATCCCAATCCCCTCCAACCCTGAGCCTAACTAACTCACCCCCTGCAGACCCTCAATCACCACTTACAAAACTGTTAAATGCAACAGCTCTAACTATCCCAAACATTGCTCACGTGATCTATGCTAAGGATGAAATACAGATTGGCTCCCACAAGCTTACTATCCATCAGATTTCATCTACTAACCCTGCACTTTCTCAACAAAGAAAGATGGAAAATAGATTCTCTTTATTGCAGGATATGGAACCCCTATCACAAACAGAAGACTTCCTTGATTAGGAACTGCAAGATAGGGAGAAGGAAGATAGATCATCCACAGATAATCCCCACCCTCACTCAGCTCTATTGCTTGATCAAACACAATCAACAGGTAACAAAGACTACCAAGGTAAGTCTAAGCATAAAAAGAATAATTACCTTAGCTAGCTGAACAAGATGATGTTAAGATCAGCTACTAAAAGTCATAAATCATGTGAACAATGATACACACAACTACCATTAATTTTTTTAGTTTGGAACCTAAGAGGTATGGAATCTTCAATGCTCAGATTGAAAAATCTAATCAAATAGAAGAAAATTCAACTCTCATGTATCATTGAACCTATACATGATAACAGTTAATGTCATTCCTATATGGAAAAGCTTAATTTCTCACATAATCTTCCTCTACACAATGGCAAAATTTGGCTTATGTGGAATGACTCTCTATCTGATTTCCCATCATAACCAGTTTCTATATGTTAAAGTCATTCACCCCTGCTCAAATACTGACATGGAAGATGTTTTTGTTTATGGCCTTAGAACTAGGGAAGGTAGGAAAATATTATGGAATGACCTTAGTCTCTTACCAAACAATGATACTATGTACATTGGAGATTTTAACACAATCACCTCAATTACAGAGTATAAAGGTCCTAGCTCCCCTAATTTAGGTAGTATCAGGGATTTGAATAACTGGATTAACTCTAAAGGAATTCAGGAAATTAATATTGTGGGAAATTTATTCACATGGACAAACTCAAGGCTAAGAAACCCCACCTCCAAGAGATTAGATAAAGGATGTAATATACGGTGGAACACTAAATTTCTAGCATCCTCTATCCAAATCCTTAACATGCAATCCTCTGACCATTGCCCTCTTTTCCTACAGGTTTCAACCTTAGTCCCCTCACACCCTAAGCCTTTCAGGTTCATAAACACTTGGTTTAATAGACCAGAGTTCATAAACCTAATAAAAGCCATCTGGACCACCCCTATTCCCTAATCAGGAATGCTAGGACTATATTTGAAATTAATCAGACTTAAGAAAACAATTAAGACTTGGAATAAGGAATGTTTTGGTAATATTTACTCTAATGTACTCACAACTGAGGAAAATCTGAGATTACAGGAAATTACCTATGACTCCACCCACTCAGAATCATACCTAATCAAACTTAACGAGAAAAGGGCCTTGTTAATTAAAGCACTAAAGGAGAAAGAAAAATTCTGGAAACAAAAATCAAGAACTAATTGGATTAAACTTGGAGATAACAATACACGGTTTTTCCATAAAACTGTAAAGGAAAAAAACTGCAGGCTCCATAGCTCAAAAATTAAAAACAGATAGGGACAATGGCTAAATATTTACACAGGAATCCAAGAAGAAGCCATTGCCTATTTCTCCGAACCCCTATCTGAACCTAACCTACCAACTAACAACACCTACTACCCACATTTTCTCAGCCAAATACTTGCCACAATCTCTTAACAGGATAATTTCTCTATGTCTAAACCAGTTTCAGAATAAGAACTTAGACTAGTGGTTATGAGCTTGAATAAAAACAGTAGCCCTGGTCCTAATGGTTTCTCATGTAAATTCTATACCAAATGCTGGGATTTCATTAAAGAAGATCTGAAATCTGCAGTTAATGACTTCTTCTTAGGCTCAGATATGCCAAGAGGCATCAACAGCACTTGGATAGCTTTAATTCCAAAAAAACAAACCCCCTCCTCTTTTGATGATTACAGGCCAATCGGTCTTTCAAATGTAGCTAACAAGATATGCTCTAAGGTGCTAATGGAAAGGCTAAAACCCTATATGGAAAAATTAATATCACCAAATCAAACTGCCTTCATGAAAAACAGGGACATTTCAGACAATATTCTCTATCTTCGGGAAATGATAAGGTTTTTAGATGAAAAAAACAGAGTGTCTAACTGTATACTTAAACTAGACCTTAGGAAAGCTTTTGATAGGGTTAATTGGAACTTCTTAAGTAGCATACTTTGTAGATTTGGTTTTACAGGTAATTTTTTGAATGCTATGATGAATAACCTCTCTCGGGCTCATTTCTTAGTGCTCATGAATGGTAACCCGGTTGGCTTTTTTAAAGCTACCCGAGGCATGAAACAAGGTGACCCGTTATCTCCCTTTCTCTTTAACATTTTTTCAGAAGCTTTCTCTAGAAGTCTATCTTTTATCTTCATGAACAACAAACTTAAGTACTATCAGCTCCCCTCTGCCATCACACCAGCCTCACACTTAAGTTATGCTGATGACACCATCATTTTTATGCAAGCCTCAAAATCCAACCTAATAAGGATTAAAGCTTTTTTAGAAACTTTTGAATTCACCTCAGGCCAAAAAATTAATTATGAAAAATCTGATTTCTATATTAGTAAAAGAGCTACACCTGCAAGGATAAATCAGATTAGGACAATCCTAGGAATGAAAAAAGGGTCTTCCCCATTTAAATACCTAGGCTGCCCAATTTTTAAGGGAAGAACGCTCAACACATATTTCCAACCACTGCTTGAACTTATAGATAAGAAGTTGATGAATTGGAAAAACAAGTGGTTAAGTCCAGGAGGTAAACTGGTTCTCATTCAATCATGTATATATTCCCTTCCACAACATATATGGATTGTCCTAAAGCCTCCTAAATAGATAATTAAGACACTGGAAAGGAAAATGTCCAGATTCTTTTGGGGAGAAACTGAGGGAAAAATGAACAAAGTTTGGAGGAAGTGGTCAGACCTAGGTGCACATAGATTTCAGAATGGATTAGGTTTCAAATCTGTACAGGCAATAATTGACTCATGTTCCCTCAAACTGTGGTGGAAATGCCAACAGGGCACCACCATGTGGACTAAACTGATATGGTCACTACCTCAATCACACAGAAAATCCCAAACTTGGAAGAGAATCTGCACTATTAACTATTTTGCTGAAAATAACTCTATGGTTATTCATGACCAAGGAAACTATAACTTCTGGACTGCTAATTGGTTCCCAAATGGACCACTCATTAACTGTGTCCTTTCCTCTGCTCTTTCTACTCATTCCTCTTGCACGGTAGCAGATTTCATCAATGATAAAGGATATCTCTTAACTCAGATTTCTCCTTATTTAGAACATGATACTCTGATCTTCTTGCAGGATGCAGATATTAATAAGGAAAGAGAAGATAAACTGATTTGGAAACCAGAGGAGAACGGAGCCTTTACCTTCAGATCAGCATACAAGGCCCTCACTCAATTACCAGGTACCTTTCTTGCTACTAAAATGATATGGAACCCCAGGTTGCAGAAAAAATTTTCAATTTACACTTGGAAAATGCTAAACTCTTTTTTGCCTTTTGATGATGTTTTAATTAAATGTGGTTTTAGCTTAGGTTCTAAATGCCCAGCATGCAACCAAGCTAATTCTCTTGAACATTTTTTCATTTCATGTCACCTGGCTCAATCTATATGGAGTGATACTGTTGTTATCATGGGACATAACTTACATACCTTAGATAAATTAACTGACAGATTCTTTGCATACTGGAACAACAATGACCTTCCTAGAGTTCATAGAATAATATTACTGGAACAACAATGACCTTCCTATTTGTAGCTTGCTGCCCTCTTTGATTTGTTGTCACTATGGAAAGCCAGAAATGCCTTCTATTTTGATAACAAAAAATTTTCACCAGTACATATCTGTAAAGAAGTAAGAGAGCTAATCTTTCCACCCCTTTCAGCTAAACCTTGCTTCTCAAACAAACACCCAAATATGAGCTTTCCCATCTCCTCACTGATCCCACCTCTCAGACCTCCTCCAAAACCATCTATCTCCATTGTCTAATGGGAAAGGCCGGAACCTAATACTATAAAAGTCAATGTGGATGCTTCCTGGTCTTCTACTAACTCAACACTTGGTCTTATAGCCAGAGACAATAATGGTAATCCATGCCTAATCAGGTTCTCAAACACCAATGCCAAATCATCACTTGAAGATGAAATGAAAGCCATCATATTTGCTTGTCAGGTTTTTCCAACTCTGGATTGCAATTTCATAATTGAATCAGACTCACTGCTAGCAGTGAATATGATAAACAATCCAAATAGAGAAAAATGGTCCCTCTATACACTAGCTTTTCAAATTCACTCCTTATAAAAAGATGCCACCCTCAAACATATTTTCAGAGAGTGCAACTCTGTGGCTGATGCAATTGCTAAGCTCAAATCCACTCACCTTGTGGAATTCAGCCTGAACCTTTCTAACATCCCTGCAAACATCAGAGGCCTTATTAATCTAGATAGGGATCATACCCCCTAAATTAGAAATCGTATGCATACTACTAAGGAGGATTGATACTGTTGATTTCTATTTTTCTCTTTCTTTTTATACTCTATCTCAGGAACCCCTGCAGTTCTTCACACCTGGGATGCTGGCATGGTATGCAATGCTCCAGTGCTCCAGTTCCTCTTGTTGATTTAAGCAAAAGGATGTCCGGTTGCTGATTGTTGTACACCTCACACAGCATCATCCATCAAACCACCTCCTTTATTTTTCTTGGATTGTATGTCTATTTTGAAATGGCATAATGGTAGTTGCCTGGCTAAAGTGAAGAATTAATACATGGGGTGGAGATTACTTACTTTGGAAACGCAACTCTATTTCTACTCATTATCACATATGTAATTTTTAACTCCAAACTATAGGTTAGCTATTCTTTTGGAGGCAACGAGGTTGCCTCAGTAGAAAGTCCGTAAAAATAACTCTATGTAACTAACTCTTCTTTTCAAAGGTTTGGGGATCCTTATATATAATCCCCCACCGTAGGGTGTTTTTAAGGAAAAAATCAAAAACCACTTAGTAGAATTTTTCCGCCGTCACGTCTCTCTAAAAAGCTCTACTTTTCTTTTTCAATTTTCATTTCTCATCTTCCTATTATGAGGAGATAGGGAAACAATAATTTTTCAATTGATATTCCTTGAGCATTTATGGTAGTAATAAGTATGGATCTGTCTCTATTCGACCTGATAGATTAGATTGTTGGGTTCGTGATGATCACTCGATTTAGTTGTTCGCGTCGAAGTTTTGTTCTCGATCTGTTTGTACAGATCGTGTTTTTGTAATTTTATTCGTGTTTTTGGTTAGGTTTTCTATTAATTTGGATGCTTTCAAATCTGTGTTTTTCAAGGTGTTTACAATTTGAACAACACAAATCGTGCTTTGGAACAAGTGGTGTTGCAGTTCTTGCAGATCCCTATTTGGCGAAGTGACTGATGTGTGAAACACTCACATTTGCCAAGAGGTCATGGTTTTCGCATGAAGCGAGTTAATATATCGATGGCAATATTACATTTTTTATTGGATCTTTAATTTGTAACAATACAGAAGATAAGTCTGGTTGACATTTAATTTAGATATCCTTGGAATTCAGTTCCATTTATTGTAATCACTGTTGGGCATTTTTCCTAGAAACTATAAATGATTATTAAAAAATACCACTTAGAATTTGAATAACTTATAATCAAGTTTTAGATGGGAAGGGATAGAGTTAGGCAAAAAAATCAAAAACTGAACCAAAAACTGAATAATCCAAATTCGAATACCCCAAATCAAAATTGAAATACGGTTTTTAATTTGGATAACCGAATTGAGTAAACCGATTCTTGAATATACTTTTTTTGCTTGGCTTTGGATATTGAAACTCATAAAAAAAACAACCCGAATACCGAATTAATTTAAAAATAAATTAATTATATATTAATAATATAATTTTATAACTCTAAAATTGTTATGGTTGAATTTGTATTGTAGTTGTTAGATTTCTATTCTAAATACTTGATTTTGATAATTTAGAAATTAAATTAAATATTTTTATAGAATTTTAAATTAGTTTATATATTTTTAGAAATTTTTTAAAAATATATTTCCTATGAATGGGGTGTATTTGGTTTGAAATCGAATTCAAACCAAAACCAAAATTTGAGTTTAATTCGGATAATTCATTTTTTTGGATTATTCATATGGGTTTTGATTTTGAATATTTTATGGGCAAAACTGAATAACCGGAGGCGAATAAATCTAAAACCGTTTAAACCGACTCGAGGCCCACCGTAAGGAAATATTACTCTCTATCCGACTTGAAAATTTCTATTCCACTGGATATATATCACAAGTAGGGGTGGGCATTGGGTCGGTTTAATCAAATTTTGGTTTATCAGGTTTGGGTTATTCGGTTTTACCCAAAAAAACTCAAAATCAAAACCAATCCAAATAATCCGAAAAATCAAATTATCCAAACCAAATTCAAAATTCGGTTTCAGTTTGAAATTAGTTTCAAACCTAATAAACTGAATTCATGAGAAATTTTATTAGAAAAATAATTAAGAATATATAAACTACATTAAAATTCTAAAAAAATATGTAATTTAATTTCTACATCATCAAACTCAAGTGTTTAAAATAAAATTTCAACAACTACAATACAAATTCCATAACATTTTTAGAGTTTTAAAATTATATTATTAATATATATAATTAATTTATTTTTAAATTGCAATTCGGTATTTGGGTCGGTATTCGGATTGAGTTTCAATATCCAAAACCAAACCAAAAACCAAATTTAAGAATTGGTTTACTCAATTCGGTTATCCAAAAAATTGTATTTTAAATTTGGTTCGTGGTGCATATCCAACCCAAGTGGGTAGTAAGCCCAAAATCACAAGTGGGCCAGGAGCGAATAGGTAAAGAGATATGGGCCACACGGACGAAGAGGAAATGAAGACAACCCACGAACCATGAAAAGCGGATATCATGATTAAGGCGTCAACCACGAACCACCTTTTTCGGAGCCACGTCAAGCTCCCGATGGCAAACCTGAAAGAAGAGGACTCACGTTTTAAGTAAGCTATAAAAGGAACAAAGAGGTCACAGGTGGAGGTAAGCGTTACTATTTTTGAGAAATTCCAATTCTTGAAAGAGAACTGACTTGAACGTCGGAGTCGTTCTCCCGAAATTACTTCTGGGACTATTTTTTCAAGTGAAGGAATTCAAGGAGTGAACAACCAGTGATTTGCTTGAACAGACCACCACATCATTTGGCGCCAACTGTGGGGACTGATTTTTTTTGTTTCAGAGTCAGTCAGGTAAATAGTGGTGTTCACCAGGAGTAAAAAGAGACATAATCACCAGTCTTAAGAATAAACACTGGGACGTGATAAAGGAATGCATCATAATCATGACCACACTCCAAATACCAAAAAAGAGCAAAGTAAAGAAGAAATAGATGAGGAAGAAGAGGAAGTAGAAACCCCGAACAATAATCAAAATAAGGAAAAGAGACAATTCACGGCCTTTTTAGAAGCGAATAGAGAAGGTTTTTATGATCAGTTCTTGAAGATGCTTAAGCAAACACCACCAAAATAAGAAAAAGGGTGAGTCATGTCCATGAATGTCTCAAGTATGAAGAAGAGTTACGTGATATCGTGGCAGAGGTCGACGAGGACAAATCGCCATTGGCACCAAATCTGTGAGATTTTAATATGCTAAAGAATTTCAAACTCCCTTTACATGTTAAAATCTACGACAGAACCACAGATTTGAAAGATTTCCTACACTCTTACAGAATCAGCATGAGATTTCGCGATGCAAACATCGAATTAGTTACAAAGCATTCATCATTTTCTTGGTAGAGACAACAATTACTTGGTATAAGAACCTCCCCAATGGAAGCGTCAAATCGTGGGCATAATTATCAGATCTATTTCCTGTCCGCTTTTATCAGAAGCGAAGTTTCACAAAAACAATTGCAGATCTTAATAACATAGCCCAACGAAGTGAAGAAAGTCTGGCAGAATATCATAGTAGGTTCGTGACAGAAAATTTGTAAGTTCGGGACTTGTCATTTCAATCGTTATTGGGAGCATTTACAGGAGGCATATGACTAGGAGAGTTCTACAAGGAGCTAACGAAGAATATGTCTGAAAATCGGAGAGACCTACAAAAGATGATTGAACAACATGTGCGAACAGAGGAGGCGAACAACCATAAAATAGAAAGGGAACGAGGCGAGAAGCGAACGATGGAGGATTCGCATAAGGGTTTTCCAAAGAAAGGTAAAGGAAATGTTATTTTCAAAAGAGGAGAACCGAGAATGCAAGGCTCATTGTTCCAAAATATGCCTCTAATAAGATTGAGGAAGGAGATATGGCAAGCAAACAAGGATCTGTTTTGAGAGCCAACTCCTATGATAGCACCACCACAAAAAAAATCCAGGGAGTATTATTGTGCCTTCCACAAGGATCATGGCCATGATATAGAGTAGTGCAGAGACCTAAGAAGACAAATTGAAGAAAATTTTAGGAATGGTAACTTAGGCCAACACAGGAAGGAAGAAGCAAGCCGTATGAGAATGCTAGTAAAAAATTGAACCCATGTCCTAAAAACCAAGGCAATACGATCACAGCGAAAAAATTTTTAAAAAATGACTGCGGCTGTGGATTACAGCGACAACGTGTACAACAAAATACCAGAGATAGTCATCTTGTCCATACATGGATCCACAGAGTCATTTTCCAATAAGGCTTGGAAAGCCAAAGAGAGATACTCTCTCCCATAAGAGCCAGTTGATAAAAGACTTTGTTCGAATGAAACGATCACCTTTAGTGAGGAAGATGTGGGACTAAACTCTTTACCACACAACGATCATATGATCATCATTGCCAAAATTGGGAATGCAATAGTTCACAGAGTATTCATAGATGACGGAATCGTTGTTGAGATACTATTTGTAGACTAATTCGACAGGCTAGGTTTCAAGAGAGCAGACCTAAAAAAACAAACATCTTTGCTAGTATGATTCACAAGGCGACCAGAAACACCTTTGGGGAATATACATGCCCGTCACTATTGGAAAAAATAGAAGAAATTGCACCATCATGTGCAATTTTGTGGTCATGGATTCCCCAAGTACATTTAACACCATCACTGGGACACCATGGATGAACAAAGCTAAGGCAATATGGTCCCCTTACCATCTGGTAATTAAAATCCAAACCCCAACAGGTATCGCGACAATTAGAGGAAACCAGTAAATGGCCTGGCAGTGTATGGTCATAGCAATGAAGGCAAGGAAGGTAGGAGAAAAGGCGAAGATGGTTAGCACAGTTTCAGGTGGAAATTTACTGGAACAACCAGACATAACAGTAAACTTGGTAGAAGAAACATAGTTGGTTAGTCTGGATAGCAAAGACACTTTGAAATATGTGAAGATCGGAAAGCATCTTCTAGATATGGAGAAGACGAAGGTTGTTGAAATTTTGTGAAGCCATAAAGATACATTCGCATGGAGCATCCAGAATATGGGAGGAGTGGATCCAAACATTGCTGCTTATTCATTGAATATCACCAGCTCTATCAAATCGGTTAAACAGAAACAATGTTGCTATGCTAGCGATAGACAAAAAGTGACCAAAAAGGAGGTCACATCCTTACTGCAGGTCGGTATACTAAAAAAGGTTATACATCCAGAGTGGCTACCGAACCCAGTCACAGTAAAGAAGTCAGACGCTAGATGGAGGATGTGCATTGATTTTACGGATTTGAACAAAGCATGCCTAACAGACTGCTACCCTTTACCAAAATCGATCAACTGATTGAGGCAATTTCAGGATATAAAGTTCTGGCATTTTTGGACGCGTACAAGGGATACCACCAAATCTTAATTAATAAGGAAGATGCTGGAAAAATGGCCTTTATAACGAGCTTTGAGACGTTTTGTTATGTAAAGATGCAGCCTGGGCTCAAAAATGCTAGATCAATGTACCAGAGAGTGGTCGATCATGCATTTTGTGATCAAATAGGAAGGAATGTCAAAGTATATGTTGACGACATGGTAATTAAAAGCAAAAAGGTGGGCAGCTTCGCTGCAGATTTAAAAGAAACTCTAGACACGTTACAATGAATAGGGATGAAGCTCAACCCTAGGAAGTGTGTAATTGGAGTAGGCGCAAGAAACTTCTTAGGGTACAAGGTATCCTCCAAAGGTATTGAAGCTTGCCAAGAAAAAAAATCAAAGCTATAGTTAATCTCCCCCAGCTGTGAATGGTTAAAGAGGTTAATCTCCCCCAGCTGTGAATGGGATCCTTAGCAGCACTTAGCCGCTTTGTCTCCAAAGCAGTGGAGAAAAACTTTCCACTCTTTGAAGTATTAAGAAAAGCCAAAAAGTTCAATTGGAGCGAGAATCATCAGAGAGCATATGATGGGCTGAAGGAGCAGCTTCAAGCATTAACAACGTTAAAGCCCGCCCCTAGAGAAACATTATACTAGTACTTAGCGATATCACATAACGCTGTCTGCTCAATTTTGGTTCGCCTGGAAGGAAAGACACAGGTTCTAGTCTACTACATCAGCAGAATCTTGCAGAATGCAGAAAAGGCGTACTTGCCAGTGGAAAAATTAACCTTGGATTTAATATTCTCGGCACGAAGGTTGCAAATGTATTTCCACAGTTATCGTATAGTGGTTTACACAGGATTTCCAATCAAGAACGTCCTTAACAAGCCTGAGTCTTCGGGCAGACTAATGAAGTAGGCTCCGGAACTAGGCCAATTTGAAATTCAATTCCAACCAAGGATATCGATTAAAGCTCAAGTATTATCATACTTCATTGCTGAAATAACGAGCGAAGATGCACAAGCAGCGAAGATGCACCAAAATCTGACAGTTTACAAAGGAAAAGCAGAGTGGGAAGAAGTTGCATAGACATTGCTTATTGATTGTGCGTCTAGCAAGTAAGGATGTGGCGCCAGATTACTGCTGGTGAATCCAGATAGAGGCAAACACAGACACTCACTCCCCTTCAAATTTCCACTCACAGATAATGAAGTAGAATATGAAGCTCTTATATGTGTTTTGGAGCTTACGGTCATAATGAAAGTGAAGAGCATTTGGGTATCTAGTGATTCTCAAATTGCAGTCCAACAGGTTCGAGGAGACTACGAAGTACGAGAAGAGTAGCTGGTGAAGTATTTAAAGATGTTCCAACAACTAATAAACCACATCAAGTACTTTGACATTCAACACGTACCAAGAACTGATAACACAAAAGTGGATGCACTAAGTAAACTGGCAACAACGGGATTCGAATCCCTGGGCAAGCACAGAGACATGATAGTAGAAGTTGTTCCAATCAGAAGCACAATCTCAATGACCATGTCAACAGTCCAAACGGAAGATGTAAGTTGGATAACACCACTAATAGAGTACCTCGCAAAGGGAACGTTCCAAGGAGATAAAATGCAAGCCAGAAAGTTGGAGTTGTGTGCCAAGAAAAACACTTATGAGGAAGGAACCTTTCACAAGATGGGCTTTCTTTCTCGATGGATAAAGTGCATAAGGCCAGTACATGCAAAGGAAATACTTAGAGAAGTCCATGAAGGCATGTGTAGAACACATCAGGGGGCCAGAACGGTAGCAAGAAAAATTATCCAAGCAGGATACTATTGGCCGACCATGTTCAATGATGCACACAACTTCATGCTTAAATGTAGGAGTTTCCAAATCAACACGTCACTATCGCATAAGCCACAAGCAGCTTTGTAAGGAATATATGGAGCTTGGCCTTTTGATAAATGGGAAATTGACCTGGTGGAGCCAATCATAAAGGGTGAAAGCAATGCCAAATTTCTGATTGTGGCAATAGATTACTTCACAAAATGGGTGGAGACAAAGCCATTAGGACGAGTAACAGCTACGGTAACTAGGAAATTCGTCCAGCAAAACATAGTATGTCACTTTGGGGTGTCACGGACAACAATTACAAGCTACAGATCTTGCTCAAAAGAATATTTGTTCGTAAAAGTAACATGCGCAGTAGATATGGTGTGGCACAAAGTATACGGTTTTGCTATAATAGCTATGAAAGCTATAGATCTTGCAAATAGCTTGAAATCTTAACTAATCAGAATGACGCAATAGAAGAAAGCTATAGAACTTGAAGCTTCGCAACTTACGTCTCAAAAATGACACACTCATTTAGCAAAAAAGACACATATATATAACAGAAGAAAGACATTTCATTCGGCAATGAAGAAGCTGCCAAGTTTGCAAAAACATGAGAAAACTTATTAAAACATTACAAGGAAAGATAAGTTGCTTAAAGTGACAAATCTATCTGCGCCTAGAGGCTCGCGATGATCTCGAAGATAACGAACCACCACAGCGACAACCACGCTCAGCTTTACAACGAGAATGCTCAGTCCTACATCGATTCTCTTTAGCTGCCTGCTCTTTGCTAACTAAATACTCGTATCTCCACTTTATGTGTAAATATACGAGATGGCATATAAGACATCTTTGCTCCATATACCCAAGATATCTAGCATAATATACTTTGAAATCATCAACATGACCACACTCCTTGCGGTCTAATTGCATACTCATAACATTGACGATTTCTTCATACTTTTTCATCTCAATTGTCAAGTTCTATACCTTTTCTTCTAGGAGCCAAATATGTGATCGAACAACCTCAGAAAATTTAATCATTTGACTGTCAAACTCCATTGTAAGATCTCCGGGACCAGCACCCCTTCGAGATGACAAGGGAAAAGCCCGGACTTTATCTTTATATTCAACACAAGTTGCTTAAGTTAATGCACATATCTATCAAGTCGATTGCACTCAACGCAAAGCTCCTTATTGTCACTTTACAGCTATATGTTAATTGCAAACTGCTCATCAAATTTTGTCTGCCAACCAATAGCAGAGGTTGAAAGGTGATCACATTTCTCCTGCTTTTTCTTCAAGCGATCATACAAAATGTCAATATGGGTACACTGCTTGTCAATGATTGCTATTTTTTGATGGACTTTGAGCATCTTATTGGAGGCATAGTTCCTAGTATCCTCTTGTTGGCGAAGCATTTTCGTCATATTCAACTGTTGCCGAGAAATAAGATCATTCTACTCATTGCAAATCCTTCGTAGATCATGAACAACATATCGAGTCTCTTTCATAGTCTTACCCCACTTGGCCTCAAGGTCATGAATACCTAGCAGCATGTACTTCAGACAAATACCCAGGTTTAGCACCCATTCGTGAACATGAATAGGATGGCTAAGTGAATGCAAGTACATAGCCAGGGATTTAAGGTTAACTAAACCACAGACGATGTCTTTGCCAAGCGATTCAACATCATACACATCAAGAATAAACTTACTACAGGGACAACCCAAAGGCGAAGAGGGAGATGCAGAAGGAATATGGTGTTACCACCCAATACTTAACGAGAAAGAGCCTATGCATGAAAAGCTATCAGACGAAGCAATACCCTCACACTCTTTCACGAAAGATTGAGTGGCATGAAGCAAGCTAATAGGTTAAAAAAAACCACTACAACCCATAATACCAAGACTTTTCAAATATTTATGATCAACAAAACTATTGAAACTCTGCATACAAGTAAGGGCAATGAGAAAATGCAAAACAGGAAGAGTAAATCAACATTCTTAATGAAAATTACACAAATAGAACAGACATACATCAAGATATTGTCTAAGGATTACAATTAAAAAACCGTAAAAACCCAATACACTAGAAATTAACTAAATTTGGGATTAGGCGGGGGCTAAACAACAATGACAACACTTTCCTAGCTTGGTTGCTGAGTGAGAATATCCTCGCTTGGCTATTGGGCAGGAATTTCAGTGCTTGCATTAACCTCAGTGGCCATATTGGCATCAAGATTAGGAGTTGCAGCATCAGTGTTAGGTTTAAAGGGCAGATCATCCAGATAATCCATCTCACACTCTTTTAGCTCAGCCGCAGAGGGAAGGCTGAAAAGATTGGCAAGATGTGACAGCAAAGCATAGGGATGCCCCCCATCAGCAATTTTTCCAATAAAGGCTTTGTTCAGCTTTACCCTCTTCTTTTCCAGTGTCTCTCAACACACTTTCTCATAGAAGGAAAGCTCTTCAAATCTCAAGTGGGATTCCACTCAAATTGATCCTTCACAGCCTCGCAATAACCAACAGTGCGAGCATCCTTGTAAATATCCTCAAAAAGTTTATAGAACGACTTGGTCTTGCATAGTCGATCTACAAGAATTTGAGGGTATTTGGGAGAAGCAGTGCTCGCCTTTTCCTAAGCAGTCTTCGCTCTCTTCTCACCGACTTTAAGGGAAGTTTCCAGAGTCACACATGTGGTTTCTTGATCCTTATACTTCTCCGAGATTGACTTATCAACAGGAGAAAACTTGGAAAGACATTCGCTCGCAAGCTGAAAGCCTTCGCCAACCTTATAAAACAAGATCAAGCAAAACGAAGTCAGACATCATCTTATAAACTAAATACCAAGATACATATAAGATTACTAAAACTCACCCACAAACTTACCACAACCAGTGTATCGAGTAAAAAGAGGTTGGAAAGGATATCAGATATTATCCGCTCCACTGGAGAGTTCTCTGTTCACGCCAGAGTTTGTGAACTTATTGGTTATTGCGCCCCTTTTTGAAAGGCGGAAGTGAATGTCCTGAGGGCCCTTCACCCCTACCCCTATTTTTCTCCTTCTCCATTTTCACACCAGTGAAGCGATGCCCAATTCGTTCCCCGCCCTTATTGGACTTACTTGTATCATTAGGGCTCATTTTTTACCACCCTGTGAGTAGATGTTACTTGCAGTAGCATTATCACACTGAACAATATCCTCAGCCACCTCCTCATTATCGTTCTCAAAGAACAAACTGTCGATATTACCTTTAGACAGATCCATGTTTGAAATGAAATAAACATCATGCATCAAACGAACACATCAAAAAAGTAATCGTTTGTCAAAATAAGAGACACTACGCATGATACACATTAAAGCTATAACGAACAAAACACCTTCAGCATCAGAAATGGCATGGTGGAGATATTGTGTATGAGCATGAAGCGTGACCACGGTCTCCGACTCAGCACTAAAATGGACATTGAGTCCAGGAATCTTAGACTTAGGAACCTTGTAGTTTCAAGATGGTAGGGCAGCTTTGGGAGTTTTTTTTAGTTTTATAAAAAATACTTTGAATCTAATTACCAACGTTACTAGTGAAACCGCTTACAAGCTCAACCCTAGAAATAACCGGATAAAAGGTAAACTCATCTACGGTATTTTTCACTTTCCAAAGATGATAGAATTTGTGAAACAACTCAAGTGTGAAAGGGGTATCCGCTTTATCGCAAGCTTGAAGAAACCCCATTATGATAGTGATGCCCTTCGGGTGAAATTGGGACAATGCAACTTTGTACGAACAGAGAATGCCAATCACATGTTGAGGAAGAGGGAAATAGATACCAAACTTCAAATAGGCTAAGTAACATGATACATAGCCAGACGGTGAAGTGCGAACATATTCATGGTTCGGTGGAGCACGAAATGTAAAAGAAGTTAAAAATGGGAAGTAGCTTTTTAGTTCTTCTAAATATGACCCAGTAGGCATACTACATACGGTAGATGATTTGTCGACATGACTGGAATCCCCACCTGAATGACCATCTTCTGCGGGAGACTCGACATTGTTAGAGAAAGCCATGAGGATAAATGAGAAGCCTAGATTTGGAAATAACAAAGTTAATTATTGGAAGAACTACAGATAAAAGTCCGTGGGAACAAAATTCAAGAGAATGTACACCGAAGAAGATGACCGGAATAATATACGGAGAAAGAGCAACCAATATATTACCAGAAAGCCCGATAAAAGGTATATATTATCAGTTTCAGAGCATAAAGTAAATAGATTGGAGAGTGAAAACAAACCTTACTCTTCAAAAAGGATGTGGAAGAGATGACGTGCAGAGAACTTAGATTTGGCCGGAGAAGATGAAGTTTTTGGCAAACGGAGGTGATAACATTGAAACAATCAGAGATCTTTAATACTTAAATACAAAGAAAGTAAGTGGAAAAATCAAGGAGGACCAGAAGTTCAAGAGCACAATGATGAAATACTGACACGAAAGTGGTTTACCTTTTACATATATCAAGGAGGCGGCGGTAATTGAATAGACAGCGTACTGAATGAAGCCACCTTTTTGCTATTCCCAATTTAAGAAATATAAGTAATAACAAACATTAGGAAAATGAAGAAATGAACAGGAAAATGGGGGGGCTTATCATGCATACCCAGCCCAAGTAAGTAGTAAGCCCAAAACCACAGGTGGGCCAGGAGCGAACAGGTATAAACGGACGCAAAGCAAATGAAGACACCCACGAACCATGAAAAGCAGAGATCATGGTTAAGGTGTCAACCAAGAAATTCCTTTTCAGAGCCATGATCAAGCATCTGATGGCAAACCCAAAAGAAGCGGACCTACGTTCAAAGTAAGCTATAAAAGGAACAAAGAGGTCACAGATGGAGGTAAGCATTACTATTTTGAGAAATTCCAATTCTTGAAAGATAACTGACTTGAGAGGTGAGGGAATTCAAGAAGTGAACAACCAGTGATTTTCCTGAACGGACAACCACATCAGTTCGGGTTATTCGAATTTAGATTATTCAATTTTCAAATGGGTTTTTCATTTTTTTTCGCCCACCCCTAATCACAAGTGGAGGAGTCTCGATTAAAGGTAGCATTAGAAAGAATTTCCATCAATTTTTTGAGGAAGTGCCTTTAGAAGGAAGTTCCTAGTTCGGAACCTCTATATTTCGGCTCCCTTTATTTTAAAGGCAATTAGAAGATGATAAGAAATATTGATTAAAGTGGGTTCAGATATGATTAAAGGAGATTCTTGAGGAACCTCTTTTAATGGACATTGAATACAGACAGTTTGTATTATTGAACCGCCTTCAATAGACATCGAATAAAGGCGGTTTTATTGTAGAACTGCCTCTAATGATCTGCCTTTAATTATTTATATGGACCAACTAATTAAAACTGGGGTTTTCTTCAACCCTTAGCTTATTTTCTTGTGCACACTTCTCTCATTTTTGCATTCTCTCTTCAAACCTAAAGCAGTTTTGTCACCTTTCCTCTCATTTTCCTTTCGCAGATTTGATCTCTCCTTCTTCTCACTTAGCCTCCTCCTCTTTAGCCCTTCGCCGCCACACGTTACCACCATCTGCCTCCGCCTCTGTCATAACTTTATGCCTTCATAGATGTCATCGCTATTGTATTCATCTCCAATTTTGCTACTTGAGATTTGAGATTTAATTGATGATTTGAGCTTTGAGGTTCAAAGTTTAATAGTTAGATTTGAGTTAGAGGTTAGATTTTAAAATTTAAGGTTTGAGATTCTGTGTTGAATGTGTATTGCTTTGAGGCTACCGTATTCCATTTTTGTGTTATTTCTATTACTGTAATCTTTGTTTCGCTGTTGGAAACCTTAAGTTTTGCTGAGGTTTTTAATAGCTTTTATTTAAAACCCTCTGATATATGTTCTGAATATATTCGGAACTAAAATCGGATCTGATTAAAGGCTTTTTTTATCTGCGGTGCCTTAAAACCATCTTCTATCATACAAAGAAATCGCCTTTAATGACCCTGTTTTTCACTAGTGTATATCTCCTTTTTCAACATTGATAAGAATCTTATTTCTATTTAAAAATCAATATTTCTTTATATCTAATAAATGTTTACTTGCTAATTTATATAATTTTCCTTTTATTCTCTATTATATTTATCTATGAAACATTCACTAAGTTCTTTATTATATGGAGCTAGGTGATGAAAAATCTTTATATGAGTGAAAAAAAGGAAACACTAGTGCAGGTATGGTGTGTCAACGATAGTTAAAGTGGCTGTAGGACGGCATTTATGTCATGTCGTTCCTGGCACCGTCGTTGTTGAGTGTATCACAATGTATGATGGTGTATAACCATCGTGATATAATGAATACCACGGTGTGTTTTGTATCGTGGTTCCTTTTTTAACTGTCCAATGTTACAGTAACGGAAGTTCCAACCTTTATGTTTAGATACAGAAACTTGTTTCAAAATTTTATATGTCGCTATAATTGCTATACCAGCGCATCCCAAGTCAGAATTCAATTCAGCGGGAGGGGTACAAATCGTTGAAGGGTAATAATTTTGTTTGGTATGGTTCAAGTAGTTGTATTTTTTATATCAGAAATTAGATCAACTTCCTTTCAAACATGAAATTATGATTCGAGGTAGGTAACGATATCAGTTAAACTGTTAGAAATTGTAGTCATTTTTTGCAATTTACGAATTAGAAGTAGTGCTCGTCTACAACTATGTGGCTATGAGCACATGTTTGTCTTGAAAATAAATAATTTCCATAACACTTCGTGCATTACAACCAAACAAAATCAAGAACAATATCTATAGGAAACACTTGTAACAAAAACTTATAAAAACAACTCTTACTTTTGAATCCATAATGAACTACATGAGTATTGAAAATGAACAAAAGCAAATGGTATTGAAGTATATTGTAATGCGCATGGCAAAAAAGTCATAATCCAACTACTATAGAGAATTTTATCATGTTCCCTAAACTTCGAACCATGCTAGGAGTAACCGACCAGTGCCATCATCTTCTTGTAGCCTAAGTTTCTGAGCAGACCTAACATAGGTCGCGAAGAGATGGGTGTTTTACATTTGACCGAATGAAGATGTACCTCGCATTCCATTTGTTGTTCTCTTAATTCCCCATGTGTCGGGTGACAACTTGGTTTGAAGCTACATTAAATTCCATAGTTGATTTTTTTTTTGTAATTTCTTGTATGAAATGAATTCCACCTACGCAAACCTGAGAAAATGCATTTCATATTTTTAACAATGTACTGAGCAAGAACGATGGCCTAGGGTTTCCCACAAAAGCCTAAAATTTCAGATAAGTTGTCACAGTGAAATGCTAGTTGAAAAGTAGATTAGTAATCTTTGAAAATCTATTAACATAGGTTGCTCCTTTACATTACATAGTGTAAAAAATTACCCAAATGAAACGCTTCTTCAGATCCAAAATCTAAGGAGGTAAGAAATTACCTTCGAAAATAATTTGAATGTCTTCCCTTTGTGATTAATCCATGTAATCAAATTGGGGTTCCGGTGCAGGGAAGGAAAATTGTAATAAGGGAAAATTTTTAGATAGAGGTGTTCATCCACTGTGCATTAACCACCAATTCAAAGTCATCGTGAATTAACCACTCATTCAAAGTTTGTTAAATTTTCTAATATCATAGTTGTGTTCAGTATGTAGGTGATGTGGAGGTAAATGTTATTATGATTACGCAATAAAAAAGAACCTGTTGTAATTCTGATATTTGAATTGATCCCGACAAAGTATAATGATTATGGGGCCATATTTTTCATCTATTATGTAATATTGTCAGCCACATATTCATTAAATTTGTTTTTGAATGCTAAAATCATATCAACTAGGTTTTGAAACAAAATCTCGCTGAGTTCCGAGTCAGGCGCTAGTTTTGAGACCGGGGATGGCAACGTGATTACATGCATTTATTTATCAAAATATATCAGACAATCAAGGGTACGATATCGGAAACATGTCGGAGCCCCAAAAACTTGGGTTTTGAAAAACCAAACAAAATGGTAATTGGGTCTCTATAAATAACACAAAGATCACACACATTCAAATCTTCTGCTCATTAACCGCGCATTCCACACCAACTCGTGATTGAAACTGTGACGGACTAATTTGTGAAAGTAATTTAAAAATCAAACATTTTAGGTTCCAAATGCTCAAAGGGCATTAGTTAGAACTTATTTCTGTACTGCCGACTTGCCTAACCTTTCGGATTCGAATTTGTGCCAAGTGGAAAAATTAATTAATTAAAAAAATGAATTTTCAAGAACTTCTAAAATGAAAGATTCTTTAGACATGACCAAACGAGTTAGAATATTATTCTTCTGATATTGAAACCACCCAAAAATATTTGCACACTCAATTATAGCATCATTTATGCATCCGAATTCGATCATGTAAAGGGAAACATAATCAGAAACAAACTATCATTAAAATACTTGTTTCCAAAATGCCTACATTATTACAATATTACAAAGATGATGCTACTTGTCAACAGTCAAATATTTCACACAATGGTGTGATTTCTATTTCGTGTTGACAAACAGCACAATCAGTTTCCTGATATTTGTCATCCTAACTGAATCTTCTAATTGTGTGATTCGTAGCACAAAATATTGAACAACGAAGTTCCATGGGTGTTCCATTTAGAACAAAAACCAACCTCACAAATTTAAGCAAGCGGTGTTGGCAAATAGTGAGCTTTATGAAATTGATTCTTGAATTCTTCAGAAGCATCCAACTTTGGAATCCTGGCAGCATATGTTCACCTTCCACAAATATTTTAAGTATCACCTTCACGTAATAAGCTCTTAGATACCACGAACTATGAGCTCATTCAAGAATTTCAAAACCATTGGCTGGATTCCCCCCCCCCCCCACCCTAAGAAATTCAATATGAAAATGGATAAAAATAAAAGAAGAAGCTACCAAAAAGCATTCATGCATAAATCTATCACATGAAAACTCACCATTTCCTTCTTGTACAATGCTTCCGGATTTCCTCACTCGAAGCATTCACAAAGTATGTGAATCGATTGTTCACATCAGGCCATTCATAAAGCGCAAAATCTTCCAACGATACGTGTTCATATACCAAGGTTTGGTTGAAAATTTCGTTAAACCTATGGAAACTTCATTGTACAAAAACAACATAAGTGAGCAACAATCAAACCTTTATTTTGCACAAGAAGGGGAAACAAATTTTGGGATTAACACAAACAAAAACATACCATAATTTTTCACTTTGGAGGTTGTGCAATGAACTTGCCGCAACTCGTTTGAATAAAAACAACAATCTCATCCAGTAGAGATTCGAATGATGTTTCCATAACTTCTTTTCTTGGTGTAGAAATTTGGATGAAGATGTGGGTGAATATAGTTGGATGATCTATTTGTGAAGTTCAGGTTAAAATAACAGTTGAAAGGAATATATGTAATCATGAATGGTAATCATGATTCAAAGGAAGGTATTTTAAATATCACATAGGAAAATGATACATGCTCCATAGAAACCATTCTCGTGGTTGCACACAAGGTATAAATGTGCATGTAACCCACCTTTTCTAATTTCAACACAAGTCTTTCAACTTCAGGTTTTGCAACCCGAGTCCAACATAAGACCCGAAATTGGAAAAGTAGTATGACATCGATTAAAATTAACCCTTCTGTTTCTATACAATAGATGACTATTTATTTTTAAATATTGTAAGTTATGCCATTAAACAGTAGTTAAAGTTAAACCACTGTCTAATTGTATTTCATAGTTGTCTAACGATTATCAAACATCCCGACTCAATGATCTTATATCTAAACATATGGAAAATGGCGGTTCCAAGCACGAAACATAAATTCGCCACAATAAATTAATAGAAATAACTAATTGTATTATATTTTGTTCACTCAAACATAAAGGATAATAGTTCGACGATCATTTTGTAATTAGTGCAATTAATAGGATGATTCATTTTTATTTCCACATCATTAGTACAATGATATTCATATAAATTTATGACTATTTTAAAATTATTTTATGATATAAATAATTATAATCTAATTATAAAAAATACAAAGTCTCATTTTTGGTAGCCTAACGTTTAGGCAGAGATCGTTATGTAATTATTGAACATTTTCATTGAAATGAGGTTCTTTTTAAAATATGCAAATAATAAAAAAATTGCATATATATACCAAATTATGAAACCCTAATCCAAAAACCTTCCCCAACAACCACAGCTCTCCTTCCCTTCCCCCCCCCCCAACCACCACAGCTCCGCCTCTCTTCCCCCCAACTGCTACCTTTGCTCCGATCCAGTGTCCGGCGTCAGCCGACCATCTCTGCTCTAATCTTCATCTGTTGTCCGCCTGTACTCAGATTCATCGTCCGCCTTTGCTCCAATCTGTCATTCGTCGTCCGCCTTTGCTCCAAACTGTCATCCTCCATCCGTCTTTGCTTAGATACACCATCCGTTGTATAATGTGCAGCGATTCTTCGAAAATATACAACCGCAATAGTGAGTGGTGGTTCAAGCTTTCTAGTTGATAAAGTTCAGTAATTTTTCATTGATATTTATATGTTCATATTCAACTTTTTTATGCTTATATTTTTTAGTTTATGCTTATTCTATATTACTTTCAGTTAACGCTTCACATTGTTTGTTGAGTTTATTTCAGTTGATGTTTTATACGTTTGTTAGGTTACTGTTTAGTTGATGATGTTCATTATTTTTTGAGTGATGTTTATACGTTTATATCATTTTTGTTGATGCTTATGTTATTTTATTTGATGTTTAATATTTTTATTTAATTCTATTATGCAAGTGTTTATATTGCTTTCAGTTGACGTTCACGTGTTGTTTATTGAGCTTTTTTCTTTGAAATTTATGTTTAATTTGATAATTTAAGATTGATGATATTTAACGATTTTTAGTTGATACTTTGTTAGTTGTAGTTGATTTTTATGATTTTTAGTTTGACAATTGTGTTGATGTTTTATTAGTTGTAGTTGATGTTTAATGATTTTCAGTTGATATTTTATTAGTTGTAGTTGATATTTATGATTTTCATTTTTGATGATTATGTTGATATTTTGTAAATTTTTTTGTTGATATTATTTGATGTTTTCTTTGATTTTTTTCGTTGCCTTGCAGCAGGAGTGGAGATGTGGAGAAGAATAGGAGAAAGGTATGTGGGGAAGAATTGGGGAAAGGTCCCTGGGAAAAAATGTAAAGAAGAATGATGGGAAAATTGTTAAAAGATCTCTGACTAAAGTTTAGATTGTTCTACATCTCACAGGAGACTATCTCTTACAAAAATTATTAAAGTGATATTTTTTATAATTAATTAAACCATTACATGATTTCTCGTATTATTCACATCTGAAGTTGTTCACTTTTATTTTGGTTGCTTTAGATTGAGTAGTACATTGTTTTGGAAACTCTGGAAGAAGGTTGTTGATATTTGAATGTTGTGATCAAATTCTAGTGGTTGAAACCAAACTAGTCAGAAGCGTACACAGTATTTGACCATTTATCATTAGGATGTTCCCACTTTCTATTTCTATTTGTTTATACATAAAGGTTACAAATTTGTAATTTCATTTTTAGTGCCTCTATGATAATCTTTTGGGGCAACTGATGTAAGCCTTCAACCAACTGTTATAAGCCTAATGTAAACCTTCGACCAACTCGACGTAAGCCTTCGGGCAATGTAAACCAAATTTTGGCAACATATAAGCTAAATGAAAAAGGAATGACACCCTCCAAATCCTATCTACGACGGCTTGATTTTTTAAAAAATAATTACTTGATTTCCAGGGAGATTCTCTAGTTTATATATACACTCCCTAGGGAGTCTGTTAAAGTGTAATATGCAAATATAACCTTATAAGTTAGAGAAAGTGCAGATTTAACCCCGAGTTGTTTTTTAGTACAAATATAACCCTGACTGTTATACATAAGGGAAAATATAACCCTAAAGCCATTAATCCGGCATTGACTGGCCATTTTCGGCCATTAATCTGGCATTGACTGGCCATTTTCGGCCATTAACCGACCAAAATGACCAAAATGTCTTTCTAACCTAATACAAAATTTTAAAAGACAAAAATACCCCCACCACCCAGCTTTGCCACCAGCCCCGCCATCCCACCACAATTTTTCCACCACCCAGCTCTGCCCCCAGCCCTGCCATCCCACCACCAATCCACCACCACCACCAATACTGTCTCCACCACCAGCACCGCCTATTCTGCCCTAGCCTCCCACCACCGCCTCTGCACACATCCATTTCATCAGAACCTCCTACAGCGCCATAACCAACCCCCACTCTACCACCATCCGCCACCACCAACTCCTTGCCACAACCCCAAACTCCTCGCCACTGCTACTTCCTTCACTGCCCTGGCCCCGCCTTCACCACGACCACCACAACCATCACCGCTTCATTGATCCCGGTACCACATTGCCACCAACTTCTTTCAATAGTCCCAAACTCCTCGCCACTAACCCCAAACTCATTGCCAATACTTCATCCTTCTCTTCCCTAGCCCCGCCTCCACCATGACCATCGCCACTCCATTCATCCTGGCACCACTTCGCCCTCAACTCCTCGCCACAACCCCAAACTCCTCGTCACCAACCCCAAACTCCTCGTCACCAACCCCAAACTCCTCGCCACCGTCGCCTCCTCATCTACCCTAGCCCCGCCTCCACCACGACCACCGTCGCTTCATTCATCCCAGCACCACTTTGCCACCACCCAAATCTCCAGCCGCCAGGGCCGATCATCCCATCACAGCCTCACTCCAGCCCTCCACCAAAATCGTAGCGTCGACCACCACCACGACCCTCATCCCGCCACCACCACCAACCCTTCCCAACCACCACCCACCCCTCCCCCGCTCACCAATTGCACAACCACCGCCACCATTCGCCACCATTTTCTTGCCGCTCAACCAGGCACCAAAAATTGGGAGATGAGACGAGAAATGGCGAGAAACAGAGAGGGGATGAAATGGGAGAAAGAAACGGCAATGTGCTGGGTTGTAAACGAAAGAAATGAAGAGAAAAATGAAAACAAAATAAACGAAGAAGATGAGATAAGATCAGCTTTAATGGTTTAGGGTTAGGATTGTAATTTCAATATTTTTTATTTTTTAAAAGATGGGCAAAATAGTTTTTTCACTGAATTCTGGCCTTGAACTGCCTGAAAAGGTTATATTTTCACATAACCTAAAGAGTAAGTCTCGGGAAAGGTGTCATGTCCATAAGCTTATGGATAGGCCAGGGAGTATTTTAAAAAATGTGGTTCACTTTGTAATTAATCAAAAATTGGATACTAGTTAGAGAAAGTATCTCTTGAACCCTTTCTTCTTCCTCATTTTTTATCTCCACTTTCTCTGTCATCGTTCTTCTCTGCTTCCCATTTTTTTCCTCACCGAATTAGAAGAATCAATGTCACTGATATAAGGATAGCACGAAAATGGTAGCCAGGAGTAGTTCGAGATGGTCACTTTTCAGCAAGACCGCTCTCGTCACCGGTTGCAAGCATAAGGAAATGAAGATTGCAAGCATAAAGACAGCGAAAATCTATTTTCTGTTGCCCAATATTTTCCAATGGATCTCCGCCTTACTGCTCTAAGGATACTAATCGAATTTGGTTGGTTGGAAGAAATTAATTTTTTAGAGAATGGAGATTGGAGTTTGGGAACGAGAGAGAAAAGAATCAAGAATAGAGAAGTTGCAGAGAATGGAGCGCTACAAGTCAAATTTGGGGAAGAAGGGAGAAGGGTTTGGTATGGATTGATTATTACTGATATTTGCAATCATACCTAAGGATTTTGTTTAATCTCCGTTAATTGCAAATTGGCCCCTGATCTGTCCATAATCTTATGGACGTGCCGTCTGTCAGGAGACTCACTCTAACCTAAATATGTAGGGTTATATTTACACTTTCATTTATCACATGATAATATTTGTACTTTCGTCAATTATGTAAAGTTATATACACTTTGATCTATTTTATAAGAAAACTCGGGGATGGCCGGGTATCCAATCGGATCCGTCTGTCTACACTCTAAAGGCCAGTGGACAAGTTTGACCAAAAGCAAAGGTGGCTAAAACAGGTCAGTCAAACATATTTTGTGCACTGTGTGGACTGCAAATTTAGGAACGAGATTATTTAGTGGGGTAGGTGTGGATTATAATTTCTCCATATCTATCACAATTTATAGATTAGCTTTTTAAAAAAAAAAATTATTCGTATTCGTTCCATTATTTATGTTGTATAATGGAAATTCATCCTGACCATTTTGATTTTTTATATTTTTTAAATTTTATTGTATTTGATATATATTTCTTTTTTTTGTTTACTTTACATTGATATATTTTTTATTTTTGAAACTCTTCTTTTAATTTTATCTATTCTTTCTAGAGATGGTCTATTGTGAGGCAGCCTAAACTTTAGATAAATACCTTTATGCAATTCTAACAATAATCTAGCTTTGAGGGACCTATCTCTAATAATTTTACAATGACCTATATATCTCTAATTATTTTTACAGGGACCAATCGCGAATATTTTTTCAGGGATTTTTTCGTTCAATTTTTTTTCATCATTTTCCCGCCATCTGATCTACAAAAAAAATCAAAGATATTATTCTATTTTTGATAAAAATTGCAAAATAAAAAAATATGATCAACAAACTGAAAATTATAAACATCAGCAAAAAATAGCAGAACATCAACGAAAAATCATAAAATATCAACTAAAAATTGCAGCAAAAAATATATAAAATAATCAAATAATACAGCAAAATAGTATATAAAAATTTAAATAAAAATCAACAAAAAATTGTTAAAAAACGTCAACTACAACTAACAAAAAATCAACTAAAAATCATAAAAACATCAACAACGCAAAATTATCTTTCTTTTTTAAAAACTACAAACACCAACCTATATCACCCAAAAACTAAAAACATCAATTATTATCATCTAAACTTCACCCGAAAAATGAAAAACGTTAAAATAAGGAAAAAAACACTACAAAAACATCAACTATATCACCAAAAAAGGTACAAACATCAACCCCTATCACCTAAAACTCACATAAGAAAATGAAAAACATAAACTTGAGAGAAAAAAAAAACTAAAAACATCAACAAAAAAGCTATGGTACTTTAAGAGTATAAATTATTCACTTTGAAAATCATAAAATATCAACAATTATTTTTTAAAAAACTACAAATATCAACCTATATTACCCAAAAACTACAAACATCAACTCCTAGCAGTTGAACCTCATCCGGATAATGAAAAACATCAACATAAGAAAAGGGACACTACAAACACCAACTCCTATTACAAAAACCTCAGTCGGACTATGAAAAACATCAACATGAGAACTTTTTTTAAAAAAACTAAAAATATCAATCCATATAACCCCAAAAAAACTACAAAACATCAACTCATATCAATTAAAACTCATTCGGAAAATGAAATATATCAACATAAGGAATACTACACTACAAACATCAACTCCTATTACCATAACCTCAGTCAGAAAATGAAAAACATCAACAAGTGATTGTTTTTTAAAAAATAAACTACAAATATCAATTCATATAGCCCAAAAAACTACAAAAAATCAACTCATATCAATTAAACCCCATCCCAAAAATGAAAAACATCAGCATAAGAAAAAAAATACACTACAAACATCAACTCCAATTACCGAAACTTCTGTCGGAAATTGAAAATTATCAATATGAGAGAATATAAAAAAAAATACAAATATCAATCCATATCACCCAAAAAAAACTACAAAACATCAACTCGTATAAATTAAACATCACCAGAATAATCAAAAGCATCAACACAAGAGAGAAAAAATTACGAACATCAACAAAAAGGTACAGTACCTCAAGAATACATATTCTTCAAAAAATTGGTCATGGTGAGTTTTGAACCCATGTCTCAAACCACAAAGGCTAGAGCAATGACCACTGCACCAAAGACTATTATTTATTATATACCTAGTCAAATAATATTAAACCGCAACATGGACATCAAAAACATAAATTCTTTAAAAAGAAAGTTGAATATGAGACTCGAACTCCTACCTATAGCCTCAACATCAAGAGTACTAACCACTACACTAAACAATCTTTGTTGACAATAACCTTAGTCAGATAAATATTAAACCTCTATTTGAAAAACAAAGTAAAACAAAATATTAAATCTCACCTCTCATGAGGAGATGCTCAGTCGTCCGCCTTTCACCGTTGCCAGGTGTGCATCTCACGCCAAACGTCTTCTTCTTCATCACAATGCCAGCAATGAAAACGCCTGCAACTTCTTCTTATTCTTCAGTCGTCTTCAACGTCAATTTTGAATTGAAACTTCTTGTGGCTTGCCGTCACTCGCAGTCGCTCACAGTCACCTCATCGTCGCCATTTGAATCTGAAAACCCTAGCTCCGTCGCCTCATCGTCGCCGTTCGAATATTAAAACCCTAGCCTCGTCGCCTCGTTGCATCGTTAACTCGTCGTTCACCTTGAGCGTCGTCGATTAGAATACCCTCTATCGCCGAAAATGTCGATTGATTGAGATCGAAGGAACTCAACTCCAGCGAAGATTCAATCTCGATCTTGGTAACGCTGCGGAACGAAAGTCGGAAGAAGAAGAATCATGGCGGAAGAGGGGTGTCGTCGGGTTGTGGAACGATGGTGGTTGGCAGCGTTTATAGATTTTCGATTGAGGGAGGAGAAGTCCGATCGGAAAAAGAAAAGGAAAAATTCTTAATTTTTTGTGGTGTTTATAGCATTTTTATAATTGCACACCAAGTTATGAAAAAAACCCCACCCCAAATGAAACTATCTTATAATTGCACAATAAACTCTGGCCTAAAGTTTAGGCTGCCTAAAATGAGACTTTGTGTTCTTTCCATTCTTTTCTTTTAAAACATAATTTCATCAATTTATTTTATTAATCATAATTTCAAACACTTAAACTTATAATGTCAAATATAAAGAAGAGAGAGTATAAAATTCGCATTGCACCACAATCCTTTTGGATCTTTATACCCAAATCAAATCCCATGTATATCCATATCATACCAATATCTTCTTAATCACGTTAAATTCATTTTGTACTAATTTTAATTTTATAATTGAATTATCCGGCTTATATAGATTTATGAAAGGATTATAAGTAGAATTTGTTTATTAGTGGATAATTAGTAAGTGCCAAAATAATTCCGACTTTATGGTGAAAGTTCCAATAAAACCATGCTATATTAAAAATGACAAAGTAACCTTTGACTCCGCTAACTTTTTAGTCAATCGCTTGATGGCCTGATTTTGTTGAAAAGAGCATTTTGCCCTTTCCATAAAAAAGAAAAAATATTAAAATTTGAGGCTTCGTTTGGTCGACCATTTTGCCCTAGTTCATCGTCTTCTTCGTTCACATTATTCGTCCTCCGATGAGCTAGAATAAAAGGCCCGGCAACTCTCGTTCTGAAGCCAAACACCGATGTGAAGCCCAATAATTGAAGGATTTCCACAGCGACGGGCGGGTGGCCAGGAGATTTTGTGGTGGAGGGGTGGCGAGAAGTCTTCTTTGATCGAGAGGGAGCGGGTGGTGAGGAGATTTTGTTGCAGGAGGGTTGCGAGTGGGGGCTATGGTTCCTCCTTGCGGCAAAGGGGTGGCAGGCTAGGATTTCCTCAAGTGGGCAGCGGGGGTGAGGGGTAGGGAGAGGTGGTGGAAAGTGGCTAGGTAGGGCGGGGTTAAGGTGGAGGAGAATAGGAATGGTGGCAGCAGAAGTAGGATATTGGCGGGACTAGGGTGGAGGAGATCGAGAGGGGTGGTGACTATCTGGAGGCGGCGGCTCTTTCCGATGGCGGAGGAGTGATGGTTTTTGGCGGAGGAGTAGCAGCAGTGAAGAAGAAGAAGAAAAGGGTAATTTAGGTATCAATTTTGCAACTTATTAGCCAAGGGTATTTTCGTTATTTCATTTATTGTCTTTGCCAAAATTTCCTAGTTCAATACCAAAATTAGGAAGGCTTCCTATATCGTCACAAAAGTTTTGAAAGTTAGGGTTAGATTACATACAATAATTAGTTAGGTAATATTGCAGGTTATATTGGCACTTTCAGGTTTAAGTTAGGGTTATAAATGTATTTATCCCTTTATCTTATATCAAAATTAGCGAATATGTAGTGGATTTGAGTAGGGCGGGAATGCAACTATTGTGAATTAATATCCACGTACTCATTATTTATGGCTGGTTTTAGTTTCATTCTCATCCTTGCGATCCTAATCAAAACTACAACTATTCCAATTCAATTCTAATCAATAACGAGAAAGTTTCCACCGAAATACATCTCACTGCCATTACCAATAAGAATGTGAAATTAATGATTTCTTGTGTTCCAATAATATTTTTAGGTCTAATATTATATCCTTAAAATCTCCAGTTAATCACATTGTATGTTGCACAATTTCTATTTCAAATTATATTGAATTTTTTCAAGTTTAAAATAAATTCCACTAATTTTTTTTTTTGCATTTTCTAAACTTGCGCATACTTATATTTACTAGTTTAATTGATTTATATATTTTTTAACATAATTGATGCGAAAAATTTCTTTTGAATGATGATAGTGCTCAGAATCGGTTCACAGCAAGCCCTTGTCTGTTCGAGTCCCATGGCTAGCATCAGTAGTGCAATCAAGATGATATGCTCGAAATACAATAATAATATTATTCTATTTTTATTGGATTATTTACAACATCACACATCTAATGATGAGAGTAATTTGTTCTCCATAGCTAGCATCACAAGAGCAACAAAGTATTTTTTTAATTGTTGTTGTCTTCATTCTTAATGCTAACATACCAATTTGTATATTTTGTATTTTATGACTAAGATAAATGATGTGCACTCTAGCATCGTTAAAAATTGGAAAACTTATCAACAATAGAGATTTATAAGTTGCTGCCCTATTACTATCGTACTAAAAAGAGACAATGGTATGTCGGGTTGTCCTCGAGGAAAGATGGGTTTATATGATAGCTTCATGAAGCAAGCATCACCAAGTGTGTTCACATCACAGAGTGGGAGGAGGGCTTGTTTGAGTTAATAACTAAGAACTACAAGTACAAAACTAATGAAAAATCTAGAATACAAATCTAACCAAGAGTGTAAGTATGATAATAAGAGACTTGTGGGCATGTGCTTCACATGTTTAGAATTAGTACTCGATCCCCAATTTTTATTCATATAGTAAAAGTATGTCCTAATATATGCTCGATCACACCTTATGGAGAGCTTGAATCACCGGAAACAACCCCCAAACTTTCACTTCAAGGGCTAAATCCCCTCAACGTCTCTCATATCCTACCGATATAGCTAGTGATGCACTTTACTCTGCCACTAGTAACTCATACTCTCGGGGTTAATAAACTCGAGAGCAAGACATTAAACTCGAGAGTAGTATGACTGCCTAGTACCTAAGGTGAGCACCCATTCTAAACCCATCTTGTGCCATTTAGAACATCAGTATCTCACTATTACTCTTTAAGGGACTCAGCCTACCTAGTTTCCGCAAGCTAGGGACATGACCATCGGGATTACCCTATGACCCCAAAGTGATCAAAGAATACCAACCCAATCGCTGGTAACCCACCTAATATCCATAAACTAACCCAAAAAGCATATAACCCTAATCCAACCAAATAACCAACAATCATGCATAGTTGTCACTCCTGGACACAGCCTTCATGTTGACCATTAACTAAACCAACTAAAAGACAAAAATATTTTGTCTAGCACTAAATCATGGAATAATCCAATTAGAAATAAATCCTAGTTTTAATCATGCAATAATCATGGCATTAAACACAAGCAACAATGATAATCAAAGAATAAATAAGATGAATCTTTGAATCCCACAAATTGTAAGCCAAACATGTTTAGCAAATGCTCCCAAACATTAATCTAGCCAAGTCTACAATAACCCATATCAAGATATGAATTAAAGAGACTAAACAAGGTTACAAAATGAAGAGAGAATGAAAAAGTACAGCCTAAAACCCAAAAGTCCGCCTCCAATGTCCAATGGATAAAGGGGTGTTTTTATAGGAGGGGAGAGAGAGAAAGAAAAGTCAGGCCATTAAACCCTAGTCAACCCAATGGCACAAACTGTGCCAAAAAATACATAATGTGCCCAAGCCTAGGTACGGTTCGTGCATATTTGAACGATCTGGCTGAACGCATGTTCTGGTAAATCAAATTGTGTAATTTATACGGTCAGTTCTCTGGAGCTGAACTTTGAGCCTTCAAAATTTCAAAAAAATATGGACTGTGTTTTGAAGGCTCAATATTGCGTAAGCTTGTAGGCTTTTCTTAAATATTGTCTTCAAGATTGTGTAAGATACTGAAAGCTTGCAGGCTTCAAGATTCAAGATCCATATGGACCTCAATTCTACAAGCTTCAAGATTTCCCAAAAAATAACGACCTGTGTAATTTTACACAATGCTTTATATGGGCTTGACTTTGGCCTTGATGGAATTTCTGGAAAATATGGCCTATGTCGTGTGGCACGTTCCGTGCCCTTTGCCTTCGTTATTCACTTTTGCTTTGAATGTTTCTTCTTTTTCTTCTCTTCTTCTCTTCTAATTAGAGCAGCCTTCTACAACATTGATAAGTGACATTCATTCAACTACCACCCTCGCTGATGACCTTCTATATACCATCATTCTTGTGAATGGCTTTCTCCAATTACCAATCTCCAATAAGCTCACAAACATCATATTAACGATCAAATTATAGAGGCAAAACACATGAGACACTATAGGGAAATTAGGATGGTTAACCACACTAGGTGATTTTAACCCCCTATTTGGTAAGCCACCTAATATACGAGATGTGCGCCAATAAAACATGATAAAAATGGGCATCAAATGTGTTAATAAGATAGCAAATTACCATCTTATCAATATTGATTATGAATCATTTTACCATGAATGAGTAAGAAATTACGTTTCACCATTTCATCAAATTCAACTATTAATTGAATAAATTCTAGAAATTTCCGATTACAATTTTCATTAATTTTCTCATTTGTTCAACAGAATGTCAGATTATCAATTTCTAAGCACTTTAAAATAGAAATTATTCTAATTATAACTTGTTTCCAATCATCTGTATCTTTTTTAATTTATTCTTGTAATTTTCTTTCAATTCTTTTGATAAGATATTCATTATTATCTACAGGTTGCTTAATTTTTCACTTAAATTTCAATCATCAACTTCTATTGTAGTTAAATGACTTTTAGAACGAACACTTCTTACAAATTTACAACAAAACAAATAGTTTATTTTAATTCTTGAGTATATTGTAGCCTTTTTCTATAAATTATTTCTCCATTTCTTAACTTTTGATCAAAATGAAATGTGGAAAACCCTCTATTCACTAATGCAGACACCCTCTCTATAGCACCGGTATCTGGTATACAGGCATCGATATTTTTGGCCCCCAGACTATTGGTGCCTAAGTATGGTGGTGCTAAAACGTAGTTACAAAGGCACCAGTATAGAAAACCAGTGCTAAAATAGTAGATTCAACGACGGTATAACGAACTGGTGCTCTATATATAATTTCAGCATCGATATTTAGATTTCGGTACTGGTTGTTGAATCGTTGTTTAGGCATATTGATAATGATCACCGGTTATAAACTAGCACCAGTTATTTTCTAGATAACATTTACCTGCACCGGCATGTTAATGAATTTCTAGTGCCCCGACTTTGGAGGATGGATGTTCATTGCACTAGTGCTAATATTTGTAGCACCAGTGCTTGTATTTTTGAAACTGGTGCTTTAATTTTTTCAATTTGCAATTTCCTCTTTTAATTTATCTAGGTCCACCCCGAATCAAAACCCGGGGGAAAATCATAGAAGAAACTTTGAAGAGCCAAGAACACAAAATATAAAAATTAAATTCATGCTAAGCAAGAAAATTTGAAAAAGTAATAATCTAAACAAGTGGAAAAAAGGAATCCATTCATATGATAATTTAAGAAAAAATAAATATGTTCGAAATCAAATACACGTTGAAATAAACTAGGTCCGCTGAAGTCTTGAATTGTTTGGAAGACACATTCACCCAAGCTTCATTCACCCAAGCTTCGAACCATGTGTCTGCGACGTCTATTATCTCCTTGCCGTTGTACGCTCCTCTTGCCGGGGGAAATATCTATTGTGTACAAAATAACTCAATGATTAATTACGAGAAAGTAATCACTAAGTAAGAATAAGGAACGTTTAATTTTCAATATGTCAACTGACCTCTTGAATATTTGTAGAGATACTGTTCAACACTAGTTATTCCATTAAGTTTGTCCGCAGTACGATTTGTCAAATAAAATGATCTAAAATGGCGAAATGATGCAGTGTTTAAGAACCAAGGAAACATGGTATGTATAATTATGTTTTAACTATGTAATTAACATTAACTATGTTTTAATGTTAAACACACCATGTTAAACACTTAATGTTTTTTTTTGGGACAATATAAACATTCCATTCATCATAAAATCATACTCTACTTGTACAACTCATTCTATCAACCTATCTTTCCCTATCATAAATTTAGCACAAATTTCCCTCATTTTAGGTAACTCACAACTCCTATATACAATAGTATCCACAATTTTTGGCAAGATATTACCCACTTGTCGATCACCATTAAAGCACACTCCATTTCGCCATTGCCAGACTCCGTAGACTGTCTCCATGATTGTCGTTTTCAGCATCTTCACACTCTTCCCTTTGCCCTTACATTGCCTCATAATCCACACAAATTCTCAACTTCACACCTCTGTTTGCCTTGTTTTCCTCTGTGTTTGCATCCAAGCCAACACTTTCTGCTAGATTTACATAGTTCTCCTATAGCCAAAGAACAGATGGTCCATTATCTCCTCTTCACCACACAACAACTATCAACATGTATACCAAACTTTAGTAACCTATTTTTCGTCGGCAAGCGGCCATAACATAGCATCCAGAAGGTGAATTTTGCTCTTGGTCGAGCAAAATTTCCATAAAACAGCGTCCTCCAGTTAACTCCCAGGCTTTCGGTTTTCAGTTCGTTATATAGGTTTGTGTTAACTCCAATTCACTCCTAGGCTTTCTGTTTCCAGCGTCCTCTAGTTTTCAGTTCATTAAACATCACACAATCATCTATATCACACTTCAACAAAGTACAATCAACAATATCTCACACATTTTAGGACAAACACCTAAACATCAAACCATACTTCACTATACAGTAGCTCACACATTTAGGACAAATACCTAAACATGAAATCATACTCCACTATATGTCAAACATTTAGGACGAACACATCAACATCACACAATGAACTATATCACTATGTCATACACTTTGGATTGAATCACAAAATGAAAAAAATCCCACACAGCCCAAAAATTTAAAAACAATAAACGAAATCTCACACACCCCAAAATAAAAAAATGAACAAAAGCCCACACCCCAAAAATTACAAAATGAACAAAATCCCACACAAACACCCACACGGAGAGGATGGTGCAAGTCGAGGATGGTGCAAGTCGGGGATGATGCACCGTGGGGAAGGCGGAGAGGGGGTCATCTCCGTTGAAGCCTTGAAGGTGGGGTTAGGCAGCAGCGGCAGAGATGGAGAGGTGGTGGAGGAGGGAGAGGATGGAGAGAAGGTAGAGGTAGGATAATGGGAGGGCAAGGAGGGTGGGTTAGATTTAGGGTTTCATATTTAGTTTTTATAGACAAAATTTTAATTGTTGAAATTAAATCTACAAAAGAAATAAATGGTTTGGATGAAACCAAGTTGAGCCCTTTTTATTTTTATTTTACAGGTGCTGGGTGTTTATAAAGCTGGATCTACATGCTGCCTTGGTTTTTTTTTTTTGCAACCCGAGAGCAAACCTATGAAAGTTTTTCTATGTCCATAGCACCGGTTGATAAACCGGTGCTACTCTAGGGAAATAGGTGCCATGAAAACACTAAAGCAGCTACATGGAGCTGCTTAATCCCGGCTAGGATTATAATCCCAGCACCGGTTTATACCCGGTGCCTACGGAATTGACGAACTGGTGCCAAAATGGAATTAACAAAATTTTAAATTTCCCACCAAGGAATAGACCAATATTTTTGGATTTTCCTACCCTAAAAACCTTAGCACCGGTTCTTCAACACACCTAATCTATGGTAGCTTTTCATTTATACTATTTTGCAATATTAAATTTAAGTCCCTCTCTAGGGGGACAGTTTTGCCCATTGTTTTTTATATACAATTAGAATAAAAAAATATTCAATTCAACATTCAATGGAGCTAGTATTTAAAAATTGTGTCAGATGGATACCCGAAAATCCCCAGATTAGAACTTTGTTAAAATAACACTATTGCCCAAAACTAAACTACACCTTTTTGTAGCCAAATAAGCCCAGATTGTGTATTCTTGGGTTAATATATGTTTTAAAATAGAATACCATGTTTAATAGAATTTGGCAAAGCGCTATTATATGTCCTAGAGTATCTTACTCTAGATAACTTAGAAGTTAGGAAGTCCAAATGAGAAGTTTTCTTTGTGATTTATTTCCACCAAATATGCAACATTTTTTTTTATTAGTTCTAGGAATTGACATTTGGGTCCCATAATGTAGGATTGCATCCGAGCGGAATTCAATTTGGAGTTTCGAGTGAAGTTTTTACTTTTTGAACTTAGGTCACTCCAAGAATCTTGAAATAAGCAAAACACAAAATTGGCAATTCAATAGTGCAATTAAGTATTGTATGATCATAACTACGCTATTATGACTTGATTGGGTAAATGGAACATTCTCAAAACTGATCATAGAAAACAAGTGCAACATTTTCAAAAATTGCAGTGTTGCCAAAAACTAAGTTTCACCTCCTTAAGCATTGATTTGAAACACTTGACTCTTGTTTTTATATCCTATAAAAATGAATTCTGAATAATGGAATTTTGGTTTGTATAAATTATAAAGTAGTAGTACATGTCCTAGACTAAATTGTGAAAAAAGGATTGGAAATATTAACGGAAAAACATATTTCTTTAGCACCATAAATTTAATTTAAAAGCATGATAATCCTTGAAGTAGTGGATAATAATTATATTCCATCTGCAAAATAACATAGAATTTTTCCAAACCACCACGAAAAAAATAATTTGTGAAAAAACCACAATATTAGAACAATGAGGATCGAAATGCATGAATAATATCTAGCAAACGCTCTTCATCCAATATTTGTGCATCTTCTCAGCTGGTCCTTAAGTCGCTTTGCCTAATGCCCGAGCATGGATATATAGGGAAAGGTCCAACTACTTTCATGGCGTCCGAGAAATGGTATTGAAAAACCTTACCTATATGATCGCACCAGGACCTTTGATATTTTGATTCCGTCAACAGACCTTTTATACCCACCTCTAAAGCCGCAACTCTAGATTCCAAAGAAGGACCCACATTGTCCTGAGGAATTTTGAAGAAAGAGTCTGTTGTAGTCTTACTCACTGGTTCCCCGTATATGTCATGCGGATGGTGGGGGACACTTGCTTTTGTGCACAGTTCGGAGATTAGGCTGCAGAAACTGTAACAACCTGATCTCCCTACACCATGTCTCAACTCGTTCACTATTTGCCTACCTCCATTCCATCGCAGGTTTTTTTTAATGGCGTACATATGTACCGGTCGCTTACTGTGAATCTCAGTGTTCACTGTGACGGGGTTAGTTCTCGATGCCATGAAGTGGTACCATCCATTCATCTCGGGCGTGAAGAGCTTCTTTGGAATCTTTTTCCAACATGATTTCACGATAGACTTGACATCGGTTCATGGCATAGTTACCGTTCTCACAATATCTCGTCTTGTGGGATCATCAAAATCCCAACCCTCATCGGTCTTGTAGGGGAATGCAATAAATGCATCCTCCTCGGGGGGAACAGTTGGCAACTCGTACAAATCATTTATGGATTCATCATTAAATTTCACCATTTTCCCACGACATAACGCCTCATCCCACCTCAGACCACACCACAAATTAACATAGAACTCACTCACTATGCTGAGGTTGAATATTGAAGGCGTGTCACACAATTTCTTCCACCCAAGTTCCCGGATAGTTTTTTCAAAGGTGGGCATTATTTAATTCTCTCTTTTGAAAATGTCTCCATGTTCTGTACATTTGTTCAATAAACTTTGCCTGCCCGAAATGAACCTAGTATCCTGTTGTTGAATATTTGATGTGCCCATTTTATATGGTATATTAGGACTTTTATAATTCACTTTTGTGCTCTAGATATGGCATTTTGCCTTGAAATTCTCTAAGGAAAGTTAAAAGGCAACTTTTACGCTTTTATTACTTTTCTAGAGGATTTTGTGTGACAAGGCAATTTGTTTGAAGACTTTGAAGAATATCTTTGAAGATTTGAAGACTTGTATTTGAGCTTTTTAAGACTTGAAGAATTGAACATAAGAGAAATGAAGAGGAGGACTTGAAACAAAAAGATGAAAGAAATCAAGATACTGAAACTTGGCTCGGTCGCGACTCGCGATGGATTGGTCGCGAGTAGTGACGGACGGGTGGCCAGAATCTTTCTTACTTTTTTGTACTATAAATACTAAATCTTATCCTCTCCTCTGCCAGCTCTTCTTCTTACTGTGATTTTCTGGGTTCAAAACCCTAGTTTTCCTTTCTTTCTTTTTTTAGTTTTTGTAGGTTAATTATGTCTTTTAATTATCTAGGCTAGTTTAATCTTAGGAAAAATTGATTGAGACTTCCTTGCTAATGTCTTGAGAATCATATCTATCTATTTATTGTTTTTGCTATTGTGCATTTATTGAGCTTTGAATGTGAATTGTTAATGGCATTAATGTTACTGGAAGTTTGAGTATACGAATTGCATGTATGATTACTTGTTAGGGTTGGGAGAAAGTAGCTAATTCTGCCCTCTTTTAATATAGAATCCAAGAGCATGAGTTAGAGCTTCTAAATGATGTTGATGTACTGATAATTGCTAGATGAATGTGATAATGTCGAACTCTTTGTCATATTTGTTTATTGTAGCAAACAGGAGAGGTATAAGCGTTGAACATTCTTGACTAATCTTATGTAAATGCATGAATTGGTCAAATGCTTAGACACAGTGTAGTGTTTATAAGTGTTGCCAAGCTTGTTGATTCCTTGTGCTCAATGCCATCAATGGTATACTTTTAGTCGTGTTTTGACTGAGGGAGTCATTGGTGAGATTTGACAAGAGATGTTGAATTCACTCTTGCAAACTACTATCTAAGAAGGATAGAAGATTTATCTTCACAACAAGTAGTGAAAGTAGTGAATAGATTGTTTCACTCGTTCTTGAAGCCTTTGTTATTTAGTATTCATGTGTTTTGAATGCTATGTATTACTTCATTTATGTCATGGGTTGTTTACGAATTGGAAGTGTTTGTATGATTGAAGTGTTAGGGTGTTAGGAAAGTGACGACTCCTTAGCTCTTTGGCATGAAAATCCAAGAAAATGAACTTAGAATTTCTCATGCATATTGTGTTGTGATTCTTGCTAGATAAGTATGTTAATTTGGATTGTTCTCATATTTATCCTATAGATGCAATTAAAGGTTGAATCTTGAATGTGGTTTGTTCTAGGTTTAGCCTAATGAATGCTATGTTTGGTTAAATAGATATGTCTTTGGTAGAAAGCATGTTGTTATCAAATATAATGTCCTTCGTGTGAAATGCCGCTGATGAAATACCTCTATGGTGTGGTTTGCCTAGAGTGATTGTCAACGAGGTTTACCAATGGTCGTTGTTTGTCTTTGCAAATTACTATTAAGAAGGACTGAGTGTTGATCTTTAAATGAGAAGTGATAACATACCACATAAGTAACAAATGTGATAGAATGAGTGAATGGTTCAATGATCTACATTTGGTTTGGAAGTGGATGTCAAATGCCCCAAGGCTTTATCTTTTGCCTTTTTTATCCATTTTTCTTAGTTTGTTTGATGATTAGCATAGTTACTTGACTTTGCTAGTTATCTTGTCTTTTAATTTCATAACTTAGGAAAACCAACCAACCAAGCCCCCCATTTACTTGCTTTTATATATCTATGTATATTTACTTCTAGCTTGGGCATATTTGGTTGCATATTTACTAGTTTTTATTTTTCCACTCCTTAGTGCTTGTTTTTGTTTGGAGTAGATATTTCTTGAGTTCTAGGTGAATATTTATCGAGAATCCTTGCAATATGATTTTAAACTTTTGAAGATTTTTTTTAAATGGAGCATCTCACCTTGATGGATTCATAATGAGAAGAGAAACTTAAAAAGCAAGGTTTTGTTGGATGTGTCATTCCAACCATCCTACCGAGTCTTGTTATTTGTTGAGGGAGGAGCACTATGAGAGGGAAAGAACCCTTGGTTTCCAAAACCAAGGGTATTGTGAAGAGTGCTACCAAGAGGCAGGAGACGTTGGTTTTCAAGGGCAAGAAGCTCAAGAATGGTATCCATACCACAATTCTTACAATTCGGAGTGGAGTGGTAATCCATATTGGTGGTATGAGAATGAGCCAGAAAATCAACAATTCGAGCAAAATAGTTGGCCATCACCATCTTATGTCATACCCCAAAACCAAGCCCAACAAAGAAGTTCAAGTTTGACACGTGAGAAAGTCATGAATGCAATAGCAAACTTGAACAACTTTACTAGTGAGCTATTGATGCAAGGAGCATACTAGAAGCATTGGCCCGAATTAAAGCTTGTGATTATGAAAATACACTATCCCAAGTCAAACTCGAGGATTTGGTGAGTGAGGTCACCATGGCAAATGAGATTGAGTTCAAAGGGGATGAGGAGTTGGTTATTGAGGATGAAAAAATGGAGGAAATGGTGGTTGTGCTACATTCATTAGCATCGCCACCCCTTCCCCCACCTAGTGAACCAACTCCACCATTTTTGGAAGTTTAGAGGGAGATAAGAGCGAAGCCAAAAGATTATCCCAAGCCTCCTAACAACTCAACTCCTTTTAAAACATCTCCACTTCAAATATACAGAGCTATGTCGTGCCGATGACGTAAATAAATTTGGCCTTTATTTTGGGTTTTGTTGTTAAGTTTTCGTTATTTTTTCTTGTTCTTTTTATGGTGTATTTTTCTATAATTTTGTAGCAAAGTGAAGCACATTGCATTAGAGGAGATGAAGGAATGAGATCCATGAGAAAGGGAAGAAAGCTAGGAAAGTTGGAAAGAAGCAAAATTTCTTTCTAAGTGCTAGGAAACCCTGTCTGTCGTGAGTCGCGACGGATACGTCGCGAGTCGCGATGAATAGGGGAGTAAAAATGAACTCCCACCACCATCTTTTCTAGAGTCGCAACATGGGCGTCGCGAGTCATGACGGAATCAGAACAATTTTTGAAAGAATTAAGCTCATAGACCCAAGATATCGTGAGTCGCGATAGCTTGGTCGCGAGTCGTGATAAGGCATTGCGATTCGCGACCAGTACTGTTGCGAGTCGCGATGAAAAAACCAGTTCTTCAACTGAGCTTAAATACTGCATAATCCTTCCTTCTTCTCCACCAAATACTCCCAAGAACCACCACACCTCCACTCATTCCTCCACCATCTTACATATATTGATATATGAACATTATTGAACCTTTATAGTACCTTTGTTGATTGTAGTATGATGACTACATCATTGTGACTATAATTGCTATATTCTATAATGATTCTTGGGTATGTGTCGATATATGTTGGATATTTTTATTGGACAATCTTATAGTGGTGATTGCATGATGGATTGGTTGTTCTTTGAGGATATGGTTATTAACTTTTAATGCTAAACATAGTACTACAAATCCTTATGTACTTGTGATTTTGATGTTGTTCTCTAGGTGTTAGTCTTGATCAAACGACACCAAGGAGACAACATTTTTTTCGAGGGTTGAGTTCTTCTACGACACTTTTACTCCCCCCTCCAGATCCAAAACCAATTTTGGGAGCAATTACATACAAATACATGGGATTGTGCCGTATCAGCGGTGACTATGCGGAGAAACATGAGTCACTCTACTTCTTACCTTGAGTTTTATTGTTCTTGCCTTACATGTTTACATTAAGGGCAATGTAATTTTTTAGTGTGGGGATGGGTTAGAGGACTCACATGCATGCTAGCTTGATTTGGAATGTTTTTTGCTACTTTTGAATGGAAAAAAATGAGAAAAAGGAAGAAAAATTGGAAAAAAAATTATTCTTCCTTTTTCTCACGTTTTCCGAACAAAAGTAGCAAAAAATATTCCAAATCAAGCTAGCATGCATGTGAATCCTCTAACCCCAAAAAACAAAATTCTGGCCACCCGTCCATCGTGACTTGCTACCAATTGTTTAGGATTTTGTTATCCACATAGTTTAAGATTTTGTTATTGCATGATGGATTGGTTGTTCTTTGATAATACTATGGTTATTAACTTTTGATGCTAAACATAGTATTTTATGTACTTGTGAGTTTGATGTTGTTCTCTGTGGTGTTAGTCTTGATCAAATGGCGCCAAGGAGACAACGTTTTGCTCGAGGGGTGAGTTCTTCTACGACACTTTTGCTCCCACCTCAATCTCTGAAACCAATATCGAGACCGATTATATACAAATACATAGGATTCCGCCATATCAGCGGTGACTATGTCGAGAAACGGGAGTCATTCTACCTCTTACCTTGAGTTTTATTGTTCTTGCCTCACATGTTTACATTGAGGGCAATGTAATTTTTTAAGTGCGGGAGGGGGTTAGAGGACTCACATGTATGCCAGCTTGATTTGGAATGCTTTTTGCTACTTTTGATTGGAAAAACATGAGAAAAAGGAAGAAAAAAATATTGATTTTTTTAAAAAAAATAGGAAATGGAAAAGAAAAAAAATATTTTAAAAGAAAAACCGCTAAGTTGAAAACCTGAGAAGGCAACTTAGGCAACATTGGGGGCCCTGATAGGTCTAAAACCCGAAAGGGCGACCTAGGCAAAAATGAGTAACTAAATGTGCGGAAAAATGTGAGATATAGGCCAAAGAAACATGATGTGTAGCTAGGATGAAACCTGAAAATTCTCCTAGGTAAAATAAGAGGAAAAGATAAAAAAGGAAAATGTTATGATTTCACTCATTTGCTTGCGTTAGAGTTATAAGGTTGCGGTTGTCATATGGATGGATCTGGTACCTCAACATCTTGAGACCTCTTGAGATTGAGTAACTTAGTGGGTTGAAAAATGAAGTATGGTTATGAAATTCTTGATTCTTTTATACTTCATTATGGTTGATATATTGGCATTGAGTGAAGTATGTGTTTGAACCTCCTATATGGTTTTGACTTCATTTTATGTCATCGGATTTTGATTGATAAATTGGTATGAAGTGAAGTATGTCCTTGAAACTTTCATATGGTTTCAACTTCATTTTGTGTCATTGGACTTTAGGGTTATCAATTTGGGACTTTGGAACGTTTTTATGGGTAGTGAATTGATAGGTGGTAGGTTTGGTTCGATTTAATAATTGGGGTTGTGTGTGTGAAAAAAATTCTTATTTGAGCTTTGATTTTGGGAGTCAATATTGAGAGTTTTTGTGAGGTTTTGATTGGGGGAACATTAGTTTAGGATGTGGACTTATGAATTCCTTTGTGTGCTTGAATCTTTTCTTACCCGAGGGCGAGTAAGGTTTAAGTGTGGGGGGGTTTGATGTGCCCATTTTATATGGTTATATTAGGACTTTTAGGATTTACTTTTGTGCTCTAGATGTGGCATAGTGCCTTGAAATTCTCTAAGGAGAGTTAAAAGCAACTTTTATGCTTTTTTTACTTTTCTAGAGGATTTTGTGCGACAAGACAATTTGTTTGAAGACTTTGAAGAATACCTTTGAAGATTTGAAGACTTGCATTTGAGCTTTTGAAGAATTGAAGATAAGTGAAGTGAAGAAGAGGACTTGAAACAAAAAGAAGAAAGAAATCAAGATGCTGAAACTTGGCTCGATCGCAACACGTGATGGATTAATTACGAGTCGCGACGGACGGGTGGCCAGAACCTTTCTTACTATTTTGTACTATAAATACAAAATATTATCCTCTTCTCTACCAACTCTTCTTCTTCCTGCAATTTTTTGGGTTCAAACCCCTAGTTTTCCTTTCTATTTTTTTATTTTTTGTAGGTTAATTATGTCATTTAATTATCTAGTTTAGTTTAATCTTGGGAGCAATTGATTAAGACTTCCTTGCTAATGTCTTGAGAATCATATCTATCTATTTTATTGCTTTTGTTATTGTGCATTTATTGAGCTTTGAATGTGAATTGTTAATTTCATTGATGTTATTGGAAGTTTGAGTATACGAATTGCTTGCATGATTACTTGTTAGGGTTGGGAGAAAGTAGCTAATTCTCCCATCTTTTAATATAGAATCCAAGAGCATGAGTTAGAGCTTCTAAATGATGTTGATGTGTTGATAATTGTTAGATGAATGTGATAATGTCGAACTCTTTGTTATGTTTGTTTATTGTAGCAAATAGGAGAGGTCTATGAGCGTTCAACATTCTTGACTAATCTTATGTAAATGCATGAATTGGTTAAATGCTTAGACACGGTGTAGTGTTTATAAGTGTTGCCAAGCTTGTTGATTCTTCGTGCTCAATGCCATCAATGAGATACTTTAGTCGTGTTTCGACTAAGGGAGTCATTGGTGAGGTTTGACAAGGGATGTTGAATTCACTCTTGTAAACTACTATCTAAGAAGGATAGAAGATTTATCTTCACAACAAGTAGTGAAAGTAGTGAATAGATTGTTTCACTCGTTCTTGACACCTTTGTTATTTAGTATTCATGTGTTTTGAATGCTATGTCTTACTTCATTTATGTCATGGGTTGTTTAAGAATTGGAAGTGTTTGTATGATTGAAGTGTTAGGGTGTTAGGAAAGTGACGAATTCCTTAGCTCTTTGGCATGAAAATCCAAGAACATGAACTTAGAACTTCTCGTGCATAATGCATTGTGATTCTTGCTAGATGAATATGTTAATTTGGATTGTTCTCATATTTATCCAATAGATTCAATGAAAGGTTGAATCTTGAATGTGGTTTGTTCTAGGTTTAGCCTAATGAATGCTATGTTTGGTTAAATAGATATGTCTTTGGTAGAAGGCATGTTGTTATCAAATATAATGTCCTTCGTGTGAAATGCCGCTGATGAAATACCTCTATGGTGTGGTTTGCCTAGAGTGATTGTCAACGAGGTTTACCAATGGTCGTTGTTTGTCTTTGCAAATTACTATTAAGAAGGACTGAGTGTTGATCTTTGAATGAGAAGTGATAACATACCACATAAGTAACAAATGTGATAGAATGAGTGAATGGTTCAATGATCTACATTTGGTTTGGAAGTGGATGTCAACTGCCCCCAAGGTTTTATCTTTTGTAGTTTTTATCCTGTTTTCTTAGTTTATTTGATGATTAGGATGGTTACTTGACTTTGCTAGTTATCTTGTCTTTTAATTAAATAACTTAGGAAAACCAACCAACTAAACCCCCGTTTACTTGCTTTTATATATCTATAGATATTTACTTCTAGCATAATATTAACCATATATGTTTAAACCCTTAGGAAAATCCCTCTTCTTCGGGGATGACCACGACTTGCCATCTTCTACTTAGTTGTAGATATGGTTTATAAATTTAACTTTGAGAGGTACGACGATGACCTCCAAATATTGGATTGCATCTCCAGAGACGAAGGGGATGCATTGTGTGACCTGTTGTGGGGAGTTTTTGGTGCCATATCCTACAATGTCCACTCGGGCATTTCAACAAACACCTTCCATGCAACAAAATTATCTTTAGAATACTAGTTTTGATGAACATCAACTAACCCTCAATGAGAGTCAATCAAATCCAGGATATAAATATATATATTTATTACACATTAACGCTATGTACATGATTGCTATATCGAAAAAATTTGGAGAGCAAAGTGAACCAACATTGAACAAAGTTGTTATTTTTCCAAAACCATTGGATTCATGATAAATAATCTTGTAGAATGAAGAGCAATGTTTGAAAGAGAACTCGCCTTATACCTTTACAGGGCTTGGGAGTATAAACCGATGGGGAAGATAGGTTAGATTCCTCTCCAAGAATTAGAAATGGAATAATAAGCCCATGTCGATCCTCATGTGTTTGTAACTTAAAATAATTAGCACTGGTATGAAGCCAATAAACCGGTGCCAGAAATAGAATAAGAAACTACCTGAGGCTGCTTTGAATTAATTTTTTGCCCATTTCTCCTAACCCAAGAGCAAACTCGCAAAATTTATTCTAAGTAGCCAGCTCCAGTATTAAAACCGGTGCTGGAATGTAAAAAACCTGTGCTTGGAAAAGGAAAAGCAGCTGGTTATGAATGTTATTTCTGATTTGTTTTTAAATCCTTTCCCAACCCGTGAGCTAATTCAAATAATTTATTCTAAGTACACAACACCGGTCAAAATCCCGGTGTTGTGTAAACAAAAACATATGCCATGAATGAAACAGAGCACATACTCTATTTTTCAGCACAAAAAAACCCGCTAACATGACTGTTTTCAGCACCGGTTTAGTGTTTTCACCTAAATCAGTGCTAAAGACACAAAATAATTATCCTTCTCCCATATGGGCCCCATTTTCCAGGCACCGGTTTTATGCATTCCGGTGCCAAAATTTAACATAGGCACTGGCACACAGATTCGTACCGGTGCTATTAGTTTCCCTCTATGTTTTTTGGCGCCAAAGTCACTATTGCGCAGCTGGAACCCTGTTCTAGCACCGGTTCTGTGTACACCCTTCGTTGGTACTAGTGCTAGTTCTTATGTATGGCACCGGTTTTAGGCATTGATTTCAAAATTCCGGTGCTGATAATAAAAAATAGCACCGATTTTATACAATTTCATCTTAATACCGATGTCATACCTAATCTCAGCAACAGTTCTGGAGGTCCTCAGGAAAAGTACATGTGCATAAATACCTGTTTTCCAGTAGTGATTGTTATTGTCCTTAGGGAAAATATTATTTAATTTACTAGTAGGACCTTTTCGATAAACAAATCTTTTAATTAATTCAGCTCATTATTAATTTCTTCATTATTTTCACTAATTTACTAAGAGTCTGTCTCTTGAAAAATAATTTTTTCATAAATCATGGAATTCAAGGTTTAAAGTGCAAATTAGAAGAATGAAGTTAAAATTTTAGAGTTGCATGACTCGGGTTATAAACTTTATAACTACTACATATTGCATAATAAAATTTTATTTTTGCAACTGAGACCTTTTAGCTTTTATTATACTAATTAAACCCCGTCTTTCCATAAGTTTATGGAAAGACGATATTTCCCACGATTTTACCTTGTACTAATGGTATACTTATGTTTTCATTTACCTCATTTTCCTTTTCCTTTTCAAACACATTTGCTAGTTCTTCATTCACCCCATCACTATTTTAGCATAATTCTCAACCTCATTTATTATAGGGCTACTTTCAAGATTTCAATTTTACCAAAGTTTTTGAAGTGAGCCCTTTAGCGACTTTATTTTTTCGTCTTCTTTCTTTCTTTTTTTTCTTTTTCTTTCATTTTCTTTTTCTTTTTCTTTCATTTTTTTTTCTTTTTCTTTCATTTTTTTTCTTTCTTCACTACCAGAGGGATGTTTGTAGGGAACATTATTTTAGTTAATCTATTCAAAAAAATTGAAACGGTAACAAGAGCAATAAAACCTAGATGTGGAGCAACCCAAACTTCAACATGGTAAACTATCAAAGATATTATTAATTTAATAGTTTCTTCAATACATAGTTCACTGAATCAACACACATAAAAGAGAACAGAACACAGTGAGCACTAAATTAATCAATTCACGATTTTTAAAAACAGAAATGCAAACAAGAACAGAGCACGGTGATTATGTTGATTACTACTAATATACAATGTGAATGCAAAAATTAAATAACTACAGAGTTCTCAGTAAAAAATATAAGAAAAAGAATAGTAATATACACATTAATGTTCCATTGCTCCACTACATTCATCAACTTCAACGAGAAAACAAAAACACAACTCACTAACAATATCCAAACAAAACAAACACATGCCTAAAGCCTATTCAAAAGCAGCATCAGAAAAACGTAAAGAATTTCACCAGACAAAAAATATTTTAGTTGTTGGAAAATGATTGTAAAATAAGTTGAATTTCGTCAACTTTTGGGCTTCGTTTTTGAGTTGGGTTCGAACTGAATTAGAGTCAGTGGGTGTCGTTTTTGGATTCTCCTCTGCGAGTACTATAAAATCGACTGTTTAAACTCTCAAAACGGATAAAGGGTGAATGAGATATGGATGCTCAAAGAGTCACTCTGAGAATGGAAACTTAGGCGGAAATTCATCCGTACGTACTAAGTATTCTGTAATTTTTTGACTGTCTAAAATGCGTTTGGATCGCGTGGAAGTCTCCGAAAGCCCAAACCGCGTAACAAATATTCTAAGAATCACGTGTGGAATATCTGAGATTTGATACGCGGTTAATCATGATAAGGAATATGATATTCTTATCTTTCCAGAATCTATTCAAATATTTGTAAAATATTTGGTGGTTAGAGAATATTTTCTCTGATTACGGAAATCAGATCTTCCACGTATCTTCTCATATGGTTTCTTAAACATCTATAAATAGAGCCTTTATGTCAGACAGAAAACTCGCACCATTCTCAAGTTCCTCTCTACTTCTAAACTTGAGTCTTATCTTCTTATTCTGTCTTTGTCGGTGATAGTCCTTCGGGCTTTGTGTGACTCCGAGGTAATTTTACTTGTTAAATTACCTTCGATGGTTTTATCCTAGGGAACGATGTCCACGACGGGACTCATTCGTTTCAAGGACAGCGAGTGTACTCGTGACTCCATCAATATGTGATATATGTGATTGTTTGAAACGTGATTATTAATTGTACGTGTGAATAATTAGTAATATTTGATTGTTCATTAGCAATATTTCATTATTGTTACTGATGTTAAATTATTTGTATAATTTCGACATGTTTTGTTTTCAATATACGATCAACAGTTGTCAGGAGATTCAAAATTGAAAGCTTTTCCATAATTCAACTTCACGAAAGCCCTTACAGCATATTAAAATACATAGAACCAACTAAACATTCAAAAGATATCAAAATTAAAGTTAATTCGGGCTATTTGTTCTTACCAAATTCAATTAATATGAGGACCACCCAAATATGAGATATTGATTCGAATTGAAGAAGACCTAGAAAAGAAAAAGAAAAGCATAGTTTGTACAATAACAAGAGAAGCCATGTTTGAAATTTTAAAAGTTGCAGAATGCGAATGGAGAAGACGATGAATAGAAGAAATTGTGTGAAGAACAACAATTGTTTTAATTGGACTAAAAAATGGAAATAAATACAATTATTCTTTAATTAAATATACAAGAAGAAAACAAGAGTTTAAAAATATAAATTTTTAATTCTTGATGGATTTAAAAAACAGTAAAACTTTATTGAGCTAAAACATGATTCAGTAATTTAGAATTGAATAACCAAATGAATAAATTGGCCCAAGGAAAAAATAAATAAATTACTTATTAATGACAAAAATATAAAATTATTAGGCCTCTTCAATAATCCCTTTTTAGGAAACATACTCTCTTGTGGAGGCGATTATACTTTTTAATAACCCCCCGTCCCTGAATAAATTGCACACTTTCTATTTTGGTCTGTCTCTTATTAAACTGCAAACAGTCAGACATTTTCATTTTTGACAAAGTTGACCACAAGTTAAATGATCGAAATGCCCCTGGACTGTGCAAAATATACAGCCATTAAGGCTGATTAATTTTGGAATTGGAATAGGTCCTGGACACGTGTCCATGGCATGGTGGTTGGCGTGAGATTAATTTCATTTAATCTCCCAACCACCTGCACATATCACATGCGTTCAGTACTGCTCACAATGCTCCATTATTGCTCTTCCCACGCTCTCATTTACACTCCCAATGCTCTCAACTCGCTCCATTATCTTCTTCTTTTCTCTCATTTCTCACACAATCTTCACAGCTCATCATCTCCTCTCTCTGAAATCTGAAAACCCTAGCCGCTCAACCTCTTTTCTGCCATTGTTCTTTTTTTTGAAATTGTGTTTTTTGTGTAGGTTTACTTGGCTAAATGAACTTTTAGCACAACTTGTTGTTCCAGATCAAGGTTTTTCCTTATTCGGTTTGGGGTTTTGCAAATGAAATCGATTTCATCACTTTTTTGAACTAAAATCACAACGTTTTAAGGGTCGGTTTTATGTTTGGCTGTTTGAAAACTGTGTTTTTTGTGTGCGTTTACTTGGCTAAATAATCTTTTATCACAACTTGTTGTTTCAGATCTAGGGTTTTCTTGATTTGGTTTGGGGTTTTGCAGACGAAAAAGATTTCATCGCTTTTTTTAACTGAAATCACAGCGTTTTAAGGGTCGGTTTATGTTTGGCTGTTTGAAACTGTGTTTTGTGTGTGCGTTTACTTGGATAAATTATCTTTTATCACAGCTTGTTGTTTCGGATCTAGGGTTTTCTTGATTTGGTTTGTGGTTTTGCAGACGAAATATATTTCATCGCTTTTTTGAACTGAAATCACTGAGTTTTAAGGGTCAGTTTATGTTTGGCTAGTTGATTTAGGGTTTCTTGAAGATAAACAGATGTTGTTTATGTACTGGATTCAGATCTAAGGTATTTCTCGTGTTGGATCTGTGGTATTTCCCATTGTTCTTGGGTTTTCCTGGTTGAAAACTGAATGAATGTGTCTGATTCTTGGCTTTCACTTGGATTTTTCAAGGTAAATGAACATGGGTTCGTAATTTTTTAACTGAAATTCATGCTCTTTGTGGTCTGGGTGCCGATCTAAGTTATATCGGGTGTTTTAACTGTGATATTTTCCATTTCTCTTCGGTTTATGTTGTTTTAAACTGATTGCATGCATATGTTAAAAGCTTATAATGATGTTCTTTTTTTTCTTGGTTCGGATCTATGGTTTTCCCTTGTATTAGATATGCCATATTAGCCACTGTTTGTTAACATTCTACTGACAATATCTTTTTGAACTGCCTCTGATGGATCATGGTGATAGGGTTGTGGCTGGTCAGGGTAAGTCTGTCCCTTGCCAACCCTTGAGTGAATCCGAGTTTGACTCTGAGTTTCAGTCTAGTTATGATCCCACATTATTTACTGTGCTTGATGACATTGAGTCACAACCAAAAACCAGTACTGTTTTCCCACCCCATTACCATGTCCTCGATACTGATTCATATGACTCTGGGATACCCCTATGGCCACACATTTTAGCCATGTACCTGAATTTATCCTGTACCACTCAGAATTATATGAGGATTCAGATGAAACACAGCCCCCTAATAATGATCCTAACATAACACAACCCCCTGATCTTGACAATGATTATGATGGAACCCAACCCCCTGATTCCGATGAAAACCTACCCCCTTATTTCGATGAAACCCAACCCATTGATTCTGATGAAACCCTACCCCCTGATTCTGTGTATGGAACCCTACCCCCTGATACTGACCCTGATGAAACACAGCCCCCTGATCCTGACATTGATTCCGATGAAACCCGACCCCCCGACTCTGATGAAACCCAATCCCCTGATTCTTATAAATCAGATTCATCTGAATCATGGTGTGATCCACATCCTTCGGTGTATTTCAAGGGTAATGAACTCCCTAAGTATGGCGAGCCAGGTTTCTGGGAAACTGGGGCTTGTCTTTATCCTGGTAACTGGCCAAAAAATCAGGCAAAAAAGTGATTATGATGCTGGAAAAATAGTGTCATTATCCACAGGTATGGCTTTTTGGCTAATTTTCTGTTCTGATCTAACTTTGTTATTTCAAATTGTTGTACATATACTAATTGTTTGCCTCTTAATGCATGATTGTTTATACATTGTGGGTGTTGTTGGCTTTTACAGCAACTACTTTATTGTGTGTTTGCCTGTGGTTACCTGTTTGCTACTTGGCTATGATAGCACATGTGCTGCTTGTTATATGCTGGTTTTTTTTTTAAATCTTGGTGATGTTTTACTTCAAACATGCAACCACTCAGATTTTGACTCAGATTCAGTTGAAACCTTAGGTGACTGTTTCCCATTTTTCAATTGAATCTGAACAGAACCTGAGTTAGGCAAGGCATGTTTCAGATCAGGGGCAATAATGGGAGCAGTAAATTGTGATGCATGTTCAGGTGGTTTATATATGCTGCCATGCAGTGTAGTCGCTAGACTTACCTAATCTTGAAAGGGCATTTGTTTATTGATTTCATAGCTAATATGTGTGCTCGTTGCGTATGTGTTGGTTGGACCTATAACTTATGATGTAGATGTGATGAATGAATAAACATACAGCCATGCTTATTAGTTTCTAAACTTATCTGATCTTGGCTGGGCATGATGTGATTAAACCCAACTCTGAAATTATTTGCTAAGTTGACTATGTTTTAGTTGTTAGCCACCTATGATGATACCTTGCATGAACACTTTGGCAGCAACCATGTTTTTACAAACATTAGGATGGCAGTTTTATAGTGTTTCTCACTGAGTTGTTATATGTGCTACTTGCCATTCATCCCGGTTATAATGGTTTATCATTCTGGACTAACCTATTTTGCCTCATACATAGAAAAATATTTTAAACAAAAGCTTCTAAAAAAATGGAGTATAGCTCTCCCACATTTTACAAGGTTGCCCTATAAACATACCTTATCAAAATAACTTGTATGTTTGCCCTAGACCTGAATCTAGAAGCACAACCCTACAAAGTTACATCAGTTGCATGCCTACAGTAACTCCATCATAATCACCAGATCCTGTATATTCCCAATTCTGCCAATGGTCACCATGTGTTCCAAACAAGCCCTTACCAACTCAGAATCCACAATCAAATTGTGGGATAGCAAACCAAGCCTTCTTAGCCTTTCCTTTCCCATATGTGGCAGTTTGAAGTCATTACCACCCCTGCATTTCATGATTTCTACCATAAAACTTTGCAAGTTTAGGAATATCTTGTCTATGACCCTAGGATCCTCCCTCTCAAAAGCATCATGCACAGCTTGTAGTAGTCCATCTAGGTTTTGGCTTGGGTTTTGCTGTTGTAAACTTTGAATTGAGGTAAAAAAACCCAAGTCTAGAATGTTTAAATCAGGTGATTTGGCAGATTGGCAAACTAATTGAATGTTAAATCCATCCGAGGTGGCTGCAGCTCAAAAGTCAGGGTCATTTGCAAATATGTGGGTAGGGGGCATTATCTTGCTGTATGAGAATGTTTTTGCTTGCCCATACTGGCTATTTTTCCTTTATAGCTGGTATGAGTTCATTGATAAGCTTGTGTCTAATTACATCTCGGGTGATGGATGTTATGGGTTGTGGCATCATGGTTCCCCTAGGTTTATTTACAGTTGTGTACTTGGCTGCTACATAATCAACATAAGGAAACACACCTATTTTTCCATCAAACATTACATTACCCTCTATGTCAAATATAAGTCTACACACAGCACATAGAAACATGAGTTTTGGTATGTAATACTGATACGAATTAGGTTTATTTATTTTTATTTATTTATTAGGATTTTTAGAAGATAACACTATACTCTTTTTCCCACTGGATTTTTTAATGAGGTAGTGTGATCATTTATTTTATTTTAGAATAAGGCCTATTAATTCTGCCATGTTGGCCTTAGAAGAATTAATGTTTCGGTCATGCATTTATTTTAGTATTTAGAATATTCAGTTCTGATTTGATTAGAATTAGATTTAGTAAGATTAGATAAGGCAATATTCCTTCAAGATTTATCTTGAAGAATATAGTCATTTATTTTAGGTAGTCTAGTCAATATGGTTTTAGCTTCTTAAAGCTGCCATAATCATTTTCAGTTTCTTATTTGTATTTTTTGAAGAACATACCTATGTACTATAAATAGGGGTGGTATTCAGCATTATTTTTACCTAACAACCTTTCATCAATCAAATATACAACCTTTTGATTCATACTCTTTGCTTGCGAGCTATTCCATTGTTGCTTAACCCCGAGGGCTAGTTAAGTATCAATAAACCTTGTAATCTGATCCTGAGGGCTAGTTAGAGAGCAAGTCGAAGTTAGGCGTACCCCAAGGGCTAGACTCCTGAATTTCGTGCGAGATAGTGCGGGTTTGCAGATCCCTTCACTAGATCAAAGATATTGATTCCGCAAATCGTGAGTCTCTTCACAAGGAGATTTATATCAGTTGGTATCAGAGCAAAGCAAAAGATCCTTGGACGAGTTCATCAACAGGGATTTCGAGTTTTGTTTTTGAAAAAAAATAATTAAAAAAATCATCTTTCAGCTTCCGCAGCCAGTCTTCAACACCGCCAGTCTTCAACACCGCCGCCGGTGAGCTTCATCTCCGGCAACTCCGTCATCTCCACCGCCGCTCAGCTCCATCTTCGACCGGTCACTGCCATCCGCTACTGCCGCCTTCGATTAGTATCTCAGACGAATTCGCCGCCGCACTTCCGCCCTGTTCCGCCTCCGAACAACCTCAGATCTGCTCGCCGCTAGTTCTTCTCCGACCAATTCCGAACGTCACTTCTCCATCTCCACCCATCAGAAGCTACCGTCCATCGTTCCTCAGATCGTGAACAGCTTTGACGCCGACCGACCGCCGAAGCCGTCATCTGCTCTCCGTCTTCTGCAACTCCGATCGCCGCCGGTGTGCCGCCCTTGACCACCACTGATTCGCGTCAACACCGGCCAGGCCTGCTTCCTTTGTATTCTCGGTCGTCTTCAGGATCTTCAGGAGCGAGTTACAGTGCCGGCAAAGACACAGTCCGGTGAACAGAAGTTCAGTGCAAGGAAGAAGGTTTGTACGTGTCCATCACGCGCCAATTCATAGCCAAAGCGCGTGGGAATCACACACGAGTCACTTGAGGTGCGTGTTTTACACGCGAGAAACAACCAGCAGCTTTTCTTCTCGCGATCTTATCATTATATCGTGATATTTTCAATATCTCGTGGGTTGATTGGTTTTCTTGGCAGCAGTTTTTTATCGCGAGTTGAAGCCACATCAGCATCCAGTCACTTCCTAGTCAGCGTTTTGTCACTATTTTATTAGCAGTTCTTCACAGGGATGGCTTGGGACGTTAATCTACAGTTATTTTTATATCGTTCACGTTTCGAGGATGAAACTTTTCGACCTCGGAGGGAATGATACAAATTAGGTTTATTTATTTATATTTATTTATTAGGATTTTTAAAAGATAACACTATACTCTTTTTTCCACTGGGTTTTTTAATGAGGTAGTGTGATTATTTATTTTATTTTAGAATAAGGCCCATTAATTCTACCATGTTGGCCTTAGAAGAATTAATTTTTCGGTCATGCATTTATTTTAGTATTTAGAATATTCAGTTCTGATTTGATTAGAATAGATTTAGTAAGATTAGATAAGACAATATTCCTTCAAGATTTATCTTGAAGAATATAGTCATTTATTTTAGGTAATCTAGTTAAATATGGTTTTAGCTTCTTAAAGCTGCCATAATCCTTTTCAGTTTCTTATTTGTATTTTTTGAAGAACATACCTATGTACTATAAATAGGGGTGGTATTCAACATTATTTTTACCTAACAACCTTTCATCAATCAAATATACAACCTTTTGAGTTCATACTCTTTGTTTGTGAGCTATTCCATTGTTGCTTAACCCCGAGTGCTAGTTAAGTATCAATAAACCTTGTAATCTGATCCTGAGGGCTAGTTAGAGAGTAAGTCGAAGTTAGGCGTACCCCGAGTGCTAGACTCCTGAATTTCATGCGAGATAGTGCGGGTTTGCAGATCCCTTCACTAGATCAAAGATATTAGTTCCGCAAATCGTGAGTCTCTTCGCAAGGAGATTCATATCAGTATCAAATACTTGCTTTGGGTGATTCTATATGGTTCTGGTTCATTGGGACCAAAAATATACCTCATTGTAGCCTCTGTCATGTAGAACCACTTTTCATCGATGTGTATGATGTTGTGCATGGTCTTGAATTGCATGTTGCACTCCAGTTTGCTTAAACACCATTCTTTCTGGGCTCTTGTTAGGCATGAATGAACTGCATTTGTGTGTCTTCTTATCTCCTTGCTTGCTATTGCTCTGTGTGCTACTTTTACCAGCATTCAACATGGCCGCTGTGCTTCGGCATGTATGCCTGAACTTGAGTGGCAATGCCATTAGAGCCTCCAGGTCGATTGGCTTTTTGCTTCTTCCACTGCGCCCGTGTCTTCTTGAACGGGCACGCACACAACCTCACCACTTTGAAGTTGCTGCCTAACTCGCGCCCAGATTGTGCTGACAGTCCTCACTGAGCATGACCATTTTTCTGCTGCCTCCACTCTGTTGTTCTTCTGAAGCTGCCCATTTTTTATGTGTTGAAGGAGAAAATGTGCAATCTCCTGCCTTTGTTCATCAGTGAGGTTTCTCCCCACCATCATAGCTCTACTATTGCTTAATGATGAAGATCAGAAAAATTGTGGGTTCTGGTTTTCTGAATTTGGCCAGTTCTGGAATAACTGACCAAGTATTTCTGAGGGTTTTATTTTGTTTCAGTGAGTTGTGAATGAGAGATGTTATAAATGCTCTTTTTATAGATGAGTTTTCAGGATTTTGGTGGTTGTGAACTGTGTACGAAAAATTGTAAAGTTGACTCTAAAACTGAAAATTTTAGAGCCAGACATTAAATTTTGGAGGGAATAATTAGTGCTTATACAATTTTTAGCACTGTGTTTTTGAGTCATTTTGGGGCACTTAAATTCTGACTTTTAGCACTTATAATTTCAGCTTTTAGATTGAAAAAGTGTTCTTTTGACACTATTCTATTTTGCCTCCACTTTTCTCTTTCTTGCAAATTATTCCTGGACGGAGGGAGTATGTGTTTTCTAACGGTACTTTCAGCCCTTCCGATCTAGTAATTCGAACAAGATTGGCCGCTCTGATAACTAGATTAGGAAACAGAAATCGTTGGAAATCACAGAAGGCAACAATATCTCTGAGTCGGGATGTTATCTGGGCCGCCGGAAGAGATATGGGTAACAAAGATAAGAAGAAAGAAGAAGTAGAGCGGAAGGGTATAACGATGGAGGAAAGTAGGGTTGTAGGAAATGAGATTGTAACACCAAACACAGTTTTCAAGCTCAGTGAAATAGATGAGAATTCAACAGTGGAGAATATGGAGCAGAGATAAAAATTGTCTTGGGGTGAGGAAGTTGAGCAGGAAATTGAAGAACACATAAAACAGGAATTGTGGAGCGGGATTGTCGGAGATGGCGAGGTAAAATATTACGAACCGACTATGGTGGAAGGGTTGTCAATGGGGAAAATATCAGTGAAGAATGTTCAAGAGAGTATTAATCAATGGGAAGATACAACCGTGTGCAGAATTTTGGGAAGCAATCCTCCATTTAAGGTGATGGAAGGCTATTTCTTCAATATCTGGGGTAAGATAATAGCAAAGGCATGGCAGTTAAAACCTATGATTTTTATGGTGAAATGCTTAAGTATCAGTGTTAGAGATGAATTACTTGTTGGTTGTGTTGTGTTCTTCGATAGTAAACCTATGATTCTACTAGCTTGGGGAACAAATTGTGAATCGGATTAGGCAGTTACTGTCCCTTTTTAGATTCAGCTCCCAAACTTGCCCCTGGTTTTTGGCAGCCTACAATCATAAGTAAAATTGTAAGCCCACTAGGTAAGCCAATTTGCTTGGATAGAATGACCAAAGAAAAGGAGAGATTAACCTTTGCCCATGTCAAACTAGAGATGAAAATCAGTGACAAAATATCTGAAAAGATACAGTTCCTAAATGAGAGAAAGGTGATAGTCAGTCAGGAGATTAATTATGAATGGAGGCTGGTTAAATGTGGAAGTATAATGGCATCAGGAGGCAGCATGTAGAAAACAGGAACTGGAGAGGCCAAAAACAAACCAGATATACATTCATGTAAAATAGAAGGTTCATGAGGAGAAATCAGATAAGAGTGGAAAGGAGATTCAGCCTGCAAGAGATGAGATTCAGGGATGGAAAAGGAAAGGATCAGGTGAGGAGGACTGATGGAGGTTTTGAAAGGCAGAACTCATGTACTAGCCACAATTTATTAACTGATCCACAATTTATATGATTGATAGGGTTGTATGCTAGAACATTAGGGGTTAAATAAGTGTGACAAACACAGGAAATTTACCGGATTTTGAATGGAGAATAGGGTTGGGTATTTAGGGTTATTGGAAACAAAAATTAAAGAGGAAAATCAAAAATAAATCTGGAGTAGTATTGGTCTTGGTTGGGAGACGATAACTAACAGTAGCTTGGCAAAAGGTGGAAGAATATGGTTATGTTGGAGAAAGGATTATATGGAGATAATAGTGCTAAATATGGGAGCACAATGGATAGGCACTAAACTTGATCATGAAAGGGAGAAATCAGGTTATATACCTCACTATTGTTAAAGGTTATAACATTGTGTATAGGAGAGAACTACTGTAGGATTTCATTAAATCTTGGGACTCAGACATGATAAATCCTGGGTGATATTGGGAGATTTTAATACCCCCCTGTAAATGATGGACATGCTGGGAGGCAAAGAAGTCGAGGAGGATGAAGTAGTGGACTTTTAGGAGGTAATGGGGGAGAAGTAGTTAACTGAAATGAAAACACTGGGGCAGTTATATACATGGAGCAATATAGAACTGAATGGGAAATAAGACAAAGTAGAATCGACAGAGGTATTGTGAATCAAATTTGGTTGGGGAAACTGTGTAGTTCTTATTGTGAAGTAACGGCAGAATTGCTCTCAGACCATCATCCCTTGATCTTACATTGGCAGGAGAGTAAACAAGGGAATTAGAGGGGATTCAAATATTTTGACGTGTGGGAATTATCACCAGACTTCGAAGATATTGCAAAAAATGTATGGAAATGGAGATCAGTGGACACCTTGAAGAATCTATCTGAAAGACTGAAAATATTGGAAGGGCCTCTGCTGAAACTTAACAGGAGGGAATTTTCTAACATAGATCAAAAGGTGAAAAGGGCTAAGGAGATCTAGGTAAAAGCTCAGGAATTTTTGAATGATTTGCCAGGGAATATTGAAAGACAGAAGGTAGAAGCAGATGCTAGAAAAGAAGTGGAGAAGCTGGAAGAGGCAGAATATTGGTTCTTGCAATAGAAAGCCAAAACCCAGTGGCTTAGGGAGGGGGATATGCCAACTAAAATGTTTTATTCGGCTATGAAGAGCAGACAGTACAGAAACATCATTGTGAACATAATGGTGGATGGAGAATAAATTTCAAATCAAGAAAAGATAGAGAAGTATCTGGTGGAGTATTTCAGGATAAATCTGGGGATCAGTGGTAAATCTAGCACCATTGATAACTCAGTGCTGGAAATGGGAGGCACTTTATCAGTGAGGCAGTAGGCAATACTGATTGCTCCAATAACTGGTTCAGAAATTAAAAAGGCCTTGTGGAGTATCAATGGGAATAAAATTCCAGGAGCTGATGGCTCTATTTTAGCAAATTTTTCAAGAGCACTTGGAAAATTACTGGGGATGGATTGGTGAAAGCTGTGCAAAGCTTTTTTAATGGGAAAGAAATTCCAGGTATTCTGAATAAAGCTGTTCTAACTCTGATTCCTAAAGTTCCAAATCCTCATATTGCATCTGAATATAAACCTATATCCTGCTGTTTTGTGGTTTATAAAGTTATTACTAAGGTGCTTTGTGATAGAATTAGTGAGATATTGCATGTTATAATTAGAAACAATTAGAATGCATTTGTGAAGGGAAGGCATATATCACATAATATATTTCTAACTCAAGAACTTTTGCACAAATATAACTTGGAAAGCATGAAGCCTAGTTGTGTGGTGAAAGTTAACATTAGTAAAGCTTTTGACTGTGTTAATTGGGAGTTTTTAATTAAGTGTTTGAGGCTTTTAAAGTTCCTAGATTAGATGGTGGAATGGAGTAGGGGAAGCACAATGAACTCTCAGTTTTGTTTGACCTTGAATGGCTGTTAATCTGAAACTTTTGTGGGAAAAAGAGGGGTTAAACAGGGTGACCCTCTTTCTCCTTTACTGTTTGTCATTAGCATGTAATTTTTTTATAGACTTATGGCATTACATTTTAGAAGGAAGAACATTGACTACCATCAGACAGAGATGTAGCAGGGGCAATTCATACTCTTTTGTTCGCTGAGGACCTGTTAATCTTCTATGGTGCAAAAAAGAAGTCAATGGAAGGGGTGAAAGGAAGTTTGGCTGAATTCATGAATGTGAGTGGGCTAGCAGTTAGTGAATAGAAGTCCAACATTTCTCTCTCCAAGATGGAAGATGAGAAAAAGTTGTTTCTGGCTGAGATTCTGAAAGTTAAGCAGGGGAGGTTCTCTATGCAGTATCTGGGATTACCCTTCTCACAAACCAAATGGTGTAAAGGAGATTGTGAAAAGTTGATTGATAGTATAAGGAAGAGATTAAAGTGCTGGAGTTATGAAAGATTGTCATATGCTGGGAAAGTACAATTGATCAATACTGCATTACTTAGCATAGCTAGCTATTGGTCTAGCATTTTCAGTATCCCTGAGAGTGTGCGTGAAAGAATTGTAAAAATTTGTAGATGATTCTTGTGGGTAGAGAGGAAGGGAATATGGGTTATACTCCAGCTGCTTGGCTTTCTCTTTGCAGAATTAAGAAGACAGGGGGAATTGGGATCAAAGACTCCTCAATCTGGAATAAAGCAACAATTTGGACACAAGTGTGGGATCTGCAAGCCAAGAAAGATATTCTTTGGGTGAAGTGGATCCACGCTTACTACCTGAAGAGTATGAACTTTGATGATTACAAATACACACTGAGCAATAGCTGGGCTTGGAAGAATATCTATAAGTTGAAGGATAAATACATGCAGAAAATGGGGGCATGCTGTGATAAGTGGAGAAAACTGAAAGTGAGGTCAGTTTATAATGTTATGAAAGAAAATGAAGATGTTTATATCTACTACAAGGTGATCAGGTACAAAAAGATTCTTCCCAAACATAGATTTTTTTTGGTGGATGCTTATGAATGGATGTCTCCCCACAGTGGATAGGCTGCAGGCTCATAGTGTAGTCAAGCAACAACAAAAATGTGTTTTATGTTATCAAGATGATGAGAGTGCCATATATCTTTTCACAGGATGCAGCTATCTAAAGGAAATATGAAGAAGGCTGGGAATTGCAGGTCTGGAGAATATGAGGAAGCTCAGAAGGCAGCTTCTGATTGCAGAAAGGAGAAGGATGGATAAAAAGATGATGTTGATGACTTATGTCTTGTATAGAGTGTGGAACGAATGATGTAAAAGGATCTTTCAGAATGAGAAACTAAAATTGGAGACTCTTGTAGCAGAGATTGAAGATGAGCTGAAATGGAGATCAAGTTTCGAGTGGAAGAATGCCTTGGATGAAGAAGCCTGTTGCTCGGTTGTATAGCAGAAATTGAGTTGTAAATGGTAGTTAATTTGTTTTTCATTTTTGGCTGAAACTTGGGCCGGGAAGGGGATGTAAAAGGCTGGAGTTTAAGGCCTAAATCTCTTTCTTTTCAGTTGATCTTAAAGTGCACAATTTTATTACAAAAATAATAATTGGGCTCAGTACGGACAATTAACCTACATTAACCTTGGACCAGGGCTGAGTATTAACCCATCATGACTCTAGGCCTTAGAACATATTGGCTCCGTTTTGTATTAGGTTTTTCACCGCCGTTTTGATTGTCTTTTGGCGGTTGGCGGTTTTCGCTTGGTCAAACCGCTAATGAATATGAAAAAATCGTTTGGCTTCTTGGCTTTTTCACTTAGTGTTTCCGCCAATTATAAAACATTAATAATAGTAGCATTTTTTTAGCATTTGACTTTTACCATTAACAAATACTTTTTTTAACCCTCTACATTTTTATCCTAATGTTATTCCATCAACTGCTTATAATCCATTAACAAAAACCAATACTAAAGTATGAAACTTTCTAATTGTATTTTACGGTGTTTTAAAATTTTATATTATTATTATCTTATATTATAATAGTTTGTTGAGTGTGATCATTTTTATTAAATATTTATGTGAATATTTAGATGACTCGAATTGGACATTAATCAAGTTTTATTTGAATATTTAGACGTTAATCTTATATTTTTAATAATTCTGTAGTTTTTTATAATTTGTGTTATTTAGAAATCTGAAATATGTTTTAATTCCATATATATCTTTATATTAATAGAGTATTGTAATTTTTAGTTTCAAATAAGGCAAAGTTTTAGGAAGTACCATTTTTTCATAGACTTATGGAAAGACGGGGTTTAATTAGAATAATAAAAGATAAAATATTTTAGTTGCAATATTAAAAATTCATTATGCAACTTGTAGTAGTTATAAAGTTTATAACCCAATTCATGCAACCCAAAAGTTTTATCTTCATTTCTTCTAATTTGCAATTTAAACCTTGGTCTTTCCATGACTAATGGAAAGACTGTCTTTCAAGAGACAGAATCTTTAAATATAATAATAATTTCTTATATCTAATGAATATAAGTCAACTAATATAGTTTATATTTATTCTATTATATTAATGCTCATAATGAATAATAGTAAAAAACATATTTGAAATAAATTATAAATACATTGTTTTGAATATTTGTGAATACATTAAATAATTTAAAATAAATTATGTTTATATTAATGAAAAACAATAATACAATCACAAAGTCTTACTTTAGGTAGTCAAACTTTAGCTAGGTCCTATTATGCAATTAATATAAATATGAAATTTGGAGTGAGGTTTTTAAAAATATGCCAATAAATTTAAGGACCCGTTGTGCAATTATCAAACTACTATAAATATCACAAAAAATTCAGAATTTATATTTTTCTTTTTATCCCTCCTCCGATCAACAGTAACCGCTTCGCTGCTTCTTCTTTTGGCGACGACGCAGTGAAGCTAGGGCAACCTGCCGCCGCTCAATCGATTCTGCAACGAACGATCTACATGTTTCTACAACCGGTTCTGCAACGAATGATCGAGGCTTTGCAATGCTCAACAGGTTCTGCCTAGATCTAAGCTTTTCAGTCGCCTCCTCCTCTGATTAACAGCAACGACGGTGCATTCACATCGAGTCTGCGATGGGACGCCGATGACACTACGAAAGTGGTGAGCTTCGGTCGGAAGAACGGCAAGGCGATCGCGATGGTGACTAATTGCAGTGGGAAGGACCAACGACTAATTGTAGCGGTGAAGGACTAACGACTACTTGCAGCAGAAATGGTTAATTACAAGCGACGATGGGGCTAGGGTTTCAGAAACGAGGGCTAAGGCAACAAGAGAGCTAGGGTTCCGGCAATGGTGGAGAAGCTGACGGAGGCGAGGCGACGACGCGCGTCATTGGAGAAGATGCTCTCACGTGCAGACACGCTTTGGCGGCAGCGGATGGAGACGACGTCGCTTAACGGTGGTGGTGGCTGACGGCTGAGCTTCTGCTCATGAGAGGTAAGGTTTACTTTCATGTTTTATTTTATTCAAAGATATGCTGAGGTTTATTTTGTTTGTTGACTGAATCAATGATCAATAAGTGTCCTTCGGTGTAGTGGTTATTGCTCTTGTTGAAGATATTAGAGTTCTGGAGTTCGAGTCTTGTTGTTACTTTCGTGTTTTATTTTACTCAAACAGATGCCGAGGTTTATTAATTTGTTGACTGAACTTATGAACAATAAGTTTCCTTTGGTGTAGTGGTTTTTACGCTTGTTGATAATGTTAGAGGTTTGGAGTTCGAGTCTTTTTATGACCTCTAATTTTGGAGAATTTATGTTTTGTAGTTACAAGCTGGGGTTTACTTTTATTTAACCAATTCTATGTTCAATAAGAGTCTTTGGTGTAGGGGTTATTGGTCTTGGCTTTGAGGTTAATAGGCCTTGGTTCAAATCTCCCTAGATTTTTTTTTTAAAGAATTTTTACTCTCGAGCACCTGTATCTTTTTGTTGATGTTTTAAACTTTTTTTTTCTCTTATGTTGATATTTTTCTTTAGAAAAAAGTGCTTTTATAACCCTACCTAGTTGTCATAAGTGCCAATATAACCTTTCAATATTCGAAAGTGCCAATATAACCCTATATAGTTAGTGAAAGTGTCAATATAACCCTATTAGTTTTAAGGATGTGCTGATATAACCCAACAAACATTAGAAATGTACATATATAACCTTACAAACATTAGGGATGTTCTGATATAACCCAATAAGACTGCATAATGTGCTGATATAACCCTACCTGATTTCAACAAACTATGGCGTTCCAACTAACTATGCGGGTAAAATTATCCACCCAATTTCAGAGTTAGCCCAAAGGGTATTTTGGTCAATTTACATAGAGTCAATGCTGAAAAATTGAGGTCAATGCTGGAAATGGGGTCTGAGGGTTATATTGGCACTTTCATTAATTAGTTAGGGTTATATTTGCACTAAAAATTATCATAGGGTTATATTGGCACTTACTCAAGTAGATAGGGTTATATTAGCACTTATCCTTTTCTTTATTCGGGTGAGATTTAATTAATGTGAGTTGAGGTTCCGTAGTTTTCTTTTTGGGTGATATATATTGATATTTGTAGTTTTTTTATTTTCTCATGTTGATGTTTTTTAATTTACGGCTGAGGTTTTGGTAATATGAATTGATGTTTGTAGTGTTTTTTTGTTATGTTGTTGTTTTTCATTTTCCGGATGAGGTTCAAGTGTTAGGACTTGATGTTTGTAGTTTTTTTTTAAAAAAATCGTTGATGTTTTATGATTTTCAGAGTGAATAATTTATACTCTTGAGGTACAGTAGTTTTTTTGTTGATGTTTTTAGTTTTTTTTCCTCTCATGTTGATGATTTTCATTTTCTAGATGAGTTTTATGTGATAGGGTTGATCTTTGTTGCTTTTTGATGATATGATTGATTTTTTGTAGTGTTTTTTCCCTTATGTTAACGTTTTTTTTTGTTAGTGCTTCAAATGAAGGTTGTAGGTGCTTATTTTATCACTTGTGTGCGTTATGAAAACAAATTGGTGCTTAGAGTACAACTTGTAAGGGGTTCAATTGTTGTTTGTCAGTGATTCAATCATTGCTTGTTAAGAGTTGATGTTTATAGTTTTTTTGATGATATGGTTGATTTTTTGTAGTATTTTTTTCCTTACTTTTCTTTTTTTAGTGCTTGAAATGTAGGTTGTAGATGCTTATTTTATAATGTGTGTGCTATGAAAACAAATTGGTGCTTAATGTACAACTTGTAAGTGCTTCAATCGTTGCTTGTTAGGACTTGATGTTTGTAGTTTTTTTTATGATATGGTTGATTTTTTGTAGTGTTTTATAAAAAAAAATGACAATTTAGCTTTGTTGATGTTTTTATGATTTCCAATTATTTTTTGTTTGTCGTAGTCGAAGTTTTTTTCCTTCAATTTTTGGTTGATTTTTATTTGAATTTATATATATTTTTTGCTGTTTTATTTAATTTTTAAATAGTTTTTGCTGCAGATTTAAGTTGATGTTTTATGACTTTTTGATGAGGTTATGATATTTTTTGCTAATGTTTCTGCATTTTTTTGCTACAGTTTTTTTTTTGCAGATTGCAAGTGGCAGGAAAATTATGGAAAAAAATTGGATGAAAAGGCCCCTGGAAAGTTATTAGCGATAGGTCCCTATAAAATAATTAGAGATATGCCCATGACAAATTATTAGAGATAGGTTCATGGAGTTAGAATATTGTTAGAATTGTAGAAAGACCCAGCCAATAGTTTAGGCTGGCTCACAGGATACCATCTCTAATAAAATTTGTAAAATAAGTTTATAAATAATGAAGGATTGTCATGTCCTGAAATGTCATTTTTGCATAAAATCGCTAACAGCTAACAGTTACATTTGTCAAACACTTTAATAAACAAGTAATGGTCAAACAGCTAAAACAAACAGTTAGCACAAACAACTAATTAAATCAGTTAAATAAAACAGCCAACAGACAACCCCTAACAACTACCTTCTATCCCTAGGATACGATAAATCTTGATTAGTATTAATATTGAAGGATACTTATAAATTTAAATTTAATATTTAATAACAACTAACTCCTAAAATAATGAATAGCGAATAAAACAACTATAAAAGCATCATTTAGGACATGATTAGGATGTGATTGTATTGTACTATGCCTGATGAAAGTTAAAGTGTGCAGTTCGAAATGAGACGGAAGAAGTATATACGATCATATAAATATCTCAAATGTGCCCTATATGAAGGCTATAATTTTCAGGCATAGTACAATACAATCACATCCTAATCATGTCCTAAATGATGCTTTTATAGTTGTTTCATCATTAGTAAAAACAATTCTGCAGTGTAAACACAACATGCATACGCGGACTTGTTTTGGTAGAAAATCAGGCTTATTGTTTAGGCCACACTAATTTTTGGTAGAAAATCAGGCTTATTATTCCTGCCACACAAATTAATCTAGCTTCCCATTCTTTATTTGCACTCTAACTAAAACAGTTTAATTAATTCTTCGTTCAAATGATGTAATACAGATACAAAGAATAGGGAAAGTCTCAGGAAAGACGGCATTTCCATAAGTTTATGGACCGTTCTCAGGAGCATTTGCATTGACTGTTGTAATTTTTTATAAAATTTAAATATTGCATTTTATAAGTTAAAAAAAGTAATAATATGTATTTGAATGTGAAAATATAAAAATATATGATATAAAAAAATATTTTAAAAATATTTTAAATTTTGTATGTACTTTAAAAAATGCAATATATAAGGTAAAAAATATGTGGCATATTCATAAGCTTATGGGTCAGGTGACCCACTCTAAAGAATATTGGAAATTATTTGCTTTCCTTAAATAGAATATCTCCTTAATTAGAATGGCTTGTGTAAATTATTTTATGTGTGTCTCTGTATGATCGCGTATATAGTACACGTATGCGAATGGCCCCATTGCAGAATTTTAAGTATCTTCGACTGATGTTTCCTAATTTTGACGATGTAGAGTACTTCCTTGCTCGATGGACTTCACTTCTTTGTTTAGATTCTAATACTTCGATCAACATCTCAAATTGAACTTCAACATTAAGTAAGGAAAGATAATATACCTCAATATTTCATTGAGTCTAGAAAAAAGAGGTACGCAATTGTATTATTGACTAAGGAATGAAATCTTGTTTCCTAAAATAAGTTTCTCCTTCCACCAATTGTATATTTCATATAAACACATCAACATGGGTAACTTTAGAACGCAGATTTCTGAAGCCGGTCGACGATGGAAGGTGAGCAGCAGGGTGGTTTTGGCGATGATATTGCAATTTCAATACCAATTTTAGTTGCAAGTTTTGAAGGCTCAAAAGGAACAGATTCCGGGTTGCACGGTGCGAACTCGGATGCTGCCATTGCTTCAAACGGGGCGACAATCCGACGCAGGCATACTGAGCCGAGTTCAACCAGCCCAACCATGAAAAGGTTCGCATATTATCCTACCAGATCACGAGTGCTGCAAGTTGAAGAATCTCATTCATTTAGCTCCAATCTCAACCCTGAGAGCAGCACAAGTTCGCATGCCAGAAACTCACTTTACAAAAAGATCGAGTCCATGAAATCAGGTATTCTACGACCAGAAACAAACAAGGACGAGGATGATGATGATTCCAACAGTATAGATGAAAGGGATGATAATGATGATGTCGAAGATGAGGCGGAGGAGACGAATGGCTTTGGGGAGGATCAGAATGGTGTTGAGGGTGAAAAAAAACCTCGGAAGTGCAGGCACATTGGTAAGAAACTGAAAGCCTTCGATGTCATCATGGAGTGGATACTGTTTTCTTGTATTGTGGCATTGTTCATTGCCAGCTTTTATGTTGATGGTCTCAAGGCTCGATTCATTTGGGGTTTGGAGATTTGGAAGTGGTGTGTGCTTGTTGCAGTGATCTTTTGCGGCCGTTTGGTGACCAAGTGGGCTAAAGATGGCATTGTTTTCTTGATTGAGTCCAAATTCTTGTTCAATGAGAGAGTTGTGTACTTTGTTCATGGTGTGAAGAGGAGTGTGCGATTTGCAGTTTGGCTGGCATTAGTACTTCTGGCTTGGGTTCTGTTAATCGACAAACACCATGTTAAGGATTCACCAAAGACCGCCAAGGTTCTCAACTTTATCACAAAGGCTCTTGTTTCAGCTCTCCTCGGTGCAGTCATGTGGATGGTGAAGACTTTGCTAGTGAAGTTCATAGCTGCATCTTTTCATGTCAAGACGTTTTTCGCGAAAATCCGCGAAGCTATCTCAGATGAGTATGTTCTTTGGACACTTTCAGTTCCGCGGTCCATTGAACACAAAGGACACGGAGGCCATGTTCAGGCCAGTTGTGGGATTTCATGGTTGAAGCTTCCTAAGTGGATGAAAGGCCAAAAGAAAAACAGCGGCATTCAACAAATTCAACAGGATGAGAGTATTACTTTAAGGAAACTAGGCAGGATGAAGCCTGGAAAAATGCCAGCCTCCACAATGGGACAGTTGATTGATAGGGTGAAGAGCTCCAAGTTGTCAATTGTTTCCAGTGCTCTCCACGGGGATGTCGGTGATAATGGAGGTGAGCAGACGGAGATCACTAGCAGATTGGAGGCCGAAAAAGCTGCTTCTCTCATATTCAAGAATGTTGCAAATAAGGATCATCCCATGTAAGACTTTGTTTACAATGTCATATTGCTTCTGTTAGTCTTGTTTTTTACGATTTTTGACCTTTCTGTGTTTGTAGGTACGTCACAAAGGAGGATCTCTTGGAGTTTGAAAACAAGCAGAATAAAGATTGCCTAAATGAGTGGTTCCTCAAAGTGGCAGAAGAAGGGCAGATTACTGAGACCAGTTTATCCGAATGGGTGGTATGTGTTGTGGAATTCACCTATTTGATATGCATGATCAAAGTTTTACTTGATTTGAATAGAGTTGGGGAAACTCATATTGCTTATAATTTATAATCTTTATATTCATGTAAAATTGAACCATCAAAACTCAAAGGGAGTAACCATTCATTAATATCCAGGTGAACATGTACAAGCAAAGGGAGTATCTATCACATTCGCTAAAAGATGCAAAAACAGCTATTGAGGAGCTTAACAGAATACTTTCTGGGCTTGTAGTGATCTTGATTGTCATTATGTGGTTACTTCTGATGGGATTCGCGACGACCAAAGTACTATTGTTTTTCTCATCTCAAATCTTACTGGTCGGCTTCATGTTTGGCAACACCTGTAAGAATCTGTTTGAAGCCATGATTTTTGTGTTTATCATGCACCCTTTTGACGTCGGGGATCGCTGTGTCATTGAAGGAGTTCAGGTAGGAATTTCCCGAAAACTTGCAGCAAAATGAGTTATTTCTTTCTTAACTGATCAGGGAACAAATTGTATGTTACAGATGATAGTTGAGGAGATGGATATCCTGAAAACCGCATTTCTGAGATATGACGGCGAGATGATTTACTATCCCAATGCTGTTCTTGCAACCAAAGCCATCAGTAATTTTAACAGAAGCCCTGAGAAGATGGGGGATTCTGTTTGTTTTGATATTGATGTCTCTACTTCAGTTGCAAGTATTGAAGCTCTCAAGGATAGGATTAAGATGTAAGCCTTCCTCTTTCTATCACATCTTGCTCTTTTGCACATACTTTTCTATGATACAAATAGCATAAACCGCATAGATTAATGACAGGTACTTGGAGGAGGAGAAACCACATCATTGGCATCCTGACCATTCTCTGCAAATCAAGGAGATTGAGAATATGAACAAGATGAAAATGGCTCTCTATATCACTCACAGAATGAACTTCCAAAATTATGGGGAGAAGACGAATAGAAGAACTGAACTTATACTGGCCCTCAAGCAGATGTTTGAAGATATTGGGATTAAGTATCATCTTCTCCCTCAACAATTGGTCATCAGTCAGACTGGTTCGGCATTCCCACCACCAGCCTCAAGTGTGTACTAGAGAGAGCAATATTTTTGTTTTTTTTAAAGAGAATAGTATTGTTTTGTTATGATTCAGATTGAGTTACAAAAGTTTGAACCGACTTCTTTCAGTATAGACCCAAGCTGTCTGTTTGGAGAATTGAGTAAGTTTATCTGCTATGCTATTAGCCAGTTTTCGAATTTACCGAATTGGAGATAAATATTCAATCAACTTTTCAGCATGCCTTAACTTCATCTCGTGAATGACCATATTTGTACAAGTTATGAAACAATTATCATAATTTTAATCATAAACACTAGTAATATATACCAATATAACCCTACCTACTTGAGTAAGTGACAATATAACCATAATTTTTAGTGCAAAAACAACCCTAACTAGTTGATGAAAGTATCAATATAACTCTAAGACACGATTCCCGGAATTGGCTGCACATAAAATGAATAAAATGTCATTTGGCCTTAAACCTAAAAGTGTTAGGACATCTTTGCTCTCAAGCCACCACCACCACTAGGTTGCCGCCGTTCGACTACCGACACGACCACAGCGCGACGCCACCGCCCAACTCACTCACCAACGCCCAACCCAACACCACCACCGCTAGAAGCTGTTAGATAGAATGTTTCCCGTAATGGACTGTATTATTAAGAAATGGAAATATATAGATGATTACATAGAGAGTTTGAGATCAACGTAAACTCTAATACTAATCTTCTATATGACTTAGTTTAACACACACACCCCCTCAAGCGGAGCATCGGATGCTCAGAGATGTAAAACTTGGATATGAAGAACTCAAACAAAGGATGACACGCAACTTTCCACCAGAAACGAGCTCGCGAACAAAGTGGTAGTCAATATTAATGTGCTTAGCCCGTTTGTGAACAATCGGATTCTGAGCCAAGAAAATTTCACTGTTGTTGTCACATAACAGCAGTGGCGCCCCAGAGAGAGAAACATGTGTATCAGGCAGTAAATGAAATAACCAGACGACCTCAGATGTAGTGTTCGCCAATGCCCGATACTCAGACTATGTGCTCGATCGAGAAATAGTGGGCTGCTTATTAGCGCTCCGCGAAACAAGATTGCCGCTAAGGAAAATAACATAACCAAAAGTAGAGCAACGAGTCTCCATGCAACGAGCCCAATCAGCGTCTGAATAAATCAGAACCTCGGGGGAACTAGCATCATGGAAGATGAGGCCAAAATGAATGGTTCCGCGAACATAGCGTAGAATCTGAGTAACTGTAGCAAAATGATTATCCCTGGGATCCTGAAGAAACTGACTGATGGAGTTAATCGCAAAGGCCAAGTCCAGGCAAGTAATAGTCAAGTACTGCAATGCGTCAACCAAAGAGTGGTAAAGTGTCAGATTCAAAAACCGAGGAGTGGTGCTGCTGAGAAGCTGGGAGTTTGGCGGAAACAGAGTACAACAGGGGTATCATCTGACATCCCGGCACAAGTTAAAATATCACGTACATATTTCGCCTGATCCAGAAGAAGACCAGAGGCACTGAGCATAACTTCAAGGCCAAGGAAATAGTGAAGAGCACCCAAGTCCTTGATAGCAAACTCCTGATGAGTGTGAGTGATTAACTGCTCGATAAGAGATGAGTCACTCCCAGTGAGTATAATATCATCGACGTAGATAAAGAGATAGAGCAAGGATGTCCCACGAGAGAGAACAAATAAGGATGTGTCAACAGTATTGCACTGAAAGCCAAGTCGAGCCAAGTAACTACCGAACCGCTGGAACCAGGTTCAGGGAGCTTGCTTGAGACCATAAATGGCCTTTCACAAACGACAAATATGATCTGGGCGAAGGGGATCCTTATACCCAACAGGCTGAGCCATATACACTGGAGCATCAAGGACACCATTAAGGCAGGTATTCTTAACATCCAACTGATGAAGAGGCAAGAGCGCATCGTAGTAATAGCCAAAACTGTACAAACCGTGGAGGCCTTAACCACGGGGATACATGTGTGGTCAAAATCAAAGCCTGGAATCTGAGAGAATCCCTGAGCGACCAGACAAGCTTTAAAGCAGTCAATGCTGCCATCTAGGCGGTACTTGAGACGATATACCCACTTGGAGCCAATAATGTTGACATCTGAAGGGTGCAGAACTAACTCCCAAGTATGCTGACTCCAAAGAGCAGAAATTTCCTCATCTATAGCTGCTACCCAAGAAGGATCACAAAGAGCAGAACAGTAGTCTGTAGGTTCCGTCTGAGAGAGTAAAGCATCAAGAAACCCATAAGCAGCAAGATCCGAGTAATCTCGTCATTGAATGGCCTATTTGGTAAACCTAGTCGTCATATAATGTGTCTGAGAAGGTGGTAAAGGTGAGGAAGCAGTCGAAGAAGAAGAAGTCGGTGAAGCGGGAGAAGAAATGACTAGAGATAACACTAGAACTGTGGATGAAGGAGGAACCAGGGGAGAGTCGAAAACAGAGGAGCAAGTCTGACAAGGGGAGGAGTAAGCAGTGGATGACTTGGTCGACACTAGCAAGGAGTCCAACTCAGGGTCAATGAAGGCAGAGACATCCAACGTAAAAAATGGAGAACCAACCGCCAAAGCAGAGGAGTAGGTAAATAGGAAGTAGAACTCATAAAAATGGACATGTCTAGTTACATAAACTCGACCTGAAGATGGATCAAGGCATCAAAATCCCTTATACTGCAAACTATAACCAATGAAGACACACAGAATGCTACGAGGTGACAGCTTGTGCGGAGCAGCCAGTCGAACATAAGGGAAAACTCGACAACCAAAACAGTGAAAATTTGAGTAAGTAGAAGCCCAATCAAAAAGCAAATTATGGGGCGTAGAACCCTGTAGGATCGGAGTAGGTAAATGGTCGATGGTGTAAACAACTATGTAAAAATAATCATCTCAATGAGATAGCGGTAAAAAAGTATAGTCAACCCCATTTCTACAACATGTCTATGTTTTTGCTCGGCCCGCCCATTTTGCTTTGGAGTGTACGGGCAAGAGACCTGATGATGGATACCATTAGAGGCAAAATGGGAGCAAAGATGAGTATTTAGAAACTCGAAACCACCATCAATCTGAAACACCTTAATCTTAGCAGAAAATTGGTTTTCAACCAACACCTCAAACTGCAGATAAATGTCAACAAAATATGACTTGCAGTGAAGCGGATACAGCCAAGTGAATCGAGAATAATAACCAACAAACAATGCATAATAAGCAAAATTAGAATCAGATAAAATGAGGGAAGCCCATAAGTCACAATGAACCAAACCAAGATATGCAATGCACGTTTATGATTTTTGACAAACGCCAACTGATGTCCCTTCGCCATAACACATAGGGTGCATGTGTTTGGTTTAGATAATAAAGACGAAATAGAAAGTACTCCTGACTTTTACAAACTAGAAATAACACTATTGAACACATATCCCAGACCGAGCATGCCAAACCTCAAATGATGCACATCTTTTATTTTATTGTAGAAAAGAAACAAGTGTGGCCTCCCTTGATCCAGAACGTATAAACCACCCTCACTGTGGCCTCTGCCCAAGACCACCTTGGACACTTTGCTCTGAATAAAAAAGTTACGATCATTAAAGGTAATAATAACATTCATATCTCTAGTGAGGTTACTAATAAATGGAAGATTCTTAGTAATATCAGGCACAACTAAGACATCAGATAGGTGTAGAGTAAAGGAAAGCTAGGAATCACTAATATGCAAAATGGAAATAGGTGCACAACTACCAACATAAACATGGGAATTACCATTATACGGAGTGACACTTTCAAGAAAAGAGGCATAGGAGACCATGTGGTTGGTAGCACCCAAATTGATGTACTAGTCTGAAGGGCGAGATGAGGGATCTAGCTGCAGAGAAGACTGAAAAGATTCATCCAAGTGAGTCGAGTCCGAACGCTGTCCCTGGGGCATCATGTGATAACAACTTGCAAAAAGATGACCAAAAAGACCACACCCTGTGCAATAGGGATGACCTCAACCAACAGTTGCACCTCCAGAACTTGACTAAGAGCCACGACCACCACGATGACCACTAAAATGGCTGCCACGCACGGTGCATGGGCACCATGCGCCACCACCTATAACCGGCGCGTGGTCTCACGCACAACCTTCATTTGCTTGGTCTAAAGTGGCAAACGCCACAGGAGCAACACTAGTAAACGACTGCAAAAATGACTCGTGGTTTGTAGCCCTAGCAACGATATCATCATACAACGTAGATGGAGTCTGGGAAAAATAATGGGCGCTAAAATCATTGTACTAGGGTCCGAGAGCACGCAAAAACCACAAAACTTGATCATTATTAGAAGCAGGAGATCCCATAATAGCAAGTTTATCGATAATAGCTTTAAACTTTGAATGTACCTCAAGGACTGAACCAGTGCGACACAAGTTTAATACCTGATCACGAAGCTAAAGAATGCTGGACTTAGAAGCGTTCTGATAGAGGCTGTGAAAACGGTCCCAGATGTCCTTCAAAGTCTTGCAGCCGATGATCTCCACCATTGCTTCATTGGTAAGAGTCACGAACAACAAACCACTGAGACGACGATCATCGGAGAGCCAAGCCTCACACTTAGCAGCAATCTTGGTGCAGTCAGTGGTGCCTGAACCAACCACTAGCTCCAGAAGTAGAGAGGACCATTACAAATGTTGCTCCTTCAAGCGGGACAACCGGGCAGGGAGAAGAGCCGTCGAAAAAACCAAACAAATTTTGAGATTCCAACATATGTGTGACCTGTGTTTGCCAGAGAATGAAGTTCGCGGATGAAAGCTTGATGGTGAGGAGGTGAATAAGGGTATTGAGAGTGCCATGAGTGAGCTTTTATGCTATTGGAAGCTTGGAGGAAAGGCAAAAAAATGGAGTTTTTAGGGTTTATGTGTGGCGGTGTTGATGAAGGTTGGGGGGAGAAGAACACATACTTTGGTTGCGGTTAGAAAGGAAAGGAAAATTTTAATTTAGGTCCAGAATAGTATCATGCTTTGATACCATGTTAGAGAGAATGTTTCCCATAATGAATTTTATTATTAAGGGATGGAAATATATAGATGATTACATAGAGAGTTTGAAATCAACGTTAACTCTAATACTAATCTTCTACATGACTTAGTCTAATAGAAGCCACCACAGTCCAACACCACTACCGCTCGCTACCACCGCCTAGCTCACCCACCAATGCCCAGTCCCACCACCGCTCGATGCCACCACAACTTACCACCACTACCCAGCTCACCCACCGAAACCCTAGCACCCGGCGCTCGACAAGACACCACCGTGGAGCTCCTGCGCTGCCCTACCCTCTATTCGTACGCTACAAAATTCACCTTCATTTCTAAATTGTTGGCCCGAGTACTAGTGATTGCATCATTGTGGAAGTCGTAGCCAGCGAATAAGCCTCTCGCGGTGATTTTTTCGATGTGGAAACCCTAGCCATCGGGTGGAAGGTTGAAGAAAAGAAGTCTGGAGTCAAGCATAGAAGGTGGAAGAGAATAAAAAAGAATAAGATTTTTTGGGGGTTATAATTGTTATTTCATTATTTATAGTTTTTAAAAAAATTTAGAGGGGTAAAATAATCTTTTCCATCAAATCTGGCATTTAACTGCCGGAATGAGTAAAATTGTACTTACATCAACTATCTAGGGTTATATTTGTACTTTTCTCTAAACATTATACTCTTTTTCTTAAACATTTTATGTCTTTTCACTTAGAAAATGAAAACACAAAATATACTAGTATATAAAGAAAAGGGTAACATGCATAAATAACCCTATTAAATTTTGAAAATGCCAATATGACCTTGTAAAATTTGAAAATGCTAAACTAACCCTAAAATTTTGAGCAATGGTGCAAATATACCCAAATTGCACTATTCCGGCGTGGACTAAAGGAATTCAAGTTTTGACCTAATCAGAAAACACAAAAGTACCTCTAGGCTTAAATCTAAAAATTTAATGATCATTCTACCCCTAGGTCCCGCCGTCGTTGCTGCTCCGCCAACGCCACTGCTGCTCCACCGGTCGGAATTTGGAGATTCATTGTCCCAACTCGTCATCCATCACCACTGTTTCCACCACGTCCCCCACCATCGAGAAATTAATAAAGACCCCCGCCCTCTCTGTCCGGCCCTCCAAAAAACCCTCTCCTCTGCCATTGTCTCCGTCCACTGCACCCAACCGGTCGCATTGATGCTTCAGCCTCGCACCTCTTCGCAAAACCCACCTTTGTATCCAGCAAATCAAAGTCGTGGTGTTGACCGGAGGAACAACAACTTTGATTCTCCGTCAAAGTAGCGCAACAAGGGTTTTGAACAGAAAGGTGCTACCACTATTGAATCAAAGAAGCTACATCCCTTAATGTCCTTTGAAATAAAGATGTTCACATGCAAGAGACGAAGTGGCATTCCGAATTCAGCGGCAGAGGTTCACGATCTGGGCTGGAGGAATAAGAAAATAAGAAAGGAAGAAGAAAAGAAAAGGAGGAAGAAGAAGAAGAGAGGAGGGTAAATTTAACTTTTCCAAAAATTTTTTTGATATTTTTTAATCAGGGGTATGTGGTCAATTTACTGAATTTCGGCCAATTTCAAGTTTCCAGAGTTAGATTGGCACTTTTGTCAAAAACTTAGGGTTAGATTGACACTTTCAGATTTTACAAGGTTATATTGGCACTTTTGACCAAAATATAGGGTTAAAAATGCACTTTTATCTAAAGATAATGGAAGCACTAGATACAAGACCAAATACCTTGATATATATATACATGGCTATATATTCACAACAACAAAATTTAAAAAAAATTCATATAATAAACATCCAACGCTCATAACTCATATAAAAATTCAATCTTTTTATCATCAACCTATAGAATGATTTTTACTAAAAGAATTTAAATTAAAGTATTATAACCTCAATTTTGATCTAGAGATGCTCCAACCTTTTGTAGTTATGGGAGTTTGTTTGAGCTATCCAATTTCTTAGATTGTATGTTTGTAGGTTTCTTGGTATTGAGTGACTGTAAGGTGAAAAATAAATGCTGAAATGTGAATGTTGGAGGATATGGTTGAGGGTGGCAGTTTTGGGTTGTGATTGACCTTTGGTAGAGTTAGGGGCTTACTAGCCAAAACTTGGGCGCTAAAATTTCAATCTCCCGCCAATATTCCTCAGGGAAGTGAGATGCAGTCGATGTCCAGCCGTGATGTCGGTTATGAATGTGGCCTTCATGTGGCTCAGGACGGTCCAATGTGGCCTTTTGGTTAAGACATTGATTGACTTCTCACATGGTATTGGACGAATATACACGAGAACCGATATCGCTTCCTATTCTAGGATAAGCCAAATTGGGCCAAATTTGACCATGAACATGCAAAATGACTCATCAGTAATGAAGTAGGCCAACCATAACTCGACTTGAAAAATAAACCAACATAAATGGTGAAGGTTTGACCTTTACAGATCTTAGGTCAACCCTTACTCGATTTCTAATTTGAACCAACGCAATTGACAAAGGTTTGACCTTTACTAATCTTTGGTCAACCCTAGCCCGACTTCCAAAATAAACAAACAAAATTGGTGGAGTTTTCAACTTTACGGATCTTAGGTCAACCTTAACAGGACTACCAACGTAAACCAACACAATTTATTGAGGTTTGACCTTCACTGAACTTAGGTCAACCCTACATCCATTTCTAATGTAAACCAACACAGATGACCAATGTTTGACCTTTAGTGATCAAAGGTGAATGGATGCTCGATATTTAATACAAACCAACAGAGTTTATGGATTTTTGACCTTTAGTGATCTTGGACCCTTACTCGTCTTCTAACGGAAACAAACATAATTTATAATAGTTTAACCTTTACTAATCTTAGGTCAGCCCTTACTTAACTTGCAAAATAAGCCAGCACAAATAGTGGTGGTTTCATGTATTGATCTTAGGTCAAACCTAACTCGACTTCCAAAATAAAACAACTCAATTGATGGAGTTTTGACCTTTACTAGTCTTAAGTCAATTGTAAATAGACTTCCAAAATAAACCAACACAACTGATGGAGGTTTGACCTTTAATGATTATAGGGCATCCCTACATCGACTTCTAATGTAAACCATCACATATGACCAAGGTTTAGTCTTTAGTGATCGAAGGTCAAAGCTTGCTCAATTTCAAAAACAAACCAACACAGTTGTTGGGGGAGTAGACCTTTACTAATCTTAGCCTGATACCTTTCATAAATGATTTTTTTGTCTTTCTAGCTGATCTTCTATCTCATTCTGAAAATAAAGGGTAAAATATTCCAAATGGATGACGGCTATGGACAACGAGATGCATGCCCTTCACAAACAGCAAATATGGCATCTTTTTCCTTGCCCTACTGGAGTCAATGTGGTTAGCTCGAAATGGTTTACAGAGTGAATAATGAATTTGATTGCACTCTTTAGTGGTATAAGGGTCATTTTTTCACCAGGGGTTCTCTCAAGTACTAGAGTTTCATTTTACTCATAATTTAAAAGTGTCCACTCTTCATATCATTATCACATTGCAACTATGAGCACTAGCCTCCACATCAGTTGGGAGATCAAGAATGTATTTCTTAATGGTGTTCTTAATAGTCTCGTGTAAATGGACCATCCTCCTGGTTATTGTGATCCTTTGAAACCTCATCACATGTGTTGTCTTCGGAAGCTATTTACGACCTTGAGAAAGTACCACGAGCCTGGTTTAAGCATTTTTGTACGTATTTGAAGGTTTTTGGCTTTACCCGTAGCTATAATTATCATTCCTTTTTTCCTCGATGCAGTTTTGAGCTATTGTACTTTATAGTCTATGTCAATGATATTATTGTCTACAATAATGAACCTATTCTCAGTCACTGGTTCATCTCCCACACGACTTATGAATTTTCCATTTAAGACCTTAGTGATCTTCACTATCTTCTTTGTTTTAAAGTCACTATTTAATACGTATGAGGACCGGCCTCTTCTTGGTTCAAGCTCAGTATGCTATGGAAATCCGTAAGCCTGTCAGTATGAAAAATACAATACTTGTTTGGTACTTGGTTCTAAGTTTCATAATTCATCCAGCTCCAAGTTTTAGTATTCCACCTTGCAGTCACTTGTTGGAGCATTACAATATCTCACCATCACTCAAACTGATATTTATAACATTTTTAATTTACTTACCAGTTTCTACAATCACGCAAGGATTTTAATTTGTATACTATCACTCGCTTTCTTTTATATGTTTAGTGCACATTTCATTATGGTATTTGTTTTCGTTCTTTATTTGGTCCTTTTACAAATCTTGGCTACTCCGATGTTGATTGGGCTTGGTGTCTTGAGGCTCTTAGTTCCGGCTACAGATGAACCATTTCTCTTCGTTTCAACCTTATGTGTGGGAGTGCTAAAAGCATTTTATGGTTTCGTCACTATCACAGGATCCCCCTTTAGCACCATTTTTTTGGTTCTAGCACCAGTTTTTTCGTTAAAAAATACCGGTGCCTAAGTAACCGATAAAACAGTTTCACCGGTTGGAAAAAAAACAGGTGCTAAATCCCTACTTTTAGCACAAGTTATTTTAGCACCAGTTTTTAAAAACCGATGCTAATATGTAACGCTATAGCACCGGTTTTTTTGTTAGCACCAGTTTTTAAACCGGTGCTAATTTTAGCATTGGTTGAAAAATCGGTGCTAAAATATTTACAACGACTAAAAAAATCCCATCCTCTGAAAGCGATAGCCACCCAAAATTAACAATTTAGTAGGATATTAATTTAATAATAAAATTAACTTCACAAAATTGATAATATAGAAATAAAACAAAAAAAAAGTTATGATACAAAATAATCTATGGGACTAAACATAACTATCCCAAGCATAACATCTACGAGACTAAACATAACTTTAGCTTGAACTAGCAATTGAATCATGTGGCGTATACACATCAGCTTTCTGTATGGTCTTACTGAACCTCACCAAATCATACCTTCCTTTAGAGTCATACTGCAGAACCAAAACAAAATTAACTAAAACCTTCCCATTTCTTAGGAAATATACAGACTTTTCAGCACAATGCACCATACCTTTCCCTGAGTAGGCTCATAAACATTCCAAAAGACATAAGTCTCAATCATCCAAGCCTCCATCTTTAGCCTTGCTTATGTAATCCTCCCACATCTGTAAATTATAATTCACCCCACAAAAACATCAGAGTGCTCCAAAAAAAATAGAAAGTAGTACCATATTAACAAAAAAAACCCAAATATCTAGAAAATGAATCTTTGTAATGAAAATGTGTCTTTCAACAAGATATGTGTATTATTTTCAATCAAAATAGCACAAAAAGGTTCTCATTTTTCAATTGAAAATCATTTTGTTGAGATAGTAACCAAAAAAAGTGCATACTACTTTCAAAAGGCAACATTAAAAATGAATTCAGATTGGACTACTACTTAAAGTTTGGTGCATTTCCCAGCTCAAGAACACTCATATAATGCTAAACCTAGACATATTCACATAATAGACAAGAGAACTACAATGATCTAAAGCAAACATAAGATTATTTTTTGAATTGAAAGGAGAATAATACACAATTTTCTTGAACCATTTGGTACATTTCTAGCTCAAGAACATTCATATAATGCTAAACCTAGGCAAGAGAATTGTAATCACTTAAAGAAAACATAAAAAAATTAGATCAGTACATTTTCAAGATCAAGAGCACAAATGGTTCAAGAAAATGTTCAGAGAAACAGCAAAAGAGGCAGAGATTAAGAGTTCAAGAAAATTACCCAGATGATTATATTAGACACGATGGGGCCATAGATCGTCCAGATAACTCCATTAACAAATGATGCAGCATATATAAAAAAATATGACATTTTCATTTTCTGCACCTTAAAAAACTCAATAAAACACGTTCAAAACCCAGTCATCACCACAAACACAATGAAGAACACCAAAACTCACCATAACGTACAACAAGATGCTTTCTGTGGCACAGAAAGCTCCGGCGTATATCGCCGAGTTCTCCAAAGTGATAGTGATGCGTCTGAAGGTATCCACACAACCAAGCGAGGTGTGAAAGACGAGGTCGTTCTTCAAAAGTAGAGCAAAATTGAACATTACCGTAAAAATGTTGGTATATCCTATTGAGGAAAGGTGTAGAATTCCATATTGTACACAAACTAGAAATTCGTGCAACAAAGTAATCATCCAAACAAGTTAATATGCGAAGTGAAGAAAAATACAAAAGGTAAAAAAGAGTAGTAGCTGGTGATTGCCGGAGAAAGGGGTATAAAAGGCAGATGATTATGAATCAAGTCATGTTAGTTGACTAGAGGTTAAGAACTAATAATCTCATATTGAAATGTTATAGTAGAACTATATCAGATTTTTGATAAGTAAGATAAGGTTAAACCAGAAAGTTTAAATGATTCTGTGCATCACACATGATCAATTATTCTAGAATTGAAAAGAACATCTGCATACTTAAATGTCAATGGCATGTGAGGTTATAAAACAAAATTGATGAAATCTTCTTCGGCACATTAGTTGGAGAACTATAGATGGGATGAAACGGAAGATAGATGGCCTTAGTTGGTGACTTACAATTTAAGGCAACAAACCAAAATATACTAGACATTGAGAGATTTTTTTCCAAAGGAAAAAATGTATTTCTAGTTCTCAAATTTATTCACAAATTATGAAGATGAACATTAAATTTTTTATCCTGAATCGACACCGATATGCATATAGGAATACCAAAGAGAGAAAGATATTGTTAGAACTAAAACCAACTCATATATATCAGAGTTGATACAAAGTTGTAAATAACCACTTTTCTTCCTAATATTGAACATATATAGTACACACTACTCATCAAAACATCTATGAAATCCAAGAAAAACAAGTTCATTTGCTCACTGTATAGCATGGCGGGTCGTCATCGCTTTGCCAACAATCTTACTAGCTTCATTTTTGCATCCTTCTGGCCATAAGCAACAAGTTAAATCCAAAATTTACTTCCCCATAAATCAAGAAAATGTAACAACAATGACAAAAATAACTAGGTTCTTACATCCTTGGACTCCAGCGGCAGTGAAACCCTCCAGCGGCATTGAAACCAAAGTTAGGCATGAATCCCAAGCATAGTAAATATTAAATCAACACTTAAACAAAGAACAAGATGTGAGATATGTAGTGTGTATAAGACTTACAAAACCATGGTGAATCTATACAATTGTCGCTGTTGCCCTAGCTCCACCACCCCCTTCCTTTGCAACCTCCTAGCTCTGCCCTAGCTTTGCCAGAAACCCAAGCCACCAGCCACCAACCACCAGAAATAATCGTGCGCCACCGCTGCCCTAGCTCCGCTACCCTTTAGCTCTGCCACCTCCTAGCTCAGCCAGAAACCCTATCCCTCGCCACACCGCTGCCGCTGCTCCACAGCCGCTCCAATCCGCATTCGTTCCATTGATTCGTCGTACCGACGCTGCAAACTCATCTCTGCTCCGTCGCTGGGTGGAACCATCATCGCCCACACTAATCGAACCACCGTCGCCCAAACCAGTTGAGCAGCGGCAAGGAAAATGAAGAAAGAATTTTAGGAAGAAAGAAAATGAATAAATGAGGGTCAGGGTGTCCTTTTTTATTTTTTTACACAGGGATATAATAGTCATTTCACTTATTTCAAGCCATTTTTTAATTTGTATTTATATATACTAATTCAAATAAAGTTTGGCCGTTAATTAGTCAAATAAAACTTAGTTATTAGTGTTTTTATATTGAAATTCAAGTAAGTTTTGACTATTGATTAGTCAAAGTAAAACATTTTTATTTGTATTTATTATATACTAATTCTAGTAAGGTTTGACCGTTGATTAGTCAAAGTTAACCTAGTTATTAGTGTTTATATATTGAAAGTCAAGTAAGGGTTGGTCGTAGATTAGTTAAAGTCAACTTAGTTATTAGTGTTTATATATTGAAAGTCAAGTAAGGGTTGACCATCGAATAGTCAAAGTCAACTTTGTTATTAGTATTTGTATGTAGAAAGCCAATTAAGGGTTGACCGTTGATTATTCAAAGTGAAACATTTTTATTAGTATATATATATACTAATTCAAATAAAGTTTAACCGTTCATTAGTCAAAGTTAACCTAGTTATTAGTGTTTATATATTGAAACTCATGTAAGGGTTGATCGTCGATTAGTTAAAGTCAACTTAGTTATTAGTGTTCATATATTGAAAGTCAAGTAAGGGTTGACCGTCGATTAATTAAAGTCAACTTTATAATTAGTATTTGTATGTAGAAAGCCAAGTAAGGGTTGACCGTTGATTAGTCAAAGTCAAACATTTTTATTTGTATTTATATATACTAATTCAAATAAAGTTTGACTGTTAATTAGTTAAAGTCAACTTAGTTATTAATGTTTATATATTGAAAGTTAAGTAAGGTTTGACCGTTGATTAGTCAAAGTCAACCTAGTTATTAGTGTTTATATATTGAAAGTCAAGTAAGGGTCGACCGTTGATTAGTTAAAGTCAACTTAGTTATTAGTGTTCATATATTGAAAGTCAAGTAAGGGTTGACCGTCGATTAGTTAAAGTCAACTTTTTTATTAGTATTTGTATGTAGAAAGTCAAGTAAGGGTTGACCGTTGATTAGTCAAAGTCAACCAGTTATTAGTGTTTATATATTTAAAGTCAAGTAAAGTTTGACCATTGATTAGACATAGTCAGCATAGTTATTAGTGTTTATATATTGAAAGTCGAGTAACGGTTGATCGTGGATTAGTTAAAGTCAACTTAGTTATTAGTGTTAATATATTTAAAGTCAAGTAAATTTGATCGTTGATTAGACAATGCCAACCTAGTCATTAGTGTTTATATATTGGAAGTCGAGTAAGGGTTGATCCTGGATTAGTTAAAGTCAACTTAGTTATTAGTGTTTCCATATAGAGAGAGTCATTAAAATTTGACCGTGGTTTAGTTAAAGTCAACTTAGTCACTAGTATTTATATATAGAAAGTCAAGTAAGGTTTGACCGCTGATTAGTCAAAGTCAACATAGTTATTAGTGTTTATATATTGAAAGTCGAGTAAGGTTTGACCGTTGATTAGTTATAATCAGCTTAGTCACTAGTGTTTACATATAGAAAGTTAAGTACAATTTGACTGTTAATTATCTAAAGTCATCTTTGTTATTAGTGTTTAATTGAAAGTCAAGTAAAGTTCGATCGTTGATTAGTCAAAATCAACCTAGTTATTAGTGTTCATATATAGAAAGTAAAGTAAGGGTTGAACGTTTATTAGTTAAAGTCAACTTAGTTATTAGTATTTATATATTGAAAGTCAAGTACAGTTTGACTGTTGATTAGTCTTTTTTTTAGTTTAAGACCATTCGAGGATGGGGGGAAATATATTAGGCTCCCCTAACCGTTATAATTAAAAGCCAAAATAGCGCCGCATGAGTTTGTTCCTTACAAAAGATCAGCCAATTGATAATCCAAGAGCCCTAAGAGCTCTTGAATCAATTAAGAAATTTCTTACAAAAGCGTTGTATACACCTATACAAAAAGAAACTAATACTAAGAATGAGTCAAAGTGACAGCAGAGGTCTATCTTATTATTCCGATGTACTGTTGATTAGTCAAAGTCAGCCTAGTTATTAGTGTTTATATATTGAAAGGCAGATAAGGATTAACCGTTGACCAGTTAAAGTTGTATTTATTTATACTAAATCAATTAAGGGTTGAACGTTAATTAGTTAATGTAAACAAATTCCGCATTCTTATTTTTATATATTAGGTCAATAAAGGTTGATCTTTGATTAACTTAACTTAGTTATTAGTTAAAATCAATAAAAGAAGTGAACAATTTTGAAATTTTTAAAAAAATTAGCTTAGAGCGGCTGCTCGCAGCTGCTCCCAGCCCATGAAATTTCTGGCAACATTATTTGAAAATTTTGGCGAATTATATTTTAATTTTTTGGCAATTGTTTGGAATTCTTTGGCGGAAAGATTGAAATTTAAGAACTTTTGACGAATATTTTGAAATTTTTGGCTAGAAGATTGAATTTTAAAAATGTTTGGCGATTTCTTTGGCCGTAAAAGTTAATTTTTAAAAATTTTAGCACCGGTTTTTAAAAACCAGCGCTATTTTTTCCAAAACCGGTGCTATTTTGTAATTTTTAGCACTGGTTTTTAAAATCGGTGCTATTTTAAATTTTTTGGCAGGAAGATCAAAATTTTAAAATATTTAACACCGGTTTTTTAAAAATGGTGCTAATTTTTCCAAAACCAGTGCTATTTTAAATTTTTTGGCTAATTCTTTGGTGGGAAAAATGAATTTTGAAAATTTTAGCACCATTTTTTAAAAAAATGGGGCTATTTTTTCCCAAATTGATGCTATTTTAAAATTTTTAGCACCGGTTATTTTCCCAAAACCAGTGATATTTTGAAAAATTTTACGATTTTTTGGCGGGAACATAAAAGTTTTAGCACTGATTTTTAAAAACTGGTGCTATTTTTAAAATTTAACACCGATGGTGTTAAAATTTAAAAATTGGTGTTAAAATGACATCAGTTGTAAAAACCGGTGTTAAAATAAAAAAAAAACCGGTCCTATCACATTTTTGGCACTAGTTTTCAAAACCGGTGCTATAAATCCGATGCTAGGGGGGGTCTCTGTGGTAGTGCTTGGTCTATTTGTGAGTGTGATTATCGTAGTTTTCCAAATACCGATGCTGAACCAACTCGGGTTCGTCACCTACTTCGTGAGTTTTGTCTACCTTTAGCTTCCAAGCCAGTGGTACTCTGTGGCAATAATAGTGATACATAAGAGGGCAAAGTACATCGATATCGACTAACACATTGTTCATGAACTTGTGGCACGTGGTCAGCTGCATATTATTCATGTTTCTTCTCATCTTCAACTTGCTGACTTAGTTACCAAGGGCTTATCATGTCCTCCACTCGAACAACTTCAATCCAAACTCTACGTGTAGTCAAATCCCACACTTAGCTTGAGAGGGTGGAATGACATAACTACAAAAATGACTTTTAACTTTGCCATTAACTTCGAATATTGAAATAACGAAAGTGATAAGTTATAAGCCAAAGTTAAATGTTCTTTTACTTTGGATATTTTTAACTGATGTTAAAAATTGTCTTTAACTTCGATTTTTAAAAACCAAAGTAAAAATTTGAAATAACCAAAGTTAAAAGTTATCTCTAACTTTGGTTTAAAAAACCCAAAGTAAAAAGTCAAAATAACCAAAATAAAAATTATCTTTAGTTTCAGTTTTAAGAAACCAAAGTAAAAAAGTTTAAATAATTGACATTCTGAGGGGTTACTGTTGGGTTTTGGAACACCCGAAACCACAACCAATATGAACTACTACATCATCAATTTACATAACAACCATTTTTTTAAAAATTTTTACCACTGTCTTATCAACTCTGCCACTATCTCTTCTACCACCGATTCATTACCATCTGTGCCACCACACTTTCTATGACTGCTACATCCGCAATCATTTCAATCGCCTAACTATCGCTCTAATTACCTCATCAGCGCTCTAATTGCCTCTTCACTGCCTCATCACATGAGCCGCCACCACCTCACCATCTACATCTGTGCCACCACTACTCCATCACCACCACTCCATCGTTTTCTCAATGCTCCGTCAGCTCTCACCAAATTACCCTAGTCTCGTCGCTCAAGTGCCTCCACCATCTCGACACTTCTCTCTCTCCCCCAACCCAACTACCATCATGACCGCCATATACATCTCCACCATAGCCCACTTTTTTTCTCCTGGCCACCCTGCCTCTCCTGCTCTCTGGTCTGGATAGTTCTAGATCTATAAGAATAAGTTAGAAAATAGGTTTCAAAGATTGGTTTTGTTGAGATGTTTTCATTGAATTTGTATATGAATTGAGATATTTGTGTACATTTGTGTATTTTTGGTTTGTTGAAGGCTTTCGGGTCTTGTTTTCTTTTTTCTGGTAGGATTAAGTCGTTAAAATAAGGGTTTCATTACCGAATTAGGAATTAGTATTTTAGTTGTTATGGAATTAGTGTTAATTAGTATTGGTATTGGAATTGGATTTGTATTCCTACCATAGTTGTACTTGTATTCTGTTACCTTCTCCTAGCTGGGATAGGTATCATGTACCACTATATAATGTATCATGAACTCATGAATAAACCTACAGATTATTACCCTTATTTCCTACATGGTATCAGAGCCTAAAATTCTGAAACCTAAAACAAAAAATTTTCCGCTGCCCTGATCTTTCCCGAGCCGCCGCTGTCCGACGCCCCACGCACCGCCGCCGCTGCACCATTGCCGCCGCTGTCCGCCAGTTTCCGACGACGACCCGTCAACGACGTCTGCTGCTCGTGTTTTTTATCCGCTGCCGTTCTCCGCCGACAGACGCCACGCGCCGCCTCTGAATCTTCACGCGCCGTCCGCCACCGCCATCAGCAACTGTCCACCGGTGTTCTTATCCATCCCTGATTTTACAATATGTCGGGTTCTGATTAACAACCTCGTTTTGAGATTCCTGAGGGTACGAAACTTCAGGATCTGAGTGCTAGTGACGTAATTGCAGCCTTACTCAAACAACTGCAATCACAATTTGGCACTCATGCTGCTTTACCGATTGGTCGTGTGTCGACTGATCCTTATTACATTGGTTCCGGCGATGGTCCAGGATTACAACTTGTACCAATCATGCTAAAAGGACCAGAAAACTACAATGAATGGTCTGATGCGATTTGTTGCGGATTCTTGGCCAAACATAAGATTGGGTTCCTTAATGGACCCATCACAAAACCCCAGGATGATCATCCAGATGCTGCTGTCTGGCCTGGGGTTAATGTTACTCTTGTCTGCTGGATCTCACAGACCCTGGATCCAGTGATACGATCTTCAACAAGTTCTTTCTCTACCGTCAAGGATTTGTGGGATGATATTAAGGCACACTTTATTTTCGCTGATGGAATGAAGCTTATGCAAACACAAGAAGCCATTCAAGGTTACAGGCAGAACGGTCAGCCCATCGCCATCTATTTTGCCACACTGAAGAAGTTGTTTGCAGATTATCACTGCATGCGACCTCCTGTGGTCTGTATCTGTGAAGATTGCAAGGCTTTATGCCAGTGCAATTTTCAGGCAAAAATCCTCCAAGAGAGGGAGAAGGATTTGATCTACCAATTCATCTCTGGTCTCGACGAAGGTTTTCACACCTTAAGATCCCATATCCTGAGCATTGAGCCACTGCCATCTGTCATGAGGGTGTATGCCCTTGTTACTCAGGAGGAGAATCATAGAGCTATCATTCGAGCTCGTGATTCTTCTTCTACATCTATGGCATATGCTGCACGACGTTCGCCAGTAGTTCTTTCTGCCGATGACCGTAAGAATCTTGTTTGCACACATTGTCGTCGCAAGGGTCATGACAAAGACACCTGTTTTAAGATCACGGCTTCCCGCAGTGGTTCAAGAAGGGCAAGAAATTGGCACCACCTGACCGGTCATTAGTCAACGCCGGTCAAACTGGTGGCGCCACTGATCTCTCGCTCCCTCCGCCGTTCGCCGGAGCCGCCTTCGTTCGCCGGAGCCGCCTTGTCGCCACCAAGCCTGGCGGCAGCGGCCTCCTCTACGGTCCTTGCTCGCTCCGATTTTGGCCCTGCTATGTCTGATGACCAATGGAACACAGCCATGAACCTGTTTAATCAGCTTCACTCTCCTGGTGATGAGTCTGGTAAGCATACTTTACCATGGATCCTTGATTCGGGAGCCTCCTATCATATGACTGGTGACAAAGGTTCTCTTTCTGATCTTACTACTACTATTGATGCTGTGAATATTTTTCTGCCCGATGGCTCGATGTTCTCTGCTACACAATTTGGAACCATTTGTTTTGATGGTTTTAAACTGCCGCACGTGTTATATATCCTTACATTGCGCTGCAACTTACTGTCTTGCTCTAGATTGCTATCTACCCTAAACTGTCTAGCTTTGTTTACTGAAAATTATTGCATTTTACAGACAATCAGTACGAGGAGAGTGATTGGCGTGGGTGAACAGAAAGGGGGGTGTTTTGGCTTCGTCTGCTGGATGCTCGTGTTCGAAGTCCTGTCCTGTAGCCTCTTCCTACAGTTGCTTCACTGTCCTCTTCTGATTTATGGCATAGCATTTTGGTCATCCATCTTCCACGGTGTTGTCTTCTACTTCTCCTAGCAATAATAAACATTCTGTGCCTTGTTCTATATGTTATAGAGCAAAACAGCCTAGACATAGTTTTCCTTTAAGTACTACTAATGCTACTGCATTATTTCAATTAATTCATTGTGATGTTTGGGGACCCTATAATACGCCTTCTTCTAGTGGTGCCTTTTATTTCTTGACATTAGTAGATATTTTTCCCGAGCTGTTTGGGTTTATTTGTTAGTAGCTAAATCTGAAGTAGCTTCTAGATTTTTAGAATTTAGTGCTTTAGTCAAGAACCAGTGGGGAAAAACAATCCAACGAGTTCGAGCTGATAACTGCACTGAATTCTTGCCTCTCCGATCTCACTTTACTGCATCGGGGATCGTTTTTGAGACATCTATGGTTGATACTCCGCAACAGAATGGTCGAGTTGAAAGAAAGCATCGTCATTTATTCAATGTAGCACGAGCTTTACGGTTTCAAGCCAATCTTCCTATTGACTTCTGGGGAGAATGTGTTCTTACTGCTGCCTACTTGATCAATCGAACACCGACACAGCTTCTCAATGGTCGTACTCCCTTTGAGTTACTTTATGGACAGGCGCCAAATTACTCTTTTTATGAGTATTTGGATGCTTGTGTTTTGCTACTCGTGTTCCAAGATACCGTGACAAGTTTGCACCAAGAAGCCGTCGGTGTTTGTTCCTTGGTTATCCTGTCGGAAAGAGAGGTTATCGTCTTCTCGACTTGGACTCTCGAGTTATCTTTAACACTCGGGATGCTGATTTCTTTGAAGACCACTTCCCGTATTCTGCATCTCCGCAATCCACTTCTACAGATGAACCTGGCGGCGTCACCACTGCACCACTGGTTTCCTCCCCTACTCACCGGAACCATACGACTTTTTCGATGAACCGCTGGCCGCCCTTCCATCGGTCAATACTGACCGGTCGACACCGGTCAACTCCGACCGGTCAGCTCCGGTCAACTCCGACTGGTCAACGGCCGATCAACGCCGGCGAGTCAACACCGGTCAACGCCGGTAGGTCAACACCGGAAAATGCCGGTGGATCATCTCCAGTCAACGCCGGTGAGACAACGCCATTCAACGGCATCCAACTAATTCCGGCCACCGTCGGCGTCCCACCGCCTCCCGACGCCGGTCCTCCTCCGCCTGCTGCCGATAATCCACCATCCACCAGACAGAGTGTTCGTGCTCGACGTCCACCGCCGTATTTGGCTGATTATGATTATGATAATTCTACTTGTGCTCTTGTTACTGAAGACCCCCCCTCTTCGACTACGTTCCCCCATACGTCATCACTATCCTCAGGTGTTCTCTACCCTCTTACTGATTATGTAAATTGTGATAACTTTTCTAGTCTGCATACTAGATTTTTGGGTGCTGTAACTTCTAGTGCAGATCCCACTACTTACTCTGAGGCTTCCCGTCATTCTTATTGGCGAGACGCTATGGTTACGGAGCTCACTGCCCTAGAGCGCAATCAGACTTGGACTTTGTCTCCTTTGCCTGCGCATAAAAAGGCCATTGGTTGTAAATGGGTTTACCGAACGAAGTTTCGCTCTGACAGTACCATTGAACGTTACAAAGCTCGTCTCATGGTTCTTGGAAACCGCCAGATTGAAGGAATTGATTACACAGAGACTTTTGCTCCAGTCGCAAAAATGAGTTCCGTTCGCTTGTTCCTGTCAGTTGCTGTTATACGTGGTTGGGAATTGCATCAAATGGATGTCCATAATGCATTCATGCATGGTGATTTACATGAAGAAGTGTTCATTCGACCCCCACCTGGCTATGTGGTTCCGCCTGGTCATGTTTGTCGCCTTCAGAAATCTCTTTATGGTTTTCGTCAAGCTCCTAGGAATTGGTTTGCTAAACTGGCGCAGGCTTTATGGACATTTGATTTTGTTCAAAGTAAGGCAGATTACTCTTTATTTGTCTTTTCCAATGGATCGCAGTCTTTACATGTTCTGGTTTATGTGGATGATTTGGTTATTGCTGGTAGTTCTTCTTCGCTCACCTCTACGTTCAAGAAATACTTGGGTTCTTGTTTTCACATGAAGGACCTTGGTTTGCTTAAGTATTTTTTGGGCATAGAGATTGCTAGAAGACCGGAGGGGATGTTTCTCTCGCAACGGAAATATGCTTTGGACATTCTATCTGATACAGGTTTATCTGCTTCTAAACCAATTGATTTTCCGATAGAGCAACAACATGATTTGGCACGTGTTGAAGGTCCAGCCTACCATGACCCGGAGCAGTATTGCCGCTTGGTTGGGCGTCTGATATATCTAACTATTACTCGTTCTGAACTTAGTTATTCAGTTCATACTCTTGCGCAATTCATGAATTCTCCTTGTGTTCCTCACTGGCAAGCTGCGGTTCGTGTTTTGCACTATCTGAAGAGTTCTCCTGGTCAAGGTTTATTTCTTTCTTCTCGTAGTACTCTCCAATTGACTGCTTATTGTGATTCGGATTGGGCCGCCTGTCCTATTACTAGGCGTTCCTTATCCGGTTATTTTGTTATGATTGGTGATTCCCCGGTTTCCTGGAAGACTAAGAAGCAACCTACTGTTTCTCGGTCTTCTGCTAAGCAGAGTATCGTGCTATGACAGTTGCCTGCTGTGAGTTATTATGGCTTCGGTCCTTGTTGAAAGACTTAGGGGTTTCGCACACTTTTCCTATGAAATTGTTTTGTGACAGTCAATCAGCCATTCACATAGCAGCCAACCCGGTTTTCCATGAACGTACTAAGCACATTGAAGTTGATTGTCATTTTGTTCGAGATCTTGTTCAATCTGGCGCTATTGTTACTCAACATATTCGTACGGTTGACCAACCCGCGGATTTGTTCACTAAAGCTCTCAGCCGTAACCAGTTTCATTCCTTACTTGGCAAGTTGGGCATTTCTGATCCGCATGCTCCAACTTGAGGAGGAGTGTTACGGAATTAGGAATTAGTATTTTAGTTGTTATGGAATTAGTGTTAATTAGTATTGGTATTGGAATTGGATTTGTATTCCTACCATAGTTGTACTTGTATTCTATTACCTTCTCCTAGCTGGGATAGGTATCATGTACCACTATATAATGTATCCTGAACTCATGAATAAACCTACAGATTATTACCCTTATTTCCTACATATGTTTTCATTGAATTTGTATATGAATTGTGATATTTATGTACATTTGTGTATTTTTGGTTTGTTGAAGGCTTTCGGGTCTTGTTTTCTTTTTTCTCGTAGGATTAAGTCGTTAAAATAAGGGTTTCATTACCCTGCCATCGATTTTTTTTCTCCGATGGTATTGTTTTCAATGCGCTTGTTTTGAAATGTGAATCACAGTTGAAATAGTCATGTAATTTTGGTTTGAAACCGAAGTGAATAATGACACTTTTTTATTGTGCCAACGATTGCTGTTGTTCCTAGGATTGAAAAAGCTAAAATGGAAAGTCTCCGAGAACTGGAGTAATAAAAAAGAATTTTTTATGTGGGAATATGTGGGGTGGTGATGGCCAAATGAAAAGTTGACTTGTGTGAAATTCAAGCTACGCACCGATACATTCATCCTTATTTTTGTTCTTAATTTATAGCTTGAATTTGACACTGGTCAAATTTTCATTTGGCCCTCAACTACCCACATATAAATTTCCCACAAAATAATTTCTGACTTTAATAGGTGTATTTTGTCATAGCTAATGTAGTGTGGGTTAGTGTGTAGATTATTTTCTACCTTTGCGAGAGCTTTATTTTTGTGTGCATAATATAAAGATTTTGGTTGCAATTGTGCATCTTCTGAAAATTGGTTACCATTGTGGAGGACGCATTCTCCGAATGTGTCCTCTTGGACATATATAATTTTTTTTTACGCACCCGAGGACGCGAATGCGTCCTCTATTTTTCTTTTTTTTCTGCTCATTTAAGAGGACACATTAGTTGAATGCGTCCTCATGTTATGTTAACTTTTTTAAAAAAATTTCATGAAGAGTCCACAATCTGTGATTTTAATATTTTTATTTTTGTGAAAGTCCTCAATATTGGCTTTAATTTTTTTTTCTCTTGGTTTTATTAAATAAATTTTAACTTGCCTGTTATTAAAAATGAGTCCTGAATTTAACAAATAATTTTTTTAATCCAGCATTTTCAAAATGCATCCTCAATATAAAATTAATATTTTAATAAGACTATTATTTAATTTATCAATATTAATTTATTTTATTTTTTAATGTCTATATTATTTTATGAGTTCGTCTATTAAAGGACGGTATTTCAATAAATAATCAATGACAATTCATTTTTATGAATACATAAATTTAATAAATTCTGTTTATTTAACATCATGATTTGTTTTCTTATTTTATTTTCTTTTAATTTTATATAAGAAATATTTATGATTTTTGTTGGATAAAAATAATACTATGAATGATACTCATTTATATGTTAATTTAAATTATTTATTAATATCAATTTCTATCATATATCATTCGAGCTCTACGTTTAATAATTATCATTGGTAATATGATTATTAAAATTATATTTAAAAAAATATTGGTTATAGAATAATCAATTATTGGTTATAGAATAAAATTATTGGTTATAAAAATATATTTTAATAGATGAACTCATAAAATAATATAGATATTAATATATAAAATAAATTAATTTGTAAATAAATTAATATTGATAAATTAAATAATAGATTGATTAAAATATTAATTTTTTATTGAGGATGCATTCTGAAAATGCTGTATTAAAATTTGTTTTTGTTGAATTCAAGGCCTGTTTTTAATAACATGCAAGTCAAAATTTATTTAATAAAACCAAGAGAAAAAAATTAATGCCAATATTGGGGATTTTCACGAAATAAAATATTAAAATCACACATTGAGGATGCATTCACAGAATGCATCCTCTTCATGAAAATTTTAAAAAATTAACATAACATCTGGACTTTTAAATCCGATTTAAACAAAAAAATTTGGTCGCATTAAGGACGCATTTCATTTCATAAATGCGTCCTCTAATTTTCATGAAAAAAATATATTAAATCATGAGTACGCATTTGATAAATGCGTCTTCTAATTTTCATGAAAAAATAATAATTTAAACCCAGAGATCGTATTCAACAAATGCGTTCTCCACCTTTGCATCTAGCGTCCACTACTGTAACCGTGCTAATAGAATTTTCCTATTCATTGCATAGTCTGTACATTCTCCCAGGGCTCCAATTTTAATTGTATCTCTTTCATCTTTGTACTCGTATTTATTATCTCCATAATGAAAGTCCACAAGAGTGTTAATTATTCCCCTATTCCCCTGTTCCCCTACTAGTGAGATAATTAGTTCAAGGGAAGAAACTTGGGGTTTTTCCTTTTTACCTAGAGTGAAGGTGTTGTGGGAAAGATATAAAGATACTCTCTCTGGCCCGGAATAAATTTTTAAAAAAAAGATTCGGTAAAACTAAGAAAATTTTGATTAGATATTTGAATAGATATATAAATATGGTATTGTTGCATGTGATATCGTTGGATTCGCCATGATATGTAGTTTCTAAAAAGTAACTTTTAATTTGCCGATATTATACTTAGTTAAATATATTAACGGTCAAATGTGTGTGTTGGAAACCGTGAAAAAGATTCTCTGTAATTTAATCCAGGACAGAGGGAGTATTAGAATTCAATTTCGGGACACGTCGTATGTTGATAAATGAAAATCCTTGTAAAACTCTTTTTTTCATTGGATTGGAGTAGTGCATATTCTTGGGTTAGAGCAATGCACCATTGATTAACCTGATTATATTTTACATAGTTTCAAGGTCAAAGATCCTAAAACCCTAAATTTCAACCGGAGTCGTCCTTCTCGTCGTTGCCCGCCGCTATCTGCTGCCTTAGCCCTCTACAGATTTACATCGTCGCCCCCGACTCTTGTTGCTATCTCCCTTATGTCATCCACTGCTCGCCACTATCTGCTGTCGCAACCCGTCGGTCAACTCCTTCAACTTAACCGCCGACTGATTTCTACCGATCTTAAACATTCAAGTTTTGTTGCTATTTTGTTGTTGTTGTTGACCATTGCTCGCCGCTATCTGCTGTTGCAACCCGCCGATCAACCCCTTTAACGTAACCGGCGATTGATTTTTGTTGTTGTCGTTCTTTGTCGCAGCCGACTACTTTCTGCCGATCTCCAACATGTTGAATCCTGAATCTGATGTCGCGACCCATGACACCGTTCTACCGCTGTTGTCGCAGCCGTTACTGATTACTTCTACTGCTACTGAAGCACAATTTTTTTGTCTTTAAAAAAAACTTTTAGCGATTAGCAATTTCATCAAATGTTATTTATTCGGGGTATGAGGGTTTTAATCACGACCAAGTAAATGTTCAAAATTGTGAATCATAAGGTATTGGTTTAGTGGTTAATTTATTCTCTATAACAGTGAGATCCGGGTTTCAAACTACATTGAACGCTGTCAAAAAGTGCAAATTTTAGAGCAATTTCTTGATAAGAATTATGCAGCATTGTAACTTGTTGGAACTTGCCAAAAAAAACAATGAGCTAGGTGTGATTACACACATTCAAGGTGTGACTGCATCGTCATGAAACGTGGAAGGGGACGGCCGAAGAAGAAGATGTCTCTTACCAAGGTGGACTGGGGTGGCTCTGCGAGGGAGGATAGTGGGGACGACGAAGCTCAGAGTAATGATTTGAATTTGGACCAAAGAAGGAACGAAGATGAAGTTGCAGAAATATTTCAGCAACCAGTAGCTCACTGGAGGAAGTGGTAAGACCTGAAATCCCTAGTCCTGATAATACTGTTCTATGGGTTGATGTGATTAGGGGAAATAGGGTACCAACTAATGGTCTGAGTATGGAATTTTCTGCTCCAAAAGTTGTAAACGGGGAAATTGAGGTGGAAATTGAACCGGTTGATGTGGAATCTGAAATTAAATACTAGGAGATTGCTCTGATTATGTATGTAATAGGAGGGGAATTAACAATGAATGTTGTTAAGCGGTTTGTGCTGAATCATTGGACGTTTGTTGAGAAACTTGAACTGTTATATAATGATGAGGGTTATTTTGTGATTAAATTCAAGAGTAGGAGGGACAGGGAGGAGGTCATGAGGAAGGGTCCTTATACAATTTATGGAATGGCCATGTTTATGCATTTGTGGAAGGCTGGTTTCTCCATGGAGAAGGATATGCTTAGAACTGTCCCGGTATGGGTAAAGTTACCTAGATTGCCATTGCACCTGTGGGGGGTTAAAGTTTGGGGAAGATAGGAAGTGTGATTGGGAAGCCTTTGTTCACAGATGAGTGTACAACAAATAAGCTTCGGATTCCTATGCAAGAATGATGGTGGAGATAGATATATCCCAGGAAATTCCAGAGAGTGTGAAAATCAGGGATGTGGATGGCAGCCTACTGAATCAGAGAATTGAAGTGGAGAGTAAGCCACTATTCTGTGAGAAATGCCAGGTGGGGGGACATAGCTGTGGAAATGAAATTAAAAAGGTGGCTCAGATCTGGAGAGTAAAGATACAGGTTAAGGCCAAAGAACACAGTGAAGTGGAGGAAAATGATGGAGAGTTGGAAACAGGGGCAGCACAGGTGGAAGGAACAATTGGGGCTACTCAATGGACCAGGGTGCAGTCCAAAAACAAGGGGAAGAAGGTAATGGAGCTGGAGCAATTGGGCATTGTTGAATTCCACAATGAAGCTGGTAGTAGTTTGGGAGATAATTTTGAACATCCTCTCAGGATTTGGAAGGATCCTGAGAAGGATCAGGGCTCTTGCCCATGATAGGTGCTTGGAATGTTAGGGGGCTAAACAAGGCAGCAAAGGGGAATGAGATTAGCTCCCGTCTCATTGGACTAAAACTAGATGTTGCTGTGCTTTTAGAAATAAGAGTAGAAAAAGATAAAGCTGAGGATATCAGGAAGAAGTTTGGGGATAGCTGGCACTTTACTGATAACTATGATAGGCACTACAATGGATGGATTTGGGTAATGTGGGATTCCAGAAGGGTGGAAATTGTAACCTATGATAGGTCTGATAAAATGATACTAGTGGAGGTGATGGAAAAGCAGGGTGACAGGAAATACTGGTTAATTGCTGTGTATGCTGGGAACAAACTGAAGATGAGGAAGAAGCTGTGGAAGGAGATAGAGGAGGCTACCTCAAAGCTGAAAGGGCCAGTAATAGTTGTGGGAGGTCTTAATAATGTCCTAACTCTGAAGGACAGAATTGGAGGTAGTGAAGTAGTGGTGCAGGAATATTGAGATTTGGAGCAGATGATGCAAAGAGCTGAATTATTTGAATGTGAAAGCACTGGGGATTATTATACATGGTCAAACAGGCAATTGAATAGAGTGATTTATTCAAGAATAGATAGAGCAGTTGCAAACTTGGAGTGGTTTACAACATTTCCTGAGATAGTGGTGGATAACCTAGAACTTGGGGTCTTGGACCATGCCCTAATCCGGATTACTCTACAAAAGGAGCATAAATCTTTGTATAAACAATTTAAATTCCTGAATTGTTTATAGGAAAGGGAGGAGGTACTGGCAGATATAAAAAGGAGCTGGCAGAAGGAGTTCACAGGGAGGCCAATGTATGTGGTCTGGCAAAAGCTGAGAAGGCTTCAGGGGGACATTAATGAGCACGCTAAAAAAGTCAGTGGAGCCAAGAAGATACTGGAAGATAAGAGGAGGAAACTGGACTTGGCTCAGAAATCTTTGGGGTATGATAAATTCAACAAGACAAAACTAGAGGCAGTGATAAAGGGAATTGAAATGGTCCAGAAATGGAGTGATATAGATGAAAGCATAGCCAGGCAGAAGGCAAAAATAGATTGGCTAAGGTTGAGAGATGGCAATAATGCCTATTTCCATGCCACAGTAAAAGGGAAGAACAAGATGGTGGGAATGGAAAAACTGGAAATAGATTCAGGAGTAATAATCAGTAAACATGAGGACATGGAGGCTGAGATCCTAAAGTTCTACAAGAATTTGGTAGGGGGCAAAGCTGGAAGGCTAGAGGGAGTAAGTATTGAAGTCATCAGAAATGGAAAGAGGTTGGGATTGGAGGCCAGAAGAATGCTGGTTATGGAAGTTCAGGAGAAGGAGGTTTGGGATGCTCTAAAGAGTATTGGTGATCTGAAAGCTCCAGGTACAGATGGTTTTGGTGCCAAAATTTTCAAAACAAATTGGAAGTTGATTAAGGCTGATGTGATGGAGGCAGTCCAGGAGTTTTTTCAACAAGGTAGAATGTATAGAGCAGTGAATAGTACCCTTGTAACCTTGATCCCCAAACATGCCTCAGCCAGGAAGGTAAAGGATTTCAGACCAATATCCTGCTGCTCTACATTGTACAAGATCATCTCAAAAGTCTTAACAGGTAGACTCAGCAGAGTCTTACCAGAGGTGATCCGGGAGAGTCAGGCAGCTTTTGTGCCAGGAAGAAACATACATGACCATATCATGCTTGCATATGAACTGGTCAGGGGTTACAACAGGAAAAGTGGGAGCCCCATATGTTTAATACAAATGGACATCCAGAAGGCATATGACACTGTAGAATGGACTGCTCTGCAGGTTATAATGAGTGAAATGGGAATACCTCGGAAGTTTGTGGACTGGGTTATGCTCTGTGTATCCACAATCAGTTACAGATTCATCATCAATGGAAGGTTCACTGACTTTCTTCCTGCTGAAAGAGGGTTGAGACAGGGTGATCCAATCTCCCCTTTGTTGTTTGTGCTGGTGATGGAATATATGTGCAGGTGTCTCCAAGCAGTGGAAGGTAGAAAGAAGTTTAAATATCACATGCACTGTCAAAACATCAGACTGCTCAACCTGAGTTTTGCTGATGATGTGCTCCTACTGACCAGAGGAGATCTTGAATCAGTGGCAGCCCTGATGCAGGCTTACAAGTCTTTTGAGGAGTCCACTGGCTTAAGAGTGAATGCTACAAAATGTAGAGTATACTTCGGGGCAGTTGAGGAGGCATAAAAACATACGATATTAACCATAACCGGTTAAAAGGGGAACCAGGGAGAGTAGAATGGAGGAACCTCTTTTGGTAATTTAGCTCGACCAAGGGCACAATTTACTCTGTGGTTGGCATGTCATGAACGACTACCAACAAAACAACGGTTGAAAATTTTTGGTTTATAGGCTGATGACAGGTGTGCATTATGTGGTGAAGTAGAAGACATACAACACCTGCTGTTTGAGTGTGAGAAAACAAGGCAACTGTGGGCTGATGTATTGCAATGAGCACAGATTTGGAGAAGGCCACAGCAGTGGACTGAGGAATTAAAGTGGATTGCGTGCAAGTGTAAAGGAAAAGGATGGCGAGCAACTCTAATGAAGACCCTGCCTGCTGAGACGATATATGAGGTATGGAGGGTCCGGAATGAGGTATGTTTTCGGCAGCGTGAGGTAGTAAATGTAATTGATGTGAGGAAAACAATTTCGGATAGTGTTGTGTATAGAACTTGGATGAGTCCTAAAGTTAGAAAGCATTGTGCACAGTTTATGGTAGCTGATTTGTAGGTTTTGGGAAAGTTGTAAAGCCGGTTTACTTAATGAAATGAAAGTTGGTTTATTCCAAAAAATTATGCAGAATTGTGGGACCATGTCGGTGGTTCCCGCTATAATTTCCCAACTTGCAGTTAGCCGATTAAGGTGTAATTGTAGAGGCAGGTTCCAATTTCGGTAGTAGGGATTCGTTGGTGGTGCAATGTTTGGGTATTTTCAGGAAGACGGTGCTAACTATTTAAATAGATGAAGTTTCAAGTTTCACTGGATTTTAATAGATTCAAATGATGATATTTTCTAGCTTAGTAATAAAGTAGGATGTTTATATGTAATTTAGTTGTTTTTATGTAATCTTAAAAAGGAAAGAAGTAGATGTTCAAATTTAAATCCCACCAAGAGAATTTGTGAATAAAAGATATGGTGTGTTAAGAGCATCTCCAATGCATGAAGGGTTTTCCTTATTTAACGTATACAAATGGTAGAATCTGATTGGAACATCGATTCACCTTCATTCTGACGTAATATTAAATGTTTCGACTGTGGGTCTCGTTTGAAATCATTCTCCAATCCAAACTTCAAATGAATAATTATTATGTAACGTGGATATGCTATAAACTCCCAATTATTATGTGACGTGTATATATATAAATTTGAAATTGTATTTTAATATTATATTTGATCTCAACAAACATTATATTCATACAATTAATTATATTTTGGATGCATCTAATTATTTGACAAGAGTAATGATGGAGAATAAATAATTATATTGGTTCAATAAAATAGTTATTATGAACTCGAGTATAACATTAATCGGCACTAACTTATTTTTAGTTCATGTTTAAAATAAAATTGATTCTATTCTAGAAATTAATTTGTTATTCTAATTAAATTAACTAATTATTAAATAGACAATGAGTTAAGAAACTTTCTAATTTATGTCTCAATTTTACTTTTAGGGAGAAAGAGTGAAAAACAAAAATTAATTGAAATTAATTTTTATTTTTGCCAATCTATAATATATGCATCATTATTATTTATATATTATTAAATATAAATGAATATATTTAGCACTTAACATGTGGATTTTTCATTATTATTAAAATACATCATTCAATTATTTTATAACCTATAAATTCATAGTTACTTTTTAGAATTTGAAAAAAAAAACTGAATTCTAATGTTAATAGACTAATACTTATAATTTTTTGAGTATAAATATATATATATATATATATATATATATATATATATATATATATATATATATATATATATAGGCAAAGGCTTGGGAAAGACGGTCTTTCCATAGGATTATGGAAAGACGGGATTTGATTAGAATAATAAAAGGTAAAAGGTCTTAGTTGCAATATTAAAGTTTTAGTATGAAACATGTAGTAGTTATAAAATTTATAACCCGGTTCATGCAACCCAAAAATTTTATCTTAATTTCTTCTAATTTACACTTTAAACCTTGGTCTTTCCATAACTTATGGAAAGACCGTCTTTCAAGAGACGGACTCTATATATATATTACCACATATATTGAAAATATTTTTAAATCTCTTTAAATTATTATTTTATTTTATATATAAAAATAAATCAACGTTTAAAATTAATTTTGCCATTTCATTTTCCAATGTAGTTTGATTTATTTTTAGTGGTGTACAAAATTATGGTAAACGTGGATTTGGAAATTTTTCCAAACAAAACTACACCAAAACACCAAAGTATCTACCCAATAAAAAAAATTAAATAAGGCGCTTTTATTTTTTTTGTGTGTGGCTGATTTGGCAAAGCGCGGCCTTCGATATCATCTTTGGAGAATAGAAGTCCATTTCCACGGGGTCACTTATATTTTTAGCCACGTAATATCGACGTTTACCTCCGACTGCTGAATTGAAGATTAAATTTAATAATATACGTTAGTAAATCTTACGTGGCAATTTAATTTTACTCTAACGAAACCCGCATTGGATATGCTCTAATATAACAGAAGCATATACATCTTGCTATCTATAAGATCCAAACAGATTCTGGCGAAAGGAACATATTGCATATTGTATTATTATGCAATTAATGTAACACTTATTTGACTTGAAAGAGTTCCATACGACTTGGCAATTCAAGTTTTACAACCGACACTAGTTGCTGCAGGCAGGGAGTGGAGCACCACACAAGCATTTGTTGGGGTTGTAAGAAGTAGAGTCAAAGCTCTGAAGCTTTCCACCTTGCGGGATCTGTCCGCACAGATTATTGTTGTTCAACTGTAGACCGTCAAGGCCGGTGAGCTGAGTCAGTTGTGTCGGAACAGCACTGGAGAGCATATTAAACGATAAGTCCAAGAAAGTCAGTTTCTTGAGGTTGCCTAAAACTGAAGGGATTGTGCCGGAAAGCTTGTTACTTTTTAAGGCGAAGGAACGTGAGTCGCGTGAGCTGCCCGATGGTAGATGGGATTCCTCCGGTGACATTTGGAGCCTATTAAAGTCTATCATTGGGAGATACGGGAGGTGTCCGATGGCGGGCGATATCTTGCCGGTGACATACGGCCAGTGGTGTTGTTGGGGTAGATACTGTAATAATGCATTCCAATGGAATGGTAAAATCACGATTGGATGATTGTGGTAAAACTTTTCTTGGATATTGATGTGAGTCGCGTTACGTGCGCTTTCCTTAAAGAGTAATTCGACCCTATTACAGCCTTGGGTTACACGAATTCCCTTCGAGGATAAAACAATCGAGAATCTCTCCTGTTCTAGGCTTGAATCAGAAGAATACTTTTAAGTACCTGTGTTTTTGGTTGTATATATGTCTGGGAAAATTCATAGTTTTCCCGTGTGTACTTTGTGTTCTTTCACATCTGTATTCTGTGTATATGTTTTCATCCATGCGCATGCATGTATTTATAAGAAACTAATGTCGTGAAAAAACATAACACTTCATCATTCCACACTAAATCATGAACCTATCATAATTATAAATTCTGAAATGATGCAATTTTTCACACGATACATGTTTCCACATTGCACTACAATATTCAATGTATCGTATTTAATCTAATACCATGCCTATCATTTCCATCAAAGAGAAGTTAGACAATACACACCACGAACACAATTAATCCATCAAAGAGAAGTTAGACAATACACACCACCAACACAATTAATCCTTATCATATGAACTTGTAAACTCGTAGATAGTTTATACAAATGTGCACTCTGCACCACCAAACTTGTTTTAACATCCCGAGTTTACAATTACTCGAATCCAATTATACTTAAATGACTTTGTGTTTCATAAAACACCAACAGGTGTCGCAATCGACATCGTACCAGGAGCAGCAATCGGTGGTTGGATCCCAGGATGCGAGGTGGTAGGGGTTGTTTAGGGTTGCCTTGATCTGCAAAAGAGCGGCCTTATCTTGTGCATTGCACTTGGCCGCCCCGAGAGACGGAGGTGGAAGAGAGAGAGAGAGGAAGAGAATTAAGAGAGGAATGATGGTTGATGAACATTTTGAAGATGAAATCAGCTCCATTTTGTTGTGTTTGTAGAATAAATATTAATCTTCTATATTTAGTCTTGTATATTTCCTACACTACTTGTAAACTTAGTCAGCCAACCATCAAGACCTATTCTATAAGATTAGTTAGTCAGAAACGGATTCCATGACTCCAGATACTTAGGATCAATTAGTTGTAATACTTGTATAAATAGCTACGTACCTATCAATGAAATATATCAATCAGTCTTTACAATTTCTATATGGTATCAGAGCTTGATTAATTCTCTCAAACTTTTTCCTGTCAATTCTCAATCATCATGGCAGAGGGACTCAATCCTAATGAGCCTAACATTCCAAATCCAAATCCAGATCCTATCATTCCAAATCCTAATCCGGATCCTATTATTCCAAACAACTCATCCAAACTCTATGATATTCATCACTCTGAGAGTTCATCCACTATCCTCGTTATGCCTCTTCTAACGGGTGATAATTATGGAACATGGAGTCGAGCAATCACTATGGCTTTAAGAGCTAAAAACAAATATGGTTTTGTTGATGGAACCATGCCTAAACCTAGCACTCAAGCTGATGTTCAGAATTTTGAACGCTGCAATGACTTGGTGAGCAGTTGGATTCTCAATTCAGTTTCGCCTGAAATTCGGCCTAGTATTCTATATTCTGAGACTGCTGCTCAAATCTGGAATGATCTTAAAGATAGTTTCTCTCAATCCAATGCACCAAAGATCTATCAACTTAAGAAGTCAATCTCATCTCTGAAACAAGAAGGCATGACTATTTCATCATACTTTACTTAGTTGAAATCTCTTTGGGATGAATTAAACAGCATTGTCGTCATCTCTCCATGTATCTATGCCAACTCAAAATCTATCATTGATCAAATGAAGCAAGATCGAGCTATGGAGTTTTTACAAGGACTTCATGATAGCTTCTCCTCGATACGCCGCCAGATTCTCCTTATGGAGCCTTTTCCATCAGTTCAACGCATTTATAACTTGGTTCGTCAAGAGGAGAAACAACAAGAGATTGACATACATGCTCCGGTCGTGGACTCTGCTGCCCTCCACACTTTAAGAAAATCAACATGGAACAATCGCAACAATACCATGGATGATGCTGCCCCTTTCCGCAACACTGGAAAGTGTTCACGTCCTTTCTGCAATCACTGCAACGCCATGGCCATACTCAGGCCACTTGCTTCCAGCTGCATGGATACCCTGACGGCGGCAACGAAAAGCGTTCTGCAACACCAATTAAGCACATAGCAGCACTGAATCAACCAACCACAACACCAACTCAATCCTTCACTCTTGATCAATACAATAAGCTGATGGCCCTCTTGGCAAATGATCCTCCAATTGATCACTCGGCTCATTCAGCAGTAAATTTATATATAAAATTTTCTATTATGCCCATTTAGCAGATAAAACTCTAAATTATATATCTTCTTCTTGGATTATTGATTCGGGTGCATCAAATCATATTTGCACGTCACTTTCATTATTTTCTTCATATTATCCATTGAAGAATCATATTTATGTTCAAATGCCTGATGGATCAACAGCAACAGTGACTCATATTGGTGTAATCAAACACTTTCCAAATCTTATTTTGAAAGATGTATTCCATATCCCATCTTTTGAATTTAATTTATTATCTATCTCCCAAATTTCTCGACAACTTGGTTGTGTAGTCACATTTTTTTATTATCATTGTCTATTTCAGGACCTTTCCTCGAAGGTGAAGATTGGTCGGGGTAGTATGCGAAATAGCCTCTATTATCTAGATGATGTTCCTGCTTACTTACATAAAGCATTGTCTTTCCATCACTGTAATAGTTTTGATTAATGGATTCACGCCTTGGTCATCCAGGAAATTCTCGTTTTCAATTTCTTGTAAGCAAATTTTCTGATATTGTTTCAAATAAAAAATTCACATGTGATGTTTGTCCTCAAGCTAAGCAATCTTGTCAATTATTCCCAACAAGTACTTCTCATTCTACAAAATGCTTTAAGTTAATCCATGTAGACATTTGGGGGCCTTTTTCCGTTCCTTCTACGAATGGATCTCGTTATTTTTTAACTAGTGTAGATGATTATTCGCGTTGTACTTAGATATATCTCATGAAAGCAAAGTATGAATTTTTTCATATGATAATCCAATTTTTATCTCATATTAATCGCCAATTCAATGGCGACATCTCCAAAATTAACACTGGAACTGGTGGAATTTTTCTTCCCCAACTCCAAGTCATTCGTTCAGACAACGGAGCTGAATTTCTTTGCACCAAATTCCATACTTGGTGTCAAACTCATGGAATCATTCATCAACGTAGTTGTGTTGGAACACCCCAACAAAATGGGATCGTTGAACGTAAGCATCGTCATCTTCTCGATGTTGCTCGAGCCTTACGTTTTCAAAGTCATTTACCTCTTTCATTTTGGGGTGAATGCATCCTTACTGCTGCCTTCTTGATTAACAAGTTACCCACAAAGATTCTTCAGTTTAAATCTCTTCATGAAGTATTATTTGGCACATCTCCATCGTATTCATCATTACGAGTATTCGGATGTTTATGTTATGCCAAAAATATGTATATACGACATAAATTTGACCAGCGTGCCAAGCCTGGTATATTCATTGGCTATCATTTTGGTCAAAAAGGACATAAAGTTTATAATATTTCTACTCATCGAATTTATGTCTCTCGCGATGTCATTTTTCATGAATCCATATTTCCTTACAGCAATGTTTCTAATACATCCCCATCTAGTTCTTCGTCTCCTATTCCAATTAGTATCACTCCTTTAAATGATGATCTTAATGATACTATTTTGGAACCTATTTCAAGTCCATTTCCATCTCCTGCAACTAATGTTGACTCCATTCCAGCTCCGAGTCCACCATCTCCCCCCGCGCCTATCACTTTTGATACTACCCCTTCAATGCCTGACCGTCCTGTGCGAGATCGTCGTCATCCGTCTCGTTATGATGATTTTGTTTGCACCAATGTCTCTTTGTCTACTCCACATCCTCTCGCAAGCACTTCTCTTTAAGCACTTTAAGTCCTTCTCATCGTGATTTTATATCCAAAATAATTGATCACACAGAACCAAAAACTTATTCTTAGGCAGTTAAATCTCCTCATTGGCGAGATGCTATGTCATCCGAAATTCATGCTCTCAAATCTAATCGTACTTGGTCTTTATGTCATTTACCTCCTGGAAAATCATCCATTGGATGTAAATGGGTCTACAAAATAAAATACAATTCTGATGGCTCAATCGAGCGTTATAAAGCCCTTCTTGTTGCAAAGGGTTATAATCAAATTGAAGGAATTGATTATCATGACACGTTTGCACCTGTTGCCAAACTCGTCACTGTCCGTCTTCTTCTCTCCATCGCTGCAATTCGTGGTTGGACCCTTCATCAACTCGATGTAAATAATGCTTTTCTCCAAGGAGACCTTCATGAAGAAGTCTACATGAAGCTCCCTCCCAGTTTTCATCATAAGAATAGTAATCTTGTTTGTAAATTACATAAATCCATTTATGGCCTTAAACAAGCCTCTCGTCAATGGTTTTATAAATTTTCTTCTACTCTTAAGTCACGTGGTTTCCATCAATCAACTGCAGATTATAGTCTATTCACATATATAAAAGATAATATATCTGTATTTGTTCTTTTTTACGTTGACGATATCATCATTACTGGTAATAATTTGTCCATCATTAGTGAGATTAAAACATTTCTTGCCAGTTCCTTTTCTATTAAAGATCTTGGCACTCTTCGATACTTCTTTGGTATTGAAGTCTCACGTTCCAAGCACGGTATTTTTTTTATGTCAACGTAAATATGCTCTCGATATTCTATCTGATTCTGGACAACTAGGTTCTCGTCCTTCTTCTTTTCCTATGGAACAAAATCTTCATTTACTTCCCGATGAAGGTACACCCTTCCCAATCCATCTATTTATCGACGTCTCGTGGGTCATCTTCTCTATCTGACAGTCACACGTCCTGATATTCAATATGCCGTTAATACTCTAAGTCAATTCATGCAAAATCCAGATTATACTCATCTTGATGCGGCACATCGTGTTCTCCGCTACCTTAAAGGGTCTGTTGGTAAAGGAATACTATTTTCATCTAATAGTTCTTTTTCTCTTGTTGGTTTTGCTGATTCTGATTGGGCTGGTTGCCCCACCACTCATCGCTCTACCACGGGATACATCACCATGCTTGGTTCTAGTCCTATTTCATGGAAAACTAGGAAACAACCTACACTTTCTCGCTCTTCCGCTGAAGCTGAATATCACTCTCTTGCTACTCTCACTGCTGAAATACAATGGCTTTATTATCTTCTCTCCGACCTTGGATTTCCTCCTCGACAACCTATACGTGTCTACTGTGACAACCAAACAGCTCTTCACATTGCCAGTAACCCTGTTTTCCACGAACGTACGAAGCATATTGAACTTGATTGTTACTTCGTCCGCGAAAAGATGATTTCCGGCCTCATCTCCGCCAGCTACTTACGCTCGTCTGACCAACTTGCTGATATCTTTACCAAACCTCTTGGTGCAGATGTCTTTCATAACATTATTTTCAAGTTGGGCATGCTCGATATTTCTCCCCCGACTTCAACTTAAGGGGGGGTGTAGAATAAATATTAATCTTCTATATTTAGTCTTGTATATTTCGTACACTACTTGTAAACTTAGTCAGCCAACCATCAAAACCTATTCTATAGGATTAGTTAGTCAGAAACGGATTCCATGACTCCAGATACTTAGGATCAATTAGTTGTAATACTTGTATAAATAGCTACGTACCTGAAATATATCAATAAGTCTTTACTATATATAGTGTTTGTTTTGGATTAATGTGTGTTTTCGTGGGAGTGGAAGTATTGAGGTATATGTTATTAGGTGCATGCTCGCCTCTATATATATAGTACGTGCCCTAGGGATTTCTTATCAATGAGTGTGAATTGTTATATATTTTGCAACTAGCAAAGGTAATCAATTGTTGTTTGGATACTTGACGCAATTGCATTTTCCACCTCCTGAGTTGAGAAGTTGCTTCAACTTGGTGCGAACACATTTTGATGATTTTACTTTGATTTTTATAGACGGTTCAGTGATAGAAGATTAAAATGGGGGTAACAGGTCGATCTTGGGCTTTGATACCATATTAGATTATAGGCTTCGATCATAAAATCAATTGGTATTATGTAGAGGTGACCCATGATATTATATAATGAGTTATATGACTGTCAACCACCAATGTGAGACTAACTCTAACAATTTTATTTTACTACTACAAAATTTACTATTTGAAATTTTATCTTTAAAATATTTGTATAGAAAAGATTATTATATGTCATTTTGTATATTTTTGTCCAACCTAATTAATAAAGAAGTTCGATTTAAAGAAAATAATTTCTGTACATATTTTTCCACTCAGTTGACAAACCTAGATTTGATACAAGTCACAGCAGATTTACCTCTCATACGTTGATCGGGGTGTCGATTGGTATGGGCAACTGAGGGCGAGCGGATGTTGTTGCCGATACAAGTCACAGCAGGATCGATCATCGATCAATTAATACTGGCGTTACTGGGGCAGGTATATTTGTGTTACATGGACAATAGAAATCCACGGCATGTTCAACATTGACAGCCTTGACTTTAAATACTAATATTATCCTTACGGAGATGATGCACAATTTTATTTTATTTTTGTAACAGCTGGAGATTTTTCAATTTAAATAAGTGTGTATTTGACAGAGCTTAATTATAAGTATTTTTCTTATAGGAAATAACTCTTTTAGTATTTAATAAACTGTTTAAAAAGTAATTATATAGGAAGTATAAGTTATTTTTGGGGGTAAAAGTAAAATTTGAACCTATGCTTTAAAAATAAGCCAAAATAAGTTAGTTTTGCTTATACCCCAATTCCTTATTTAGTGCACGTATACCCCACAGTTTCTCACCATGAGGTAGTTATAATTATGTTTATGATCCGATTAATGCAACTTAAAATTCTTTTTTCAAGAGACATGCTCTTTAATTCATATGTTGATTGGATGGAAATTGATTAATTAGTGATAAATTTCAAGTACAAAATCCTAAGTGCAGATATGATTATATTATCTTTGATGCACTTGCTTTTAGAATTTTACTACCTATACATAGAATTTGTGAACTCGCACATAGATTCTGTGAAATTAAATTCATAGAAGGCAAACTCGCTGTACTGATTTTTAAAATTAAAGTTGGTTTGTAATTTTGATTCAAAACTACATTTTCGGTGAAAATAAGAGTATTGATCGGTCTAAAACTTTCGCTGATTTTCTCAGCAGATCTGATGTTGAAAATAAAACTTGCGTTGTTTAGTTTTTTTTTTCTTTGGAAGGAAACAACAGTACTGAAGAGTTTTCATGCTCCAATGATTTTGTGTTAGTCTGTGTACAGCATATAGTACTCTCGGCGCTCGCAAATTCTCTTCATTATGAATTTCGTAACTCTATTTTTAGATCAGTTGGTACGTAAAGGAATTTAAAAACAGCAATAAAAACAAAGTTTAACACAGAAAACAATTAAGATCAGTCGAACAAAGAATCTCTAAATTAATAATACATGACAGAAAAATAAAGGACAATCAAGCTAAAATTATAAAATTCTCGCAACCAAATTCAGGTCAACCGTAGAGCAGGGGTTCAATATAAATCTACCAGCAAACATTAAAAAAATACTCTACCAAAATAAATGAATAAAATTCCTAGCAAACATCATCTACTCACGAAAGAATAAGGTTTAAAGAACATCATGAATTTACTTCTTCAGATTCTGAACCTTGTGCCATCCTTTCTGACATGACTTCGCAACAATCTTCACTCCTTTCTTACCTGACCTCTCTGCAATCTCCACTCCTTTCTTGAACAGGGTCCTCAATCCGCGAGCTCCGGCTTTCACTTGAACTTGAAACCTCCCCATTTATTTCTATTCTTAGAGAAATCGAAATACAATAACAGGTTTAAGAGAAGGGTGTTTAATGCTTAGTTTCTGTTGGCGTATGAATGAACAATCAATGAGCAGCCTTTCGAACGTTTATATAGTAGCTGCGGCTAGTGCTAGGGTACGTTTAGGGTTGGAGTATATATGTGTGGCGAAACAATATATCGCAATATTTTCCATGATTTTTTCCTTCTTTTTTTAAAGAATGGTCTTAGCTGGTATGCTGCGTGTACATAATTAGTTTTGATTTTGGTTTCCTTTCTAAGAGTTAAAATAAATGGTTAATAGTAACAGCTAGTAGATATTATATGGTAACTTAGAAATACTGTATTTTCAATATTAATTGTGTATTTTAAGTATATTTTATATATTTATTATTTATTTCAAGCAAAACTTAAAAATATACAAATAAAATACATGTAATACACATTTACATAATATACAAACGCAATCTACATAATTATGCATTTTTAATTCACATTTATCACTAGGATACCATATTTATAGAAGGAATACAATATAATTTACTAATTTTGGAAAGAAATTAAACTGGTAAAGGTGATCATTAGATGTTTATTTCCGTTGTACGTTAGGGAAAAATTACTTTGTCTCGCAATCGTGGATGAATTACTTATTTTTGGGAATGACTCTGTAGCTATCTCTTCCTTCAAACAATACTTAGGTTGTGGTTTTCATATGAAGGACTTGAGTCTGTTGAATTACTTTCTTGGCATTGAGGTGGCTCGTAGTTAGGATGGATTATTTCTCTGCCTACGGAAATACACTTTGGACACTATAATGGAGGGTGGGCTTCTTGGCGCAAACCCGCGGTTTCTCCTCTCGAGCAGAATTATGCTCTCACCTTGGCCACTTGCACATTTCTCTCCGATCCTAAATCATATCAGCGTCTTGTTGGTCGCCTTATCTATTTGTCCTTTACTCATCTAGACTTGGCTTATGTCGTTCACATATTTGGGCTTCTTGTGTTGTGGGCTCTTAGGGTGTATATATACTTTGTACATGACTTTATACGACATGCGAATACAGTTTAAACCCTACATTTTGGAAATCCGGATTACACATTATTTTGTGCGCTGCCTATTTGAATCTGGATGTTGAGTTTGTGCCTAATTTCTAAAACTCACATTCAAATAATAACACAAATTAAAATAATATCTTATAGATATATATTTAAATTTCAAATACAAATACTAAAAAATTAAAATATAATATTTAAGCATTAAATAGAATAACAGAATAGACATCAAATAAAAATAGTAAAAAATCAAATAAAAATAATGGAATCCAAAAAATTATTTAAATAAACATCAAATAAAAATAGTTAAACATAAAATGAAAACGAAACATTAAATTAAAATAGACAACCATCAAATAAAAATGCTAAAATACAAATCAAATTACAATAGAAATTAAAACATCAAAATGTGAATCTGATATCAGAAGAAATAAACACCAATGATAATTTAAAAAATCAAATGATACCACTAAACCATCAAGGAATACATTTAGAAAAATCTAATACTCAAAAAGAAAAACATCGATATTAATTATTGAAATGACATGCGGAAAACTAACACATCAATCAAAATAAAAGTATAAATGAAGATTAAAATTTAAGATAGTAAAATATCACTAATTAATGTCAAAATATAACATTTAAACACAAGTTTTGATATTAAAAGAACAACAATTAAGTTTAAAACACATTGTTTTGGTGAAAAAATTCATTAAAAAATGTTACAAGCTTTTGTTGAAGCATAGAATCTGGAAATGAAACATCAAATAGAGTAGTAAAAAGGCGCAAATTGCGTGGAAAATGGGAGGAAAAAGAATCTGCAAATTTCTCTGACCCAAATTTTTTACCCGCAAAATTCTCGTGACCTGGGATCAGTAATTCCCTAAATATTTATACTTGGCACTCCAAAAAAAAAGGATTCTTGCACCTAAATCCCTCTTTATACCCTAAACTTTCTATAAGTTCCATTTGAACCCCTAATTAAACTTCACTATATTACATATTAGCCTTTGGTGTCTCTATTAGGTGCAACTATTATTTTTCGGGGGGTGTTGGACACAAATAATTAGGGAATTAATGATTCCATGTCATGAGAATCCAACAAATCAAGAATCTAGGTTGGAGAAATTCACGGGTCAATTTCCCCCCCATTTCCGTGCAATGCGCTCGTTTTACTACCAAATTTTATGTTTCATCACTACTGCAAGACAGGCCCAATTGCACCGGTAATTTCATGCAATTGAACCAGTATTTTGGCCCCTCAAAATACAGGTGCGTAAGTATAGCGGTGTGAGAAGGTTGATTAAAAACCTTATAGATTAAAGACACCAAAATTTTTGTTACCGATGTAGAAAATATGTACCGGTTTATAATGTTCCAAATGGTATGGGGCACAAATACAATTACACCTGTATGGGATAGTTTTTGATGTATAATATATTGTAATTTTACACCGATATAGATAAAAAACACCCGTAATATATGCACTGGCATTACATTTTACACCGGTGTGATAAACTACACCGGTATTTGTTATAATTGTTTGCATTATTGGTTTATTTGATTTTTCAAAGAATTTTTTTTTAAAATTTGATTTTATTTTTACACCGATATGTAATTTTTTACCGGTGTATGGGGTATATAATATTTGCAATGCCCTATTTGTTTTCTAGTAGCCCCTCCCGGATCATTTCCGAGGCAATCACAGGCAGAAATATTTGAATACAAACTATTATAAATTTAACCTCGGAAAATGTAAGAAAGTTCGAACACGTATAATAATATTGATCAGCAAACACACAAATTTATTGTAAAAATGAACAGAAAATGTATCTTCACCATGAATGCAAATAAATTAAAATCCCACACACGTTTAGTATGACTAAACACCAACAACACAATTTTAATATCATCAACCAAAGAAAATCAATTATCAACTTATTTTGTTGTTTTTTTCATCGAAAAGTTGCAACGAAGTGTTCGCCTGATGCTGGAACTCATCGATCCAAGCCCTGCACCATATCTCCGCCACCCCCTGAATTTCATACAAATGGTATGACCCTTGGCCCTCAAGGAAGATCTGTGATTTTGAAACTTACAATGCTAGTGAAGAATGTTGTGTGTATAGAAATTTTGAATAACTAATTTTGAGAATCAATTGTTACATCCAAGATTGTCACTGAATGATTAAAAAAAATTTCCATGAAGAGCATGGCGGAGTACCCTCATTGCCATGAACCAAGCTGGGTTCGGTATTGCACATGAACGGTATATTTCATTACCAATTCTTAACCTAATAAATGATGTGGATGAAATGACAGAATGACTTACTTTTATGTTCTTGATTTTCTATGTATAGTTGGGTTCTGGCTCCGTCTTTCTCTTCTCCCTTTGGTATGTGCATGCAAGCCTGTCACGAAAGTAAATGAAAATGGTAACTTCTTCTAGTATATTACTATAATGTCTTATTATTTAATTGATCGTAATACATGGAAAACACCCTGAGTTCGATCAAGTTGGTTGGTTTGAAAGCCCCCGACAATGTGTACAAATTGAAAACCTCTTCTGTGCTAGGATAGATAATGATGAGGTACCAATGATTGTTGCGGGAAAATTATGGGAATTCATTACTGAAATGGAATAGGTTTGAAATGTAAATGTTAAATCCGGAAAAAAGCCTCACATTCTAATGTAGGGGACAATGTAGAACTCATCCTCTATTTCCTTCATTGTTTTCCAGATAAGGCTGAAACGCTTTGTGATCTCCTGATCGATGTTGGTCCAGTTTCCACAATTTGTAGGGAAGAATTGGATGCGACCTGCATTATTTTCAAGATTTTCTCCCAGAGGTGCCTGTACTGGTAATGACAGTTTAAGAAATAAATCTTAATTGATTAAAAATAAGGAGGTAAGGTTTGAAACTCACCCCATCCACACATCGATCTGTGTATTATCGATCCAGGTCGTTGAGTTTATGTTCCCAAGCTTCTTCCCAACTCGACCAGTACATCTATGCCCATAATGTTGGTGTACTTGAATGCAAAGGTCGATGGCCGAAAGACAGGGAAGAGCATGCAGTCATTGTTCTTTATCATTTCTAGGATAGCTACATTGAAATCCACGGTGAATCTCTCCATAATCAGCCAATCTTTCAATTTTTGTCTGCTAATAATCTGTGGAGGAAAAATTACACAAAATTCTAACTTAAGTATCTTGAAATTTATGGTTGTAGGTAACATATAACAAAGGTTTGTAGTTCAGTAAACTACCTATTTTGGTAGCTTCTTGATTTTTTCTCTCGCTGACGACTGGTAATTAGTGCTTGAGTGGGATCTCTTCCCAGTATTATCCTGTTACAAGGATTCATAAATATGCACGTGTGATTGTATTTTGTGTGAAATGAAAGTTAAGGTGTTACAAGAATGTACCTCATTATCAATGAGCACCGTTCTCATCGTCCATTTCCTTGTAGGCATTCTCCTCATAGATGTCACTTGGTTGCTCGTCTCCCTCGCCAATCAAAGACACCGGCCAATCCACCACACTATTCAAGGCCTCTCCCACGTTATCGAACTAGTGGTTGGCTAAGGACAATCCCTCCCTAGGATGGTAGACTGGCTCGCAGACTCTTACGCGAGCCACACTACCATGTTGGGCATTCTAACGACGAGGTATTTGTTGCAACCCATGCGCGACCATATTCTTCCAACTGAAAATGTCTTTCACGTACGAAGTAACTTGTTCTCCATCCTGTTTGTTAGAGAGCTAAGTAAATTGTTAACATTCATAATACAGATTAGAAGATGTGTAATTTATGGTAAGGAAATTGTATCTAATTATGCAGGCGTACCTCCTCATCACCTTCTCCATCGCTGGGCTCTCCACCGGACTTTGTAGCACATGCAGCAAGGTCATCCATCGTCTTCTCGATAAACTTCTTGGGATCATCAAGGCTTGTCGGGATCTCAACACCGCCTGCAGCTTTGATACCCTTTACCAGCTGCTCAAGGTATGAAACCATGACCTTCACAATGGGTTGATTATTTATTGGTCTCCTCTATGGGATATGCTTGCTTGAGGAACTACTAGTGCACTTGGTGTGGGAAAGATGAGGAACAACCACCGATGTGGGTAGAGCTGTCTGAGTTCCCATGTACCTACCTAGGTGATCCTTCTTCTTTGTAGCCTTTATGAGAATGTCTTCACCCGGCTGCATTATCAACATTCCTTGTTCCTTCAGCTTGTTCATTTTCAACTGTATTGATATTGGAATGCAAATTTTCACAAGAAGAATGTAGAAACGATGTTCAAATTAATTTACGTGAGAGATAATTGTATAACTTACAACGCCTAGTGCAAATTTTTGAACCTTTTTTGATGTGTACAACCCTTTCTTGTCCTCATTTGCATCTAGGTAAACAAGAGATCTGTCCAGTTTGAGCTCTTTCTGACTAAATTGTTGCTCAATCTCCTCTTTACTGAAGCTCTCAGTGGATAACCTATTTCTCTCCATTTCATTTAGCTCATCGGTAAGTTTGTCCAGGGCGTATCTATTACCTCTTCTCCCAGTGTGGTGGGTGTAATCCTTGCCCACATTGTGCTCAATTGCTATTTCTCGAATCGCCTAAGGGGGGGGATTGGCATACAATCAAATTCTTTTATATACACATTAATGGATGTTATGGGAAAGATAGTTCAATGTGTGTAATTGTATTAAATCATACCTGAAATTCAGGGATCCAACACCTTTACTCAAACAAATGTCATTCTTCTTCATCCATCCACTTGTACTTCTTCCATGGTTTCACTCTTGATTTGTTGACTCCGTTGCCCACGTCGTGGATGAACTTGTTTTTCACCTTTGTCTTCTAGTTCCGATGTTGGTCTCTTGCATTTTTCCGTACAATCCTTCTTCATCATTCAAAGTAAAGCTTCGGTCAAATTGTTTTCAATTGTGAAGCTCTCAACAAAACATATGAACAACTAGACATTAATCATGTGTTCATTATAAAATAATTAAAGTAACACAGTTCTTCACATCTCGATTAGATTACCAAAACATCCTTCCACGACTCTTCCTTTACATTGTCCGGCACATCGTACTAGTGTTTGCAGGTGCCAAATTTGATGCTGCCAGAATGCAAAATTGCCCTAAGCCATTCACGCTATCCAGTTCTTCGTGTAAACTTTCTCTTTCTCACGGAACTCAAACGCCACATGGATGGACTTGTTCTCCTTTGCCAACATTATGGACTGACACGTAGTGGTTCTACGTCTCCTGCACCAACTTTTGATCCCAAACTTGTCGAATCCCTCACCTTGTTTGCCCACATACTTGGAGAAGTCATTGTCCTCATTATTAACAATTGCTCCTAATTTGTGGGTGTTCTTTCTCCTTCCCTTGGCAACTCGTGGTTTGGCCACCGACTTCCCCACATCATCTCCCTCAACATCCCTTCATTCCTATCTCCATGTGGGGCCGGTTCTTCATTCTCTGCACTAGTTTGTTGGTGTTTTGACGGTGTTTCTTCCTCAATCTGTATTTACAGTGGGATTTTTTTGAGGCGGTTCTTGTTCAGCTACATCGACCTTGGTAGCGTTAACCTCCTTCTTCTTGTTTGCTACAGGTTGTTTCCTCTCCGTGTTTAACTTTCCCCTTTTCAGAGGCATCTACGACAATAGAGTAGAGAAATGTTAACTTCATAAGTAAACTTCTTGCCATTGAGTGAACAAAATGTTACCCAATAATGCATCATGAAAAATAACATTGATAGAACATGGACAAACAACGTCAATCATTGATACTAAAAGTTTGCCATTGATAGAACATGGAAAAACAACCTCATTTATACTACTATAAGTTCGCCGATGATAGAACATGAACAATAAAAAAATGGCATGGAACCAACCCTTATGGCATAAAGAATTAGCATAGAACTAACAGGTACAACACCACTTATGTACCACCAATATGATCATAAACCATCATGTTGGATAACCCAATATATTTCTACGAAAATTATATATCACAAGATGAAACATATTTGTATAATCATATCACACAAGGCTCTCATTGACTGTTTTCTTCAATAATATGTTTTATGTCATTGAGGCATTTTGTCAAACATGTTTTAGGCATATCAATATTAATTATTGATACACAAAAATTTGATATGGAAACCCATAGAAAAGTAAACAAAGATTACTAACCCTCACTGATTCAACGAAAACAGTTAACCTTCCCTCACTTGAAGCCCCAAAATGGCAAAACTGAGGACTGTGGCAAAGTTCTTCTTTCTCTTGTAGTTGGGCAAGGGCTGTTTTCTCTTCAACCTCTTATAGCAAAGGTGATGGGAAGTTATGATGATTGATGAGGTGTTATGGTGGTTGATTGGAATGGAAGTTGAAGGAAGGATGAAGGGAGGACGGTTTTGGTGATTTATGATGAAGAGTTGCGAGAAAGTTATGGTGTTTGATGAGGAGAGAGCAGTTATGTCCATTTGAAAAGCTTTTTTTTATATATATACTCAATTTTCATACACCGATAAAATGGAAAATGCCGGTGCGTAAGTAAAACCCAACATAGAGTTGAACTAAGAAAATTTCTAAGTACCCACCACCGGTAAAATACCGGTGCAAAAAATAAGTACCAGTGTAGAAATAAGCTTTGAAACAGCCACCCGGTGTTGCTTTAATTAACATTTTTTAGAACTTGAGAGCAAAGGCATTGAATTTTGCCTCAGTACCTAGTACCGATACTATTACCGGTGCAAATGGGAATGTTACTGGTGTAAGTAAATGTTAAAAGCAGCTGCCTGCGGCTGCTTTTATTCATATATTTCCAAATAATTGACCACCTGAGAGCATCTTCCAAAAACATTTACCAAGTATCTAGCACCAGTACTTTTACCGGTGCTATTGTTAACATATAGGTGTGGAAAAATTCCCACCAATTCCAAAAGTGATTTTTTTTAAAAAAAATAATCATTTCGCGCCAGAAAATTTGAATTATGCACCGGCATTAGTTAAATAAAACACCGGTGTATGTCGTACATTATGCCTACTACATAATCTTTCATTCTTTCATTTACCTCCCACATATTTTTTTAGCGACTCTAAGTACACAAATTGATGCTTAAGTTATTTAATTAGACATCTAATTAGATATTTCAACCGACAAAGCATGGGCCCCATACGATGAATTAATATGCATTCATATGTTTAGTAAAATTTCTGCTCTAACCCCAAATATTTACATTCACCCCATCGACCACTAGTCCAGGGCTATTTTTAATGCACCATACGTAATAAGTTGTGTATGTGGACATCCAAGGTAAATACGACTCTACAACTTGTTGATTGCAATTAGGTCCCCCAGAATGTGAGATGCGTATATGATACATTTGGAAACTATATAAAGTACCAAATTTAATATTCTAGACTTAAATCATAATTGTAAAATAATTGTGTCCTGGTGGTGAATTAACCTAAAGCGCTAGTACATGTTGTAGAGTAACCGGTAAAGGTTTTCTTCAAAGTTACAAAGTGTTATCCGACTAATTTCCGACTTCACTTTAGGGCCAGAACCCATCCATTTCCTCAATTGTGGAGCTTGGAAATACACTAGTGATGTTTGGAGTACCATCCAGTTAAAAAGGATTTCAATTTCCATGTACGAGTAAGCTTTTTTACTTTTTGCACTTTAGTCCCTCCAAGAATCTTGGAAGAGTCATAATAAAAAATTGGCGGCACTGAAATGCAATTATGATCATGATCACGCATTTCTTCCCTTAATGGGTGCACGGTTCTTCCCTTAATGGGTGCACGGAAGGACCTATAAAACCAACATTGTTTGCACTATATTACCAAAAATTGCATTATTGCCCCAAAATTTATATGAGGAAACTCCATAGCTTGGAATTGTACAATTTTTTGTATTCTAACAAAATGTGTAATGTAATTAAGCTTTCATACATAGAGATGATATATGTTGAAGCGCAACTATATGTTTTAGACATAATTTGTGTGTTTTTAGGTAATTTTACCGCAAAAGATAAACCACAAAGATTATAAAATCTTTGATTCGACCCATCATTGCCCAAGTTAATTTTAATAAATAAGAAAAATTTAGACAACCTAAGGTTAAAAAAATATGGGTGTGGTACGGAATTCAAAGTTTGCCCAACTAATATAGGTTTTCCACATATAGTAACAAGAAAATGGTTCCACATCATTATCTTCTCATGTTTCATCCCCATGGGTACTTGTACCCACATCTATGTCCTCCTCATTGCATTTGTAGAAGGTAGGGAAATCTCCAATGGCTCTCACTGCATCCGGAAATTGATAGTTCATAACCTTGGCCATGTGGTCGAACAAGGATCTCTAATACTTCGATTCTTCAAGAAAATTCTGTACACCTAGCTCCAAGACAGCGACTCTGGATTCAATGGTAGGGACAACCATGTAAAACGGTTTTTTGTAGAAAGAGTCCACTCAAATCTTACCCATTGGTTGCCCATAAACGTCATATGGATGGGCATTAACTCCCGCTCTTGAACAAAGGGCAAGGATGATATTGCAGAAACCGTATGACCCCATCTTATCATGTTTTGCCTTCAACAGATACGAATTTGACGACCAACATTCCATCGAAGTTCCTTCTTTATTGCGTACAAGAAGGTCAGATGACTTTTGTGGACTTCTGAATTCACAGTTACTGGGTCTAATCTAGACGCCACGAAATGATACTACCCATTTGTATATGGAGTTAGAGTTTTCTTCGGTATTTTGCTCCAACCTGGTTTGACCAACTTATCTATGTCAGTACCTTGCCTAGTTTTTGTCCCAACGATCTCCTTTCCAATTGGATCTTGTAGATAGTAGCAGTCGCTACTATCAACATGGAGTGCAAGAAAATTGTACTCATCGTTTGGAACATTGGGCAACCTAAACAAACCACTCTGGCATGGTAGGGACAATTTTCCCTTCACAGTGCACTAGACTTAGGTTTGGGCCGCACCTCAAGTTAGCATAGAACTCACTTACAATGCTTAGGTTGAATGGTCGTGGAGTCTGGCAAAAACTTTCCCACCCAAGCATGAAGATTGTTTGTTCGAATGGAGAATATGCCTTTATTCCTCTCTCTAGGTGATGATGGCATCCTTTGTATGATTCATGTACCAACCTAGCCTCCTCGGACACAATGGTACCATCCGAGTACGTGTGCGATGAAGTATTATTGAAAGAATGAGATGATGATTGGCATATCCTTTTTCAAATTGGATTTAGGTGCCATTTCCTAAAAAACACAATCAAGCATTTATCAAACACCTTGCATGGGACACAAGTTAGTCATGAAATCAAATCATATATTCATCTAGTTAAGGTTCCAAAGTAAATTTAATCATATAATTAAGGAAGTTAAGGTAATTTACCTGATTCTATCGGCTCGGTTTTTGGATTTCAATGGATACGCCTTCGAGGGTAATGCTAGAGGGTGAGAGATGCCAATTTTTGTTTGTGAAAGTGAGTGTTTGCTTACTATTTACGGGTTATTTTTTCACCCAAATGTTTTTACACCGGTAATTTCGGGAACATACCGGAGTAGAAAATTAGAAAACCATCTTCTTTTGCCTGCTCTTAATAAGCATTATTCATAGACCAGAGAATAATGTGGAATATATTTTTAAGTACCTAGCACCGGTAATATCACCGGTGCATAAAATTCTCATACCGGTGTAGGTTTCGTACTGAAGTTGCTGCTTCAGGATGCTTTAAATGGTTCTAACAATTAATTTTAGGACCCAAGACCTAAATGAAAATTTTTTTCCTAAGTATCCAACGCCGGTATATATACCGGTGCGTATGTAGACAATACCTGTGTAAGTATTGTCACAAAGTTGCTGCTTTAGGCTGCTTTAAATGGAAAAAAGTAAATTTTGTGACCCGAGACCAAATTTCTGAAAATTAGCCTAACTATATGGTGCGTATGTAAAACATACCTGTGCGTATGTATGAAATAGAGCATCTACTCTGTATTTTACACTGGTATTATCCTATTTTACCGTTGCATATGTTTAAAAAGGAAAAATAAAACCCTTCCTATTAACTTTTAATCCCTTCGATACAAATACATTCCAATGGTAGCTCGGATCATAACAATTCTTCAGAAAAAAAGAGCGGTCCACATAAATGTCATAGTAATTCACATCATAAAGGGGTGGGTATTATACAAAACATCGGTAGGAAATCCAACTATGTAGGGATAACTATCTATCTTTTCCGCTTCAACACATTGTCATCACCCACTATTTCATCGCTCTCATAAACCCACAACCCATCACCATGAGAACGCCGTCCCACCACAGCTCGCCCTACATCCTCCAAACTAGGAAATACTAATGGAAACTCTGGACTATCAATTGTGATTGTGTTATCAATTTCCTCTTCAAAGTAAAACTTCTTTCCATAACGAACCACATGAAACTTCTCATTTGAAGGGTCCTTGATATAAAAAACCTGTCCTGCTTGGGTAATAAGGATGAATTTGTCATCTTCGTACCCTACATGATTCAAGTCGGCAAAAGTAAAGCTCATGAGTTTTTAACCACAATCCCAGAACCATGTTCCAACCAACGATACTGAAACCCAACAACTTTGAACTCTATATAATCCAACCCCCAAAATTTCTCAATCACCCTATAGAAAGGCATCACAACAACAACAAGATGTTTATCTCTCTTGCTTGCCTGACACATGGATTCATATTCAATATAAACACCATTGTTTTGCGGCATTCTCTTCTTATCCTTCTCCAATGTTGAGAAAGTGAAGCTATTGATGTTATAACCTTGATATCATCTGACGGTACAGTTCAATGTCCTTGAAAATGCCCATAGCTTACTGGGTATCCCTTCCACATTGCAACACTTGTAAAACTAGTTAACAAACCCTGAAGAATGCTCTAACTATATTTTATTCGAGGGCTAGTCCGAATGAATCCCTTCCAACATGGAAACATGCTCTTGAACATATATTGTGGTCTCACTACTATTACGTAAAACATACCAGTGAACTGTTATCAACTCAACATATAAGGGTGTATGAAGTGTACCCTTAGACCGTGGAGTCCCATTCCGCATTCCGCAGTGTGGTCCACCGGGAACACCAATCGCTCTTTTTCCAACCAAGTTCGATGTATAGTACTCAATGATCTCCTCAGTGACATACCTCTGAACAATTGCAACATCAAACTGACTATGGTTATGAACATAACCCTTGAAAACATCCATGTGACACTCAAATGGGTACATCCATTTCATTCCAAGAGGACCACATATACGTATCTCCCTAACCAAGTGTACCATGAGGTGTACCATGATGTCAAAAAAATGACGGGGGAAAGTACTTCTCCATATAGCATAAAATAACAATACCCTCCCGCTCCAGTTCATCTATCTGTTGCCTGCTCAGACTTTTCCTGCATATCAAGTTGAAGAAGAAACACAAGCACAAAATAAAAAATGTAACTTTATCTTCCAAACAACCTCGGATCACAATGGGCAAAAGTCATTGCATAAGGACATGACAATCGTACGATTTCAAATCATTAAGACGCAATTCATCATTCACAAGCCTACTAACATTAGGGGAGTAACCGGACGGAACCTTCATGCCTTGAATGCTCTCACACACCGATCTCCTCTCAGCAACTTATAGATTGTAAGGAGAAAGAGGCAGTTATGTTCGCTTCCCTCTAACCTCTGGTGCCAGATCCAACCGAATACTAAGGTCCACAAAATATTTCCTCGCATCTAAGCTATCTTTAGTATTCCCGGGAATGTTTAGTAGCGTGCCAATTAAACTCTCAAAAACATTATTTTCAATGTCCATGACATTCAAACAATGGAGAACCTCCAAACTCTCCCAATAGGAAAATCATAGAAAATCGACCTTTTTTCCACGGTCCCTCTACAACCCACCACTCTTTAATAACTTCTTACCAAGAACAACATTCAGTTTCTTCACCTTAATGTCAATAATTACCCCAGTCAATGGTTTAGATGCCTTTCCCCTCTCCTTCCCTCTTCTTCCCACCAACAATGCAACTATGCTATCTCGCAACTTGTGCTTCAACGGAAGGAATTTTCGGTGACCCAAATAAACAGTCTTCCTCCCATTTTTCAACTGATGGTAATTGGTCTCATCTTTACAGATAGTACAAGCCTTGTGACCCATGGCTACATAACCGGAAAGGTTACCATATGCTGGGAAATCATTTATGGTAAAAAACGCATTGCCTTTAAGGTAAACTCTTCACCACAAAAACATCAAACATTAAAGCCTAATCCAACCATAGTACTTTCAAATCTTGTATCAAAGGGGCAAGATAAATGTCTGTCATTTCTAGGCTATTTGAGCCCTAAAATGATGAATATCAACACATATTTCCTCTTCTGCACAAATAGGGGGGGGGGTTGTAAATGGCAAGCATAACCAGAGCGACTACGAACTGTGTTTCGAGGACATATTACCAAATAGGTTCATACTATCAGTACACAAAGCCATTCTCAAATTTCTAAGTTTGGAAGCAAACTTCAGATTCATCTTATCAAATTTCTCCCACTTGTCCACATCAGCCGGGTGTCGAATCATATTATCATCTGTAAAACCTCTCCCATCCATGTACCATGTCAAGTTCTTTGCGTACTTAGCATTCTTAAACAACATTTTCAGCCTCAGAATAGTTGGAAGGTACCACATACATTTGGCGGGCACCCACCTTGTCACCGACATAACATGCTCTCCACTAACAACCACATTTCTCCTTTTCTTATATCGCAACACATTACATATAGGATCGGCAATCTTATCCTTTAAGTCACCCCTATATAATACACAATCGTTCGGAAAATCATGTATCTTTACATACTCCATTCCCAACAGACACAAAATTCTGTTAGCTTTGTAAAGGTTGTCCGGCACCCCTTTACCGGATGGAAGTTTCTCATTCAAAAACTTAAGCAATTTATTCATTCTAGTATCACTCCATGAACCAAGACCTTTCAAATTATACAACTTCATCAAACATGACATGACCGTGTCTTTTTATTTGTAACCGGGATACAATGGTCTATCTTTTTCCCCTGAAAACTTAGCCAAAACCTCGGGCCTCACTCTAAATTCATTAACTACTTCCCCCACACATGTCATCCAATTTTGCATCACCAAAACACTCTCCCCCGCTACTAACTACCACCTATGGTGGTAATTTTTCCCCATGAAACGTCCACACCACATAATCTTTCGCAAACCCCCGGCTGTACAAATGGAGTTTCAGCATGTCCTTATTATCAGTACGATTTCAATTTCTACAATCACGACAAGGATATAATATTCGCTTCTCACGACTGAAAGTATGGTCCAAAAACTCATCCACGAAGACAATATTTTCATCGCTCACCCTACTAATGTTGGCATACACATATTTACGCCTCTCGATAGCACGATACAACTCTACGTATCAATAAATATCCAACAATAAAACTTTCACACATTTATTACAATATAATTTCATAACTACATCTAAATCATGCGAGATCATTAATGCACCATATACACAAATATTCCACATTACAATTACTACATTCATAATATGTCCTACAATATAATAATCAATAGCCATAGCATTAACTACATCAACTTTGAGAACAAATAACAAACCAATATCAACAATTCTACCTTGTTCACCATCAAATGATCAAACACACAAGATATACATGTCTACAAACCAAAGCCGGTAACATTGTCTGTCATTAATATCCTTCAACATATTAAAAAAATGGTATTTTTAAGGGTCTTCAAAGTAGATCATTCAATGCTTTCATCAACCAAAAATAGCCATTAATGAGCTCATTCTCCCAAATTCCACATTTTTGACTCGCCAAAAAAAATGTGGTAGGTGATCATTAAATGCACTTTGTACACCGGCATAATGACATAAACCTGTGCATATATATTTCTTTTAGAAAAACAACATCATGTACACCGGTCTTAAACAGTACCGATGTAAAATTTGTTCCATTTTCCCATATTTTTTTAAAGTACACTAGTATAATATATAATCGATTTCAAAATAAATATTTTGGCACAAAAACCAGACTACTTAACCACATTTATACACCGGTATTTTTATAACCTGTGCAATAATAAGCAATAACACCGGTATATATTTAACCAGTGTGAAAAATTACTATTTTCACAACTTTTTCATAATTATTATGGTTAAACCTACACCGGTAGACCATATAGAGGTACGTATGTATTCAAAGGCACCGGTATTATTGTAAACATTAGTTCTACCAGTGCAATAGGGTGCTTTTACACCGGTATTCTATACTCACGATTTTACTGGTGCGTATGTACCTGTTTTCCAGCAGTGCATTCTAGTATTTGATGTTCCAACCAAAACTTATGATATTTTCAATGAATCTATTTGTCACTAAGTCACGTGTTTTAAAATTAAGTCTTGATCTTTTAATGTAAATATTATTGTTTCCTTGACAAAGTTTTGATACTTTATACATTTTGATACTAGTTAATGGTATTTTACCATCTTAATTTTCTATTTTAAACTCATATTTTTATTTTGATTGATGTGTTAGTTTTTTAGTGTCATCATATTAAAAATTAAATAGATGTTTCTTTATTTTTAAATATATTTTTATTTGATATATGCCTTCGATGATTCAATAGTGTGAATTGATTTTATAAATATTAGTACTGGTGTAATTTTATTCAATATTAGTGTCTGATGCTTCTTCGACCACCAACCGGTTCATGGGCTTGAGTTCTTCTCAAACTAACCTGCAATCAAACTGTACCCGGGGTTCCAGGGATCAGTACTTTAATGCTTAAGTTAGTCCAAGCGTTCAATATGATTAAGACAGAATGAATCATAAGTAAATGTGTACCTTGTATTTATACTCCATGTCTTATATAACATTCTCCTTAATTATCGCCCTTAATTACCCACGAATGGCCTTCTTGGGCCTAACCTCTATCGAGAGCCCCCAGAAAAGTAGGTTCTCGACCTTCAAAAGCTGGAAGGCCATGAATGTCTTTGAGGTCTTGAATGCATGACTCTGCTTCGAGGACTTTGAAGACTTGAAACAAGCCTTTCACGTCGTTGTTCCTGCTGTCGAGGGTGAGAGCCTGGTTTTCTAGTCAACTTTGTCGTTTAGGATTCCAAAAAGGGTGCACGCGTGCTGCACAAACACGCGTGTCACTGCTCCCTAAACAGCGCGTTATCAGAAGGCAAAGAAGCAATCACGTCTTTCCATTACTTTTTATATTTCCAAAGCAGAATTAATTACCCGTCACTTCAGCCCCCATAATTACCTCCCATCTACGCTGCTTTATTTACTTTTCTCATTTGTAGGTGTCTTCTTACAAACTCTCTTTCTGTATTTCTCTCGAGAGCGATCTGATTTCCTTCACCTTTTCTAGAAAATTAGTACGTTTTTCATTCCAACTTTCATTCTAATCTTTTTGTTTCCTCCCATTTCACTCATGCCCCACTCTGATGAGGGTTCCACTTTCGAGAAGTTTTTCAATCAAATTAGAGTAGGTGAGTCAGGAGTTAGTACGCCGGAGGAATCGTTAGCGACCAAGAATGTACCCATTCCAAAGAACTCCAACACGATTCAGATGCTGGAGAGGGCATATCTAATAGTCCCGGGGAAGAGAGGATATTTCCCATAACTAATATGCCTTCTCAAGAAGTTGTTGAAAATTGGCCTCCGGGCATGGGTAAACCCCACATAAGGAGGTCCCCTACGAGCTACCCATCTCGAAAGGGTAACTCACCAATTTTCAACCCTTTCGAGAAGGTAACTCACCCCATAAACTTCTCAAAACAAGATCGTCCATCTATCTCCGACACCTTTGTTACGGGCTCACCTCTCCCTTTCCGCCCTTTTTTTCCAAACTCCTTAGGCAATTTCAGGTGAGCCCTGCGCAAGTCCACCCCAACGTTTTGGTGATCATTATGATGTTCTTGACCATATGTGATGAATTTGGTATTAAACCTAGTTATAAGCTGCTTCACTCACTATAATTTGTGTCCTATAGTGGGTGTCTACCAATATGATCGTCACGTTTGTTAATCTAGAAACACATCATAAAGTTTTTAGTGTTCCTGGAAATTTGGGTGATTGGAAGAGCTGGAAAAAATGTATCTCATTCGATAGCAGGAGGTATCAAGTCCCTCCGTGGAATTGGGCCGTGTGAGTTGAATCTCCCTAACCTGGGGAATACATCTGTCCAGATGCCCTTGAGAGGGACAAATAAAAACGGTTGTCCAGCTCCCTCGACTATAAGCTCTTTAACAACCCTAACCCCCAAATTGGCGGCTTTGCATTCCAGCCTAAAGTCTATGAAGAATATGTGTTTAATACACTCCAGAAAGATATGAGAAAGAGGCAAAGAGAACGTGAGGGCCCCAGAGACGGCCCTCCCCTCAAGATTATCGTTAGCGACTTTAGGAATTCAGGACCTTCCGAAGGTGCCTTAATGGAAATCTACTTCTCTCATTTGTTGTGTTATTATGTTCATCGCTATTAGCTGACTCTCTCTCTTTTCCTTTTTTCAGTGGGTCTCGCTAAGGGCTTAAAGAAGCCAAAGTCCTGGAAGCAGGGTCAGGCTCCATCCAAGGGGATCATTGGTTCCTCGAACCAGGCTTCCATTCCCTCGAATCATGTGTTGCCCCTCTCGAACCCGATCTATCCTCCTGCGGTAGGCCTCGAAAGGCCTATCTCAACCATTGGTGCTGAGAAGTCACCCCACACCAGGAACGTTCGCCAGAAGACAGGGGCAAATAGCAATATTATCAGCTTCTCTTCACCAAGACCGCTTATCGGAACACATGGCGGTGATGATGTTCATCAACAATCTCCGCCCCTCAACTAATGCAACATCTGTATCTGGGATAGAACATCAGCTATCCAAGATGGCTTCTAATCCCCAAGTTCTTTTCCCTTTTCTTTCTTCTCCTCTCTTTTTCCCTTTTTTTAGAAAAAAAATCTGAGCTAAATTGTTTTGTCAGGTCTCTAAAATTCTTTGTGAGACCACCGAGAGAATGGTGGCCTTCATTTCCGTTTGCTATGCTGGTGAAGATAACCTTCGTGAGGAGCTCAGAAAACAAGATGCTGAGATTTTACAGCTAAGGAAGTCTCTCGAGTAGGCCCTCGAGGAGAAAAACAAGGTGCTCGAGCAGAAGGATAGGGCGCTTGAAGAAAATCAAAAATGTTTTGATAGTGAGAAACAAGGTGTTGGTGCTGAGAGGCATCAATGGATGCTAGAGAGGGATACTCTCGCTAAGAGGGTTCAAGCTGTAGAGGAGAGGGTTCAAGTTGCAGAAGACCCAGCCACGCAAGTGCAACTACTCGAGACCTTCAAACACATGCAATTGAATAGCCCCAAGGTGCTTCAACTTTTCCTAGATCTTCTAAGGGTGGCCAAGGAAATCGGTTGTAGGGAATTAGCCGAAGAATTTTTAAAGCCAAAACTGTCTGCCTCTCTTTCTGAAAATCTGGCCAAGTGGGTGGACGAACTAGTTAATCCAGAGCTCAAAACCATTCTGGACTCAAAATGGGATGAGGTTATAAAAACAACGGCCTTCGCTTTGCCCTATTGGATTTCATCAAGTCCAAAGGGCAGTTCTTCACCGCTGAGGGGATTCGAGCGATCCCCCCCACCAGAGGCTATAAATGCCTCTCCTAAGTACGATTCCCTCACCGGCCGAGTGGAAGAAATGATTACTTCCACATCAAAGGAAGATGATTCTAAGGTTGGTCCCTGATTGTAAAATTTTTCTCTTATTTTTTTTACTTAGGGCCCCTCAATTGTAACCCTGTTTTTCTTTTTTGAGAATCAATGAAAATACATTTTTTTGCTACGACTTATTGATTTCACCTTTGTTTTCTTTTTGTAGTATAATTCATTGGAAATGGTGCTATAAGGTGCTTGCAAAGAGCTTTCAAGTTCCCAAAAAAAGCTTAATGAGACACACAAACAACTATTGATCGCCCTTCGAGATCTTTCTAAGTTTATTCAAGAGAATGACTCCTTGAAGGACAAGCTTCACAACCTTGAAAATGAGATGAAACTGTGGCAATCTAAAGATCAACCTACTTTTAAGGGGTTTTTCAAGGATTTCATTAGCAAGAAATTTCATGGTACCTATCCTTTAGAAGTGGTCAAGCGTCGCTATCCCGGTGATGAAGAACTAGAATAACTGATGCGTCAAATTTATTTGAAGTTTGGTTCTCTGAAGTTCTGCCTTGCTTCTGTAACTAGGCTCTCAATAGTGGAAGGGCGCTTCATTGAATGCTTGGGTGAAAATCACAAACTAGTAGCCCAAGGGGAATTAATTGCCAAACACCATATGTTAGCTCAATGCAGAGTGGCTAGCCTTGAAGATGACTTACTCGCTTGGAAGATTGCTAGTGAGGATCCCCCTTCCACAAGCAAACCCCCTTCTGCCCTTCAAGGCCCTCGAGGGTGCCCCTTAGTTGAAGGAAGCTCTTTGGTGGAATACCTTTTATTCGAAAATGCAAAATTCACCGGGGAGATTGAGGCCTGGAAGGTACAAGCTATAGAAATGGAGCAAGGTTGTGCTAATTTTGAAGAAAATATTGCCGCACACAAAGTAAGCCTTCATGGCCACATGCTTTCATACGGCTTTCCTTCCTCCTACTTAATCAGCAACGATCATTTTCTGAAGTTTCTACTCAAAGCTGCTTGGTATTGGATTAAAGAGGTCTACGTTCATGAGAATGGGACTCCATGGCATAAGAAGGATTTTGACCTCATTCTGGATTGGCTAGTAGAACTGAAGGTAAAGGGATTAACCCTCTCAAGTTTTCACTCTGCCCCTCGGTCACAGAACTCTTCCGCTAAAGAAGTTGAATGGTACCTTGTCCTATCGAGCAAAATTAACCACGGGTCTTCCTCAAAATGCTGCAAAAGTGCTAGGTCATCCTCGAATGACCCATTCAAACCTTCCACGAAGAAATGGTGTAGGACCATCGCCATCACTCCCACCGATTCCTCAGAATATCCTGTAGAGGAGCCAATGATAGATATCCAAAGGGTGCCTAGTATAAAACTTGAAGAACTTGAAGAAATAGAAGCAAACGTGAAACAACTAGGAAAGCCTATTTCCACTGAAGAATTGTTTCAAGTGGAATTTCCTCCCAATGAATAAATACATGTAGATGAATAAACATAGATCCCCCATTTGTCAAATGGCCACTAACTATAGATGCTTCTCATCTCTTCCTGCGGAACATGTGTTATCGGTGCATGTCTCTGACACTAATAGCAAGCCTGAATATGCTAGTTTGCATTCTCGAACATTGTCGGCCAGTAAAATCCTGCTCAAATGATCCTCCTAGCTATGGACTTGGCTCCTTGGTGGCTGCCACATACCCCATCGTGAACCTCTCTTATGAGGTAATCGGCCTCGCAAAAGTCAATGCATCGAAGTAATGGCTTCAAATGACCCCTTCTACATAACCCTTCTTCTTGCAACATATACATTGGAGCCTTCAACCTTATTTTTCTGTCATCCACTTCATTTTCTAGCAGGACTCCCTCCCAAATATATGCCACGAATGGTGTCATCCAGGAGTCTTCTACTTGATAGCTATCACTCCAGGCTCTTCAAAACTTTGCATGCTCAAAGTTTCCATGAAGAGTTGCTGGTGGGATTGGGTTCCCAAATTCGAAGAAGTGAGCTTACTTAGAGCATCCACTGTATGATTTCTTTCCCTCAGAACCTGCATCAATGTATAAAATTTGAAAATTTTTAAAAATTTCTTTACTACCCCAAGGTATCTCTCCAGATTACGCTCTCAAGCCTCGTTCTCTCCATTCACCTGTTGAACCACAATTTGAGAATCAATGAAAACCTCCAGTTCCTCCACTTGCAGCTCCTTTGCAATGTACAATCCAATGATCAATGCCTCATACTCAGCTTCATTGTTAGTTGCTTTAAATGCAAAGTTCAACGCAAAAGGATAATCTTTGACCTCGGGGCTAGTTAGTAGGACCCTCACTCCACTTCCTCCTAAATGTGATGAATTATCCACATACATCTTCCATCTCTTTTTTTCCTTATTTATTCATTCTGAATGGGATCCAGACACACTTCGAGGGGTTCTGTAGTTTCCACTATAAAATCTGCTAGTGCTTGCCCCTTAATTGCAACTGAAGGTTGATACTGGATATCATGCTTTACCAACTCTACTGTCCACTTCATCATTCTTCCGGAAATCTCTGGCCATAGCAGGATCTGTCGAATAGGGGGGTTCGTGAGCACCACTATCTTATACCCTAGGAAGTATGGTCTCAACCTTCACGCTACATACACGAGAGCTAGAATCAACCTTTCGAGAACTTTATACCTTGTCTCCGGCCCCTTCAAGGAATAGCTAACTAAGTAGATCGGATGCTGAACCTTTTTTTTTCTTTTACCAAAACCATGCTGATTGCTAGAGGTGATGCGAAAATATACAAGTACAATGTCTCATCCTTGTCTGGTTTCATCAAGGTGGGCAATGTCCCCAAATGCTCTTTTAACTGCTCAAATGCCTCATTGCACTTACCATTCCACTCGAACTTCTTTGCCCTTCGATGAACATCAAATAAAAGCAAGTGCCTCTCTGCTCCCTTTGATAAGAACCTGCTTAATGCTGCCAAAGATCTTGTAAGCTTCTGCCATCCTTTATCAATTGTAGGGTTTTCATTATCCTCAAAGCTTTGACTTTTTATGGGTTTACATCGATCCCCCTCTCCGAGACCATGAATTAAAGAAACTTCCTTGCACCCACACTAATGACACACTTAGACGGGTTCAACTTCAAATTATCTTCCCAAAACTTATCAAATGTTTCTTCCAGGACTTTTAAAAATTCTTCATAGCTCTTGCTTTTAACCACAATGTCATCCACATATATCTCCATATTTTCCCTATCAGTCCCTTGAACAATCGATCGACTAGTCTCTGATAAGTAGCCCCAGCATTCTTCAACCCAAAGGGCAACTTCTTATTGCAGTACGTGCCCACATCTGTAATGAACGATATCTTTTCCCTATCTTCCTTCACCATGAGAATTTGGTGATACCCCTTATGCGCGTCAAACAATGCCAAAATTTGGTATCCAGGGATGGCTTCCACCAACTTATCGATTGGTGGTAACGGGTAACTATCTTTGGGGTAGCATTTATTTAGGTTAGTAAAGTCTATACACATCATCCATGCTCCATTATGATTTGGAACCATAACTAGGTTGGCGATCAAATCGGGATAGAATCCATCCTCGATCAGATCTGCCCTCAATAATTTGTCCACGTCTTCTTTATTTGCCTCAGCTCGTTCATGAGTGAGCACTCTTCTTTTCTGCTTTACTGGCTTAATCGAAGGGTTAATGTTCAGCCTATGCAATGCAAGACTCGAATGGACCCCCGTAAGGTTAAATGTATCCCATGAGAACACATCTCGATACTTTCCTAACAAGTTTTGCAGTCCTCTTTTCACATCTTCAGGAATTAGTTTCCCAACAGCTACTGACCCTTTATCCCGAATGGGCATCTGTATTGTATCAGCTAATCCTGCCTCTGCGTGTACTGCCATTACATCCCTTCATTTCCTCGACTCTCGCACCGACGTTAGGTTACATTTTTGTGGCACAGTCTAATTCTCTCGAATGGATGCCACCCCCTTTTGAGTTGGGAACTTCATCATCAGGGGGTAGGGTGACCATACCCCCGAGCCTTGCACATCCATGGCCTTCCTAAGATCACATTATAAAGAGAAAGTGCATCCACGCCACCGAAACTACACCTGAGGGTCACTCCCTTGTCGCCATCCACCACTTGAATGGGCAATGTTATCTCTCTTATATGAAATATTGGATTTCCCATGAATCCCAATAAAGGGGAAGCAGATTTTTTCAAATCCTCACGCCACATGTTTAACTGGTCAAAACACTCAGCAAACATCACTTCTTCCGTGTTCCCATCATCAACAAACACCCTTCTGATCAATGGCATTTAAATAATGGTTGAAATTACCATTGGGTCCGCATGGGGCATTTGGTCCAGCACTGCATCTGCTTCTGAGAAAGTGACAGTTTCATCTGGCTGGAACCTCTTGTGACTGGGCTGTTCCGCGAGAACCCTTTGAGCTTCAGCCCTTATAACATCATTCATGGATCTCTCTCCCACCATGCCATTGATGACGTTAATTACCCTTCGAACGGGTGGGTTTTCTCCATTTTGGTTTCCCTGATTTCCCCCCTGTTGCTCCTGGGGTCTATCCGTCCTTCCTTCCTACCCCCTATATCGAACCACCTATTCTCAAGACCTTTTATCTCCTCTACCTCCATTGTTTTGATTTTTTCTTCTATAAGGCTGCCATTGATTCATCTGGGGCCTCAATGGGGCTACCTGGTTCCTATGTCCTTGTCCTCAAAATCGTCCTTCCCGCTCACACATATCAATCTCCATCCTTAACTACATGCAATCGTTTGTGTAATGACCATAATCTCTATAATGATCACAGTACCGATTCGTTTCTCTCCAAGCTACAACCGAATTGTGAAAACTCTAGAAGGGTAGAGGTGTCCGAAACAAACCTCTATGTATGTTTAAAATCTGTGCCGGAGTTCTTTCTTCGAGTGTTGGGGGAAATGGATTATACCTCTCGATTGGTGTTCTTATGGGTTCAACCGGCCTTTTTCCTCTATGCTTTACATTTCTTCCTGCTTTCTCTGCAAGGCTATCTCTTTTCCTTCTAGTTACCTCCTCTACCCTCAAATATTTCTCCATGACCTCCTAAAGTTTTTGCAATATCTTAGGAGTATTAGTATTCAGCTTCTTGTATAATTCCAGGTCATGCATCCCTAGCAGGTACCCCAGGATTACCTCATTCTCCGTCATTTCTATCACCCCCAAAATTTTGTCTATATACTGGTGATAGAAGGGTTCTGTGCTTTCCCCTGGTTTTTGCTTTGTCTGGTAGAGTTCTATCAAAGTTTTGGTAAACTTCTTCTTCTGCGCGTACTGGATCAACAATGCTCCGTTGAAGTCCCAATACGATTGAAGCGATCCCCTCGGTAACTTATTAAACCACTCATGTGCCTTTCCCCGCAACTTGATGCATCTTCGACCACCTACCGGTTTGTGAGATTGGGTTCTTCTCGAACTAATCTTCAATCAAATTGTCCCTCAAACTTATCAAGACTAGAAATGTCCGTATGAACTCTCGAGGGCCAGTTTCACCATTGTATATGGTAAGTCCTTCCAGGGGTTTCACTTCTATTGGCCATCGAACCCCAGGATCACCAAGTAGAAAGGAGACCCCACGTCCTTGCCTAAGGGGCTGATCAACCTATCAAATTCCGTTCTTAATGATTCACTTGCATTCAAGGGGGGTTCATGCTGACCCACCGGTACGTTTAGCCCCCTATCGTGGCCACCCAACTATGGCATATAAAGAGGTTGGGTTCCTCCGTATCCCGAGTTCATCCAGTGCAGTCAAGGTTCGAGTAGGCTGGTGGTGGTGGCGGTTAAACATAAGGATTGTACAGTCACCTGGATGATTCCCATACTCCTATATCCTTGCGTGCAAGAAGAAGTAATCATTCCATATGCCGCTCCTAGACCGTCCAGGTAGAGGGTAGGAGCAGATGAAGCTAGTAGAGGTAGCGCATATACAGGGCCTTTGGAATAACCAAGAATGAAATGCTGGAGCCTAGCCTGTAGCGGTTCTCCAACATATCCCTGATAAGGGTAGGCTATCGGGGGTTGGGGTTGAGAGGCCCACCCCGTAGTTATTCCCAAAGGCAAGGGCAATACTGCTTCCATCGTGACTCTATCATCCCTTGGAGGAGGAGTGATTCGGTAACCAGCCGTAGCTAGGACCTGAGCTGCTCGTTCCACATCTTGACTTAGGGTTGTCTTCATCATGTTGTGATTTCCTTGCCCATGTTGGCCTTAGGCTTCCATGTACGAATCTCCCAAAACCTCCGTAAACCTTCCATCCCTTGAATCAACCACCATCTCGAGAAGGGGATTGGTATTTCCCATCACTCCCAAAGTCCTTGAGGGCCCCGACATATCATTCTGGATTGGTACCAGGGTATTTAAGCCAAGCGCGACTGAGGTTTATCCCCCCTCATGGCCTATGCCTGTAATAAGTTCCACTTGCAACTCCGCTCCCATCGTTTGAATATTAGCCTTGTCATTGTCCTCGATGCAGACGTCATTTCCTCCTTCTGGATTCTCCGATGGTAACCTTGGTGGAGATCCAGCCCCCGAACCTATTGACCTCAATCTTTCACTCCTTCTAACTACCGAGGACATAAACTCTCCCAAACCTTGATCCGGTTTAGTCGTCCCCACAGATGACAACTTGATGCGTTTTCGAACACCGACCGGTTTGTGGCCTTGGGTTCTTCTCGAACTAACCTGCAATTAAACTGTACCTGGGGTTCCAGGGGTCAGCACTCCCATGCTTAAGTTAGTCCAAGCGTTCAATATGATGAAGATAGAATGAATCATAAGTAAATGTGTACCTAGTATTTATACTCCATGTCCTATATAACGTTCTCCTTAATTATCGCCATTAATTATCCACGAATGCGGTAATTAGGTTAGAGTATTAGATATTCCCCTAGCTGGGCTGCCATGCCTGCGGCCTAATGACCTTCTTGGGCCTAACCTCTATCAGTGTCACATTTTGGTGTACACTTTGATGTCTTAAGATTCACACGTGTTTTTATTTAATGTTTAACTATTTCGGTTTGATATATTTCTTAGATTATTTATTTAATTTTAAATTATTCTCATATAATGTGGATTTTTAATCCTTTTATATGATGTTTAACTGATGTGTGCTTTTATTGTTTGTATTGATGTTTAGTTATTTTGAACTTATTTGTATTTTTTTAATGTTTTTATTTGATGCTGAAACTTTTCAATATGATTTTTATTATTAGTATTTTTAGTTTATATTTAACTATTTTATTTTATATGTGTAGTGTTTCATTTGATGTTAACTAATTTTAATAAAGTGTATTTTAAATGTTTAATTCAATGTTCAAACTATTTTAATTTAATGCATATTTTTTAGTTTATTTAATGCTTCATTATTTTATTTGATAATTTACAGATTTATTTGATTTCATACATTTTTAGCTTGATGTTATTAGATAGATGAAATATTTTAGACACTAAACAAAACACAAATCAGCCTAATATGAAGCCGGTAACGGCTAGTTCAGCCGTTAACGGTTCTCAACGATGACGGCATCTCCAACCTTGGCCATTTAGGAAACTAACAATGCTAACCAACCTCATCCTCCTCTGTCTTTCGCCGCTGCCCTACAAAATAAATCCCCCCCGTTATCAAAATTGTTGCCGAGCAATCCAGAACTTATCCTCAAATCACAACACTTAGGTGATGCTGCCTGTTTATACTCTGATGAACAAATAGCCAAGCTATCATCCCATTACGCAAATGCCCTTGTCGGCAAATTCACTAAAGGGAGATGTTCAATGGAGCAACTGGAGCAATTCTTCAAAACTGTGGGCTTCACAGGTAAATACCAATTAGGTTCTTTGGATTATAAACATGTGCTAATTAGGTTTGAGCTACTCAACGATTATCAACGATGCTGGATGAAAGGACTTTGGAACTTCAATGGAATCCTCCTCAAGATGCTGAAATGGACTCCAGAGTTCTCAACGCACAAAGAATCACCTATTATCCCGGTGTGGTGTACAATCAGGGAAGTCCCACTATATTATTATAATTCAGCTTCAATTGAGTCTATAGGTAACAGTTTGGGTTGTTTTATTAAAAATGATCTAGCTACAGACATGCTCACAAGACCTTCAGCTATTAAACTATGTGTAGAGATTGATCTTCAAAAGCCACTGTGTTACCATATTCGTCTGGGCTCAGTAACTAATAACAAGAAATACCCAATAGAGTATGAGGATATCCCTCTATATTGTGACCATTGTGCCAAATTAGGCCACTCCAAAGTTCAATGTAGAGTCTTCCCCCCTAATCTTAATGCTAAACCAGATGATAACAATATAATTCAAAGTTAGCCTCAGTGGCATGCAACTGGGAAGAAGTTCGATATACCTCCTTTGATCTCCCTAAATGATCAGGCTGATTCCCCCATTCCTGTTAATAATAAGGTATCTAATTATGGAGTCATGTCAACCCCCACTCCTAACTTTCACTCCAGTCCCTCCATAGGGATTATTAGTGCCCCTGGAATTGATAGGGCTAATTTGCCTGATAATCGTCCTAGTCCCAAAACCCATGATACTATAGATAACTCTACATCCAAGCTGTTAAAGGATTTAGTTCTACTTAATTTTATTCCTAGGGTATATGCCACAGATGATATTCAGGTGGGGAAACTTCCCTCAAGCCTGAAAAGACATAACAATGTAACTCTTTATTCACAAGGAAGAATGGAAAACAGGTTCTCTGTTTTGCAGGATGAACCGGAGGAACATGCTACTGATCAGGAGGTAATTTTTAATCAACAGGTTAGTACTGCTCCATCCCCTACTCAGGGTCAGGATCCACTGCAAGGTAGGGCCAAAGGAAAAAAAATTAATTACTTTAGTCAAATTAATAAAATGATGCTCAGATCATCCACCAAAAGTCACAAATCTAGTGAGCAATGACAGGTTCTCTCTCAGTTAACTTTCCAGTGTGGAACATTAGGGGTATGGAATCTTCATTGTTAAGGCTAATTAATCTTGTCAAGCTTAAAAAGATTCAATTGCTGTGTATTATTGAACCAATGCATGATAACTCAAAACTTCAACATTATATGGATAAACTTAACTTTTCTGATGGTCTGACTCTGTATAATGGTAAACTTTGGCTTATGTGGGCTAATTTGGTGACAGTTACCCTACTTTCCTTTCATGAGCAGTTCCTACATGTTAGTATATCTCATCAATCCCTTCATTTGCAAATGGATGATGTTTTCATATATGCACTTAGGAATAGGGAAGGTAGAAAGGCTCTGTGTAAAGATTTGGCAGCAATTACTACAGGTGATACTATTTTTATAGGAGATTTCAATACTATCACCTCCCTCACAGAATATAAAGGCCATAGTTCCCCATCTTTAGGCAGCATTAGAGACTTTAATACATGGATAAATACCACTGGTGTTCAGGAAATCAACACTGTTGGTAACCTTTTCACCACCCAACCTAAAAAAGGCTTGATAGAGGCTTATGCACTATCTCATGGAACTATAAGTTTCCTTCATCCTCTATCCAAATATTGAATAGGAAAACTTCTGATCACTCTCCTCTCCTCCAAATTTCTAATTTGACTATTCTCAGCCCCAAACCATTTAGATTCTTAAATGTATGGTTTAACCGGCCGGACTTCACCACCCTAATTAAGATTAATTGGGAAAAACAAATTGCTGAGACTGGTTTATTGGGATTTTTCCTTAAACTGCCCAGACTGAAAAAGGAGATAAAAATTAGGAATAGAGAATGCTTTGGAAACATTGACACTAATGTTATTAAGGCCGAAGAATCCCTTAGAATCCAGGAATTAATTTTTGATTTGAATCCTTCTGATGCTGAGCTTATAAAACTTAATGAGAAAAAAGCATTACTATTGAGAGCTCAAAAAGAAAAGGAAAAGTTTTGGAAACAGAAAGCTAAATTGAAATGGCATCGGTTAGGTGATAACAATACACAATTCTTTCATAAGGTGGTGCAGGAGAAAAATTGCAGATTACAAAAATCCAAAATTAAAAATAGAGATGGTCAATGGCTGAGTTCACAAACAGATATTCATAAGGAAGCCATCTCCTATTACTCTGACCTGTTAACTGAACCAAATCAAATGCCAAATGATATCTATTATCCACATTTTCTGAGCCAAATCCCAAACATCATCTCTGCTCAGGATAACCTAGATCTATCTAAACCAGCCTCAGAAATTGAAGTCGAGCCAGTAATCAAGGGATTAAGCAAGAATAGTAGTCCGGGACCAGATGGTTTTTCAAGCAAATTTTATTCTAAGTGCTGGTCCATCATAAAAAATGACCTAATTAAGGCAGTAAATGATTTTATTAATGGCTCTGCCTTGCCCAGGGGAGTATCCAGCACCTGGATTACCTTAATACCTAAAAAGACTACACCAAGTTCATTTGATGATTTTAGGCCTATTAGTTTATCTAATGTCCTTAATAAGATCTGTTCCAAAGTTTTAATGGAAAGACTAAGACCTTATATGGATAAATTGATCTCTACAAATCAATCGACTTTCATGAAGAATAGGGATATTTCGGATAATATTCTTTATCTTCAGGAAATGATTAGATTTCTTGACAAAAAGGCTAGAGTCCCTGACTGCGTTCTTAAGCTAGATTTACAGAAAGCATTTGATAGAGTTAATTGGGATTTTCTCAAGAACGTTCTGATGAGTTTTGGTTTTGATGGTAAATTTCTAAATGCTGTTATGTCTAATCTCTCTCAAGCTTATTTTTCAATACTTATTAATGGCAATCCAGTGGGCTTTTTCAAGGCCACAAGAGGAATTAAGCAAGGTGACCCCCTCTCTCCTTTTCTCTTTAACATTTTCTCGGAAGCTTTCTCTAGGAGTCCATCATTTGTTTTCCATAATAAGAAGCTCTCACATTACCAGTTACCATCTTCAATTTCAGCAGCTTCTCACCTCATGTATGCGGATGATACTATCATCTTCATGCAAGCTTCCAAGTCCAACCTCATTAGGATTAAGGCTTTCTTAGATACCTTTGAATACACTTCTGGCCAAAAATTCAATTTCCATAAATCTGATTTCTACATTAGTAAAAGGGCATCAATTACCAAATTAAATCAGATCAAGATGGTTCTAAAAATGAAACAGGGAACCTTCCCTTTTAGTACCTTGGCTCTCCTATATTCAAAGGTAGAACATTGAATAGGTATTACCAACCTCTGATGGAAAAGTTGGATAGGAAATTGCAAAATTGGAAAAATAAGTGGCTTAGTACATGGGGTAAACTAATCCTAATTCAATCTTGTTTGTACTCAATGCCACAACACTTATGGTCTGTAACTAAACCCCCAAAATTTATAATCAAAAATTTTGAGAAAAGATTGGCTAGATTCTTTTGGGGTGAGTCAGAAGGAAAAAGAAACAAAATATGGAAAAAATGGGCTGATCTAGCTACACCAATTTCACAGGATGGTTTGGGGTTTAGATCTATCCGAGCTATACTAGATGCATGCTCCCTTAAACTGTGGTGGAAAAGTCAGCTAGGTATCACCTTATGGGCTAAATTGCTGTGGTCTCTGTCTGAATCTCATAGGAAATCAGTTACCTGGAAAAGAATTTGTTCTGTAAACCTTTTTACAGAAAATAACTCTCATCATCCATGGTAAAGGTAGATGTAACCTATGGACTGCAAATTGGTGCCCGAATGGCCCACTCCTTAACTATGTTCCTAATCATATATATGCCGTATTACAGCATTGTACTGTATCAGATTTTATCAGGAATAAAGCTGATATATTAGCACAGATTTCTTCATTCCTGGAAAATGATACTCTGTTATTTTTGCAAAATGCAGAAGCTGTAGAGCAAAGAGAAGACAGGATTATATGGAAACCAGATCCATCAGGCAACTTCTCCTTCAAATCAGCATACCGGGCTATCACAAGTTCATCAGGTAATTTCCCGGCCTATAAATTCCTTTGGAACACATCACTTCAGAAAAAGGTTTCCATTTTTACTTGGAAAATGTTACACTCATTTCTTCTATTCGATGATGTGCTTATTAATTGTGGATATAGTCTAGCTTCGAAATGCCCAGTTTGCTGTCACTCGGATTCAATTGATCATTTCTTTATTTCCTGTCCTATGGCTCAATCTACCTGGAATAACATGGCACCTCTAGTTCAATTCCACCTCTCTGATCATCATTCCATTTCTCAGAGATTTTTCATTTTCTGGAATTGTCTAGATCTCCCTAAATGTCATCAACTGATATGTAACATACTACCCCCTATCATATGCTGGTGTCTTTGGAAAGCTCGAAATAGATTTTTTTTTATTAGATTCCATTCTCTACTGAATTCATTTGTACGGAAGTACTGGACCTCATCAAACTATCTCTATATTCCAATCCTACACATCTGAGAACCTCTACTGCAATTCCATCCTCACTAAAGCATCTAATCCCTCACCTTAGGACACCTCCTAAGCCAATAATACAGACTGTCTGCTAGGAAAGGCCTAGTTTTAACTCCATCAAAATTAACACGAATGCTTCTTGGTGTTCACATATGGCTGCAGTAGGGGTAATTACTAGGGATAGCTCTGGTACTCCTCTATTGATTAATTAAGAATCCATATCTACAGAATCTTCACTTCATGCTGAAATACTTGCCATACAATTTGCTTGCCATAACTTCCAACAGTTAGATGATTCATTTACCATCGAATCAGATTCCATGTTAGCAGTTAACATGATAAATGACCCATTCTCTGCTCATTGGAAACTTTTTAATTCTGCTTATAAAGTTAAAAGCCTTCTACGTGGTGCTGTGCTTAAACATGTTCTCAGGGAAGGTAACTCAGTGGCTAATGCAATTGCTAAACATCACTCTTCTCATAATCAGGCTCTTAATCTTTCTAATGTTCCAGTACATATAAAAGGTCTCATAGCCTTAGATAAGGAACAAATTCCTCATATAAGATTGCATAAAAACAACTAGGTGAAGGATTGATACTGCTAATGTTATATTTTGCTATGCAGGCACAACCTCGATTCTGTACACATGGCGGTTTATTCATTCTGTACACATGACGCAGTGAGGAAACATTTTGAAAAATTGTCCAGATTATCATCATTGATGGTTCACTAGCTAAAGTCTCTAGCACGCTAACTTACTGATAGATTTTCTAATGTTAGTTGCCTGGCCAAAGTACGAATTAACACGGGGTGTGGAGATTCGTTTACTTTGGAATTGCAACTAACTCTTTTGGGTTCTTCCTATCGATCTTGTATAGATTTGATCCTAGGTAGTAGATATCTCTTTTGGAGGCAATGATGTTGTCGTATGTAAAAACTAATGTCATCTTATTATGGATTGGTTCTTACTGGCTTGGGGTACCAATATACCAACCCCCACCCTCAGGTGTTTTCCATTAAAAAAAATTAGCCTAATATCATACGCACATTTTTGGCCCAAAGCGTGACCTGATTTTGACCTAAAGCGTGACCAGATTTTTGACCAGAGTTGAAGCCCTCAAAGTCCATCAGAATCAAGTGAAGCCCTCGTCCCAGCTACAACCACCTGCGGCGACAAAGAAGATTGTGGATGAATTTATTTGACGTGGTTGGGCAGGTGAGTTTTAAATGACCATTCTTTATAGGATTAGAGAGTGTATTAGACAATGCAGCCATAGAAGAAACATTCCTTGGGTGGGTCTCACTTGCTTGTAATAGCCATTTGGAATCGGAAAAATAGTCCTAAGCTCCATCGAGTTCTCCAACGAAATCCTCCCAATGCCACCCGCAATTTGAATCGAGTCACTAATATAAAAATGGCTTTTAATTTTGCCTCATTGAATTCGGTTGTGCTAATAACCAAAGTTAAAAGTTCTTTTACTTTGATTTTCAAAAAATTGAAGTCAAAAGATGTACTTTGAGTTCAGTTGTAAAATAACCAAATTGAAAAGATGTCTTTTGACTTCGATTGTAAAAAAAACCAAAGTGAAATGATATCCTTTGACTTCGGTTGTAGCAAAACCAAAGTGAAAATATGTTCTTTGACTTCGGTTAGAAAAACTGAAGTTGAAAGTTATTCTCACCTGACATCGGTGCTGGTGTACCCGATATCTAGTGACCCGAAGCCGCAACAGAGACCTTACCGATGTCGAGTAAAATTGTACTTAAGCCCATTTGACTTGGTTTTAACTTCCATCACAATTTTTATCACACAATTTCCATTAAATTTTTTATTAAACTTGCATATTCTCTGGTGCTCATCCTTTAGCTCGAGGTTTGACGATTAATTAAATACGGTCTAACCTATAACCTAGTGTTTACGGTTTTTAGATTAAACCAACATTGACCGCTGGAAATTATGGGTAGTCAAACATTCTTTCTTATGTTCATATATGTTTAGACAATGGGCAATATGCAAATATAACGCTATATGTTGAAGAAAGTGCAGATATAACCTTGAATTATTTTTTAGTGCAAACATAACCCTAACTATTATACATAAGTGCAAACATAACCCTAACTATTATACATAAGTGCAAACATAACCCTAAAGCCATTATTCCGTCATTGACTGGCCATTTCCAGCCATTGACCAATTGAAAAAGACCAAAATACCCTTCTAACCTAGTACAAAATTTTAAAAGACATAAATACCCTTTGCCCCACCACTATTTTGCCACTACCGCCACTGCTCCACCACCTCTGCCTCCAGAGCACCACCTCCCATACCAGAGAATCACCACCACCAACCACCACCACCACCCCCTCCCGGCTCCACCGAACAACACCACCACTCCTTCATCCAGCCGCACCACCACCACCACCGACAACCATTTGAAACTCATTTTCTGGTGAGCGAGATTGAAACACACCCAAAACTCGAGACCTAAAACCCAAAATCATAATCAACCAATGCCGAATCTTCAGTAAGTTCAAGAATCCAAAACCAAAAACAAGAGATCGAAACGGAAAAAATGAGAGATTCCTACAACAAACAACCTGCCTCGTCACAAAATCAAGTTTTGCTTCAAATTTGAATAAAATTACATCATGCCTTGGTAGATCTCCAGCGCAGGCATCCAAAATCATTGCTGTCATCCAAATCCAAAATCATTCACACACCTAAAGAAACACCTGTGGTGATTGGAGAAGGCCATTGGTTGGCCGGTGGAGAAGATTTGAACCACTGATTGATTTGAAGCAGAGCAATATCTTTGCCATCACTACTTTTGTGTTTTGTAGGATTATCAGGATTGCTGCGGCGTGTATCAATCCGGATTAGGGCAGAAAATGGGTTAAATCTTTCCGGAAATGGAATGACACTTGTGAAATTAGTTAAATCACTCATTTACAAAAATTCCGAAAAATCTTTCCGGGCCATTCCGGAAAATTTCAGATGAAGAAATGAGTAATAAAACATTTACCAGAATTCTAGGTTTAGGGCATTATAGTAATTTAATAGTTATTATTTTTCTTTTGTTTATCAAAGGGGAAAAATAGTATTTTCATCATAATCCAGCCTCAAATTGCCAAGGTTATATTTCTACATAACCTAAACATCTAAGGTTATATTTGCACTTTCAATTATCGCAGGGTTATATCTGCACTTTCATCAATTATGTAGGGTTATGTATGCACTTTGCTCTTAGATAATTTATGGTTGACTACTGCTTATGTAAAGTCAAATTCAATTTCAAGTGTTATTATAGAGTAAATCCAATGTTGACTGTTCGATACAAAGGTCAAACTCATTTCTTAGTAGTCACATTGACTATAATCTTTCATTAAGGAAGGTACATCCAATTCTTTAGTGTTCATTGAGTCTGACCCAATATTTGACAACTAATTAAATAAGGTCAATATATATAACGAAATGATTATGTAAAGTAAATTAAACCATCGTTGACTGCAGGTTACAAGTAGTCAAACATTTTTTCGTATGCTTTAAGTAGCACTAATTGAGGGTTAACCATTAGTTATATAAGGTCAATCTATATGAAGTTTTTAAACAACGTGAAACCAATAGTAAATGTTGACCTCCATCTCACCCGAAATCGAACCTGACAACGGTTGGTGGTCTTATGTGACCAGAAACCACACCAGATATCGGTCGTGTCGCGAATTGCAATAGAATTTTTGCGGCCCATATCCATATGTCTTGATAGTAATGGCCCAACAACCCTTCAAAGAGTGCGAAAATGGTGCCCTCTACTCCCAAAACCCCAAAACTCCCTCAATTTCTACTCACCTCACCTCTTTTGATTCTTTCTAAACAATATCTACAAGAAATCTCTCATCTATTTAGGGTGGAAACGAGGCATTGGTTCTTCTTGAAGAAGGTAACCAATTTCCTAACATTTTTGAGGTTTTTAAGTTTGTTCTTATTATGTATATTTTTCTTGATCAAATGTTAAAGAAACCCTCATTGTTGTGTGCTTTGGGGTGTAACAATCAATGTGAGAGGAAAAAGATTCAATCTTTCTAGGTGAATATGTCATTCTAGATTTGTAGTGTGCATACAAATCCTATCTTCTTTTTTTCATTTCTCTACAAGGAAGATTGAAAATGATGTATGGAATTGATCAATACTATGATAAGTGTTGTATGTTATTGCAAATTTTTGTATGGTGAAAATCAAATATGAATTGAAGTCTTTCAAGGTGTAATAATCTATGTGGGGGGTTAAAAGATTCGATCTTTCTAGGTGAATATGTCATTCAATACTTGTAGTGTGCATAAAGATCCTATCTTTTTTTTTTTCCATTTTTATACGAGAAAGATTGAAAATGAGGTTCGAAAGTGATCAATACTATGATAAGGGTTGTATGTTTTTGCAAAACATTTATGTATGGTGAAAATAAAATATGATATGAAGTCCTTCGAGGTGTAATAATCTATGTGAGAGGTAAAAGATCCGATCTTTCTAGATGAATATGCTATTCTATATTTGTAGTGTGCACAAAGATTCTATCTTTTTTTTTATTTTTGTCTACAAAGAAGTTTGAATATGAAGCTTGGAAACGATACTATATATGATTAGTTTTTTATGTTACTATATTTTCAATATACCATGGAGAATCAATGTGATTGGGTTCATTTATGTAGGATATATAATGACTATTTGTAAGCAAAAATTCACCAACAACGAATGAAGTGACGATGAAATGACAAAGAAGAAACAAAAGAAAGATCAAGGGAGAACTATTTGTAAGAAGTTGATAGAGAGGATTGATAAGGGTAAACAATGTGCTATGGTGTTTGATAATATAGGTAATCCGATTGGAGATAGGTTCGAGAGGTGGAGTAGTTATGTAGCCATGTTGGCACATACTAAAGTGGATATATATTTATATGAAACATGGATGCATTTGGATGATACATACAAGATAAAATCGTGGAAGGCCAGAGAGTTGGCATTTTATTTTCAGTTTCATGACTTGCCTAAGTTGAAGAAGAAATTGATAGGTAGAATGGGGCAAGGATGGAGGGATTTCAAGGCCAAATTATCAAAGATTATGTGTTTGGCGACTGATGCGTCTCGAACGACTGACCAGTCAATGGGCTCGAGCTCCTCAAACCAACCTGCAATAAAACTGTCCCTGGGGATCCCAGGGGTCAGTCCTCCAACGGCTTAATCAGTTAAAGAGTTCGTATGAGATTAAGATAGAATGAATGAGAAAATGAATGTGTACCTGATATTTATACCATATGTCTTAACAAACAATCTCCTTAATTATAGTCATAAATTATCCTACAAATACGGTAATTATTATAATGCAATATCTCAGATGGGCCGTGATTATTATGGCCCAACATACCTCTTGAGCTTGACCTATATCAAGAGCCACTAGAAAACTAGATCCTTCTTATTCGAGACCCTGGAACGACACACCATGAACGATGCAAAATCTTGTTTTTTCTCAGTGATTCGAGATCCTTGAATCATCCTTACTCGAGACCATACGTTCCAGAGGGTATCTCGAGGATGTAGTGGTTTAGGATAAACTCTATTCCTTACATTTCTAGGTCTCGAAGGAGGGAATTTGGTTTTCTCCTTAAATTCTTTTATCAAAATTTCAAGAGATGCGCATGTTATGATAATAAAAACTGCGCAAGTTTGGCAACTGTGCGTGTTCCTATTCCCAAAGTGGTGTGCAGAGAGAATATGAAAAAACAATTGTGTTTTTTCATAATTTTTTAACTTCCCAACCTAGTTATTAATTATGCTGCCATTTTAAATCTATTAACTGTTCCTCTTTTCTTCACTTTTCCATTCTTACTCATTTGCTGGAAATTTCACCAGGGAAATTTATCTCATAGCCATTTCTTTCCTCCCTTTTCATCAGCAATCTCATTCTCACCATCTTTCTTCCAAAAACCAGTAAGTTTTTCCCTCATCTTCTTTTGTTGCTCTATTTATTTCTTCCTTTTCAAATCATGCCCGATTCCAACGAGGGTTCCATCGAGAGGGGGTTTTCGGTGAGGTTACTGCGGATGAGGAGCGTGTCTTCTCACCCAAGAGAGTAAGCACTAGTTTTGAACATGATTATTCTGATGAGCTGCGACGTGATTGCGACGTGAGAGGGGATGTGCCGGACCATGCTACCCATGACCCTAGGTTTTTTCCCATCATGGATATGCCTTCTTGGGGGGGGGGCAGTAAAATTTGGGCCCCAGGCATGGGTAAACCCTATTTGAGAAGGTCCCCTACTAGTGGTAAAATTGGTTTTTATCCCTCCTCAAGTCCTATTCTCGAGGTCTAAGAGGGATAAAATGTGTTTCCTCAAAGAGAGAATGTAACCCCCCGAAGGGAGCTAAGTTCCCTTTGAGGCATTTGGAATATCTATAGGAGAGGAAGTACCTCGAAAGAAGAAAAATGGAGTATCGAGAGGGGGAAAGGTTAAGACTTATGTAAAAGAGCCCACATCCTTGAAGGCAAGAAAGGAAATCTCGAAGATCATAGGTTTAGCTCCCCTTGGTTAGCGTATATCTTCAGATGTAGATTTCTTACCTTTTTTAGAGGGATATACCCTTTATAACTTTCCCGTGGGGATATTAGCCATTTCCCTCAGGCATTTACGTTGTGGGCTCACTTTTCCTTTTCCTCCTCTATTCTCCAAACTTCTCAAGCCGTTCCAAGTGAGCCCTACCCAAGTCCATCCCAATGTGTTGGTGATTATCATGATGTTCTTATCGACAAGCCACGAGTTTGGTATCTAGCCAAGGTATAGGTTGCTCTGTTCATTGTACTATGTGTCCTATAGTGGAAAATCTTCCGATATGATTATTACTTTCACTAGCCGAGAGATACAGCACAAGGTTTTCACTGTTCCTTGTAACTCTGGTGAAGGTAGAGGAAGGGGATCTTGTTGGACAGTAGGAGGCATCAAGTTCCCCCGTGGAATTGGAATGTACAGGTAAAGTCTCCCAAACCAGGGGAATACATTTTCCCTAAGGATAACGAGAAGGATAGGCAGAAATTATTATCCAGTTCTCTCGATTACACTCTTTTTACCAACCTCAACCAGAATATCGGTGGCTTTTCCTGGTCGGCTGTAATCTATGAGAAGTATTTGTATAAAAAGCTTCTGAAGAATGGAAAGAAGAGGAAAAGAGGACTTGAGGGCCCTCTCGAAGACCCCCCTCTCGGCACTCCTGACAGTGGTTTTGAACCCTGGGAAGCTTATGAAGGTGATTTAATGGAACTATATTATTACTTTGTTCCTTTCTTTTGTCTTTCTTTACTAAAGTCATCTTTGTGTTTTTTTAGTGGGTCTTGGAGGGTCTTTAAAAAACCAGAAGAATATCCCAAAGACTGACCCGAAGCAGGGTTAGAGAAATCCTAGAGGGACCCCTACCCCCTGCAATCAGACTTCCATCTCTCCAGTTGGTGGTGAAATGACTATCTTACCAAGAGGGATGCTCAGCCCCTTAACACTACGAATTTATGCCAAAGAATGGAAATAGAAAGTGGGCAGAGTGCTGGCATTTCCCGCCAAGTTTGGCCCTTAGACACCATCCTCGAGAATGCTACAATAACTACCTCCAGCATCCTAAATATGGTTGAACAATTCCTCGCGACTATGGTTACGAATCTTTGGGTTATTTTGTGAACTCCCTAATGTTTTATTACAATATAATTTTAAGTTCTTAACGATTTATTTGGTTATGTAGGCTTCCCAGCTTCTTAGCCAAGCTGCTTTTATTCAAGCTGTGACAACGGGTCATGGTAAGTTTCAAGATCAACTAGGCCAAAAAGATGTCAACATCTCTGAGCTGAAGAAGGTGCTTGAGGAGGAGAGGAAGGAACGAGAGGAGGTTACAAAATTGCTCAAAGAGGAGAAGACAAAGATGATGAGAGTTGATGCCGAGAAACGATAGCTCATTCTGGAGAAAGATACCCTCGAGAAAAGGGTTAAGTCTACCGAGAACCCTATTAAGCAGGTCCAACTTCTAGAGGGATTCAAGGTCAAGTTACTAAATAGTCCTGAGCTATTTAATTTCTTCGTAAGCCTTCTTCAAAATGCAAAACAACTGGGTTGCAGTGACCTGGCCGAGGAAACCTTGAAGCCTCAACTCCCATCCTCCTTGTCCGAGGAGGATACTAATCTAGTGGATGAGCTTGTCAAACCTGAGCTCGAGGAACTTCTAGAAAAAAAGTGGGATGAGGCAATCAATTTTGGTGGCCTCCAATTCGCCATGATGGGCTACATCAAGTCCAAGGGGAAATTTCTTACTGCTAGAGAAATTTGAGCGATTCCCCTTCCAAAGGCCACGAACGAGCCTAGGAAAGAGCTCAACCTGAGCCAAATGTGGAATAATAGATCTCGTCAACCTCAAAGGAGGATAACTCTAGGGTTTGTCCTTAATTTGTAAATTCTGGTAGCTCTGGCCTCCTCGTGTAATATTTTTTAAAATGATGATGATATTGTTGGGTTTCTTAGTTTCTCTCTCTTTATTATTATTGTATTTCTCTTCCTCGTAGTTTAATTCATTGAAACAGCTCCTGGAAGGAACTTACCATAAGCTTTCGAGCACTAAGAAAGAGTTAAATGAAACACACAAGTAATTGATGCAGGCAATGCGAGCACTTTCAACATGTAAGGAGGATAAAAAAATCTTAAAGAATGAAATTAATAAGCTCGGAGGGGAACTTAAGTTGTGGCACACTAAAGATCATCCAGTATTTAAAGAATTTGTTAAGGATTTCTTAGCCAAGGAGTTCAATGGGACATATCCTTTGGAGGTGGTAAAAGATCGTGATCCCGTAGATCAAAGCTATGAAGAATTATTGCGCCAAATAAATTTGAAGTTTGGGCCTCTGAAGGCATGTGTTGCTTACACGACTAGGCTACCAGTCGTGGAAGGGTGCCTAACTGCTTGTACGGGAAAAAATAATAAGTTAAGGGCGCAAAGAGAGGACATCGCCAAATGATATACGATAGCCGTGGGGAAAATAACCAGTCTCGAAGAGGAGTCGCTAGCATGGAAAGTAGCTAGTGAAGAACCCTCCCTTGTGAGGGAATTTTACACGAGAAGCTCCTCTGCAGGAGATGTTTCTCTGGTAGAGTCCCCTTTATCTTAGAATACTCAACTTGTAAGAGAGATCGAGGCTTGGAAACTTTAGGCCAAGGACCTCGAGGAGCGTATTGCGGAGTTCAAAAAGAAGATTATCATTCATAAAGTGAGCCTTCGAGCCTACATGCTTTGTCATGGAATTCCCACCCAATATTTGATTGACAATGATCGATTTCAAAAGTTTCTTCTCAAGGCCTCTTCTTATTTGATTAAGGCGGTTAACGTGTATGAAAATGGGACCCCTCGATAGAAGAAAGCTTCTGACTTATTCTCGAATGTTTAAAGGAATTGAGATTAAAGGGCCCCTCCTCTTCGAGCCATTGCAGGTCTTCTCGACCAAAGCCATATCCCAAGAGAGCTGATAACAATGATGGGTCCTCGAATCGGGCTTCCAAGAGGTCTTCTAGAAAACGTGGCCAAAGCGAGGGGTTTTTGAAGACGTAGGGTAGAACTATTGCACCACTCTACCCCTTCGAGTATCTGAGGAAGAGAAAATGAAGGATATTTAAAAAGCTCCTGACATTAAGATGGAAGAACTTGATCTTTTGGAAAGAAAGTTGAAAGGGTTAGCACCTTCCCTAATCGATCTTTTCGAGGAGGGGTTTCCCCCGACTAAGTAAATCAATGTTATGTCATGTCTTGTACAAAAATGTACTTTTATATATTAATAAGGATATTGAGATCTTTTTGTGAGTCTTCTTCTTTGGAAGACATGGTATTTTGATTGTAAGTAAATTCCCTTGAAACACTCTTGATCTTCGAGTAGTGCGCAAGGGCTTGAAATTTTATAATGGGATTTAAGTTGCACATGTACATATCTCCTCGGGAATTTATCTTCCAAATGTCATTACTACTTGAAACTTACCTATTTAGAAATGCCTCGATTGGCTTTGATGAGTAGAAATTGAAATATTCAAAGACACAAGCAATTGTACCCATGTTTGGTGTTTCCACCGATATCCTGCAAAGTTTCTCCACTAGTTCATCATTTCAAGATTACAAAGTACCTAATGAGTGCCACTTAAAAGCATACCACTCGATCATCAGCCGTAGTTGGAAATATCATCTAGAGTGATGCTTAAGATCAAAACACTCGAACATCATCATGAGTGCTGCTTAAGAGAAAACCACTCAATCATCAGTCGTAGCTAGAAGTATCATCTAGAGTTCAGCTTAAGAGCAAACCAGTCGAACATAATCATGAGTGCCGCTTAAGAGAAAACCACTCGATCATCAGCCATAGCTAGAAATATCATCTAGAGTGCCGCTTAAGAGCAAACCACTCGAACATCATCATGAGTGTCACTTAAGAGAAAACCATTTGATTATCAGCCATATCTAGAAATATCATCTAGAGTGTCTCTTAAGAGCAAACCACTTGAACATCATCTAGAGTGCCGCTTAAGAGCTAACCACTTGAATATCATCATGAGTGCCGCTTAAGAGCAAACCACTCGAAAATCATCATGAGCGCCACTTAAGAGAAAATAACTTGAATACTATTATGAGTGCCGCTTAAGAGTAAACCACTTGAATATCATTATGGGCAAACCACTCGTTATAGCTGATAATACTTTCTCAGGTTTGTAATATTCCACCTTCTTGGCACTCAAACCCCATCCATCGTCGCAAGGACGTAGCTACCACCCGAATGCAATTCAATCACTATGTAGGGTCCTTCCCAGTTTGCAGCCAACTACCCTTCGGGTTCCCTTCTACCTTTCTCATTTTTCCTCATTATCAAATCTCCTGGGTTAAAAAATACCTTCTTTACCCTCCTATCATGGTATCTTTTTACCCATTCTTTAACCTTAGCTTCATGAAAAGAAGCTAGTTCTCTCTTTTCTTCCACCATGTCAAGATCTAAACACTAATTATACTGATTACTTATATCATCTACAACGGGCATCATCCTTAGGCTAGGAACACCTATCTATGTAGGAATTAGTGCCCCGAGCCATATACTAGATTGTAAGGTGTTTCTCCAATGGCGGAAGAATCAGTTGTTCGATATGCCCACAAAACATTTGGTAGTTCCCATATCAAATTACCTTTTACCCTCTCTAGCCTAGCTCGAATGCCATTCACTATTGTCCCGTTGGTTACTTCTATCTGCCCATTAGCTTAGGGTTGATAAACTGACGTTACCTTCTTTTTAATTTTGTATTCCTCACACCACCTCTTGAATATATCTTGAGCAAACTGGGTTCTGTTATCTGTGATGATTATCCTTGGAATTCCAAAATGGCATATAATATTCTTCCAACAAAAAGTAATATCCACCTTTCCCCTTATGTTTGTCAAGGGTTTGTCATCCACCCATTTCGTGAAGTAGTCAATAGCTACTACGAGATACCATGAACTGTAAATGATTTTCATCTCCTCCTGGGGAACATGGGTTATGCGAGCATGTCTCTGGCACTGATGTGAAGCTTGTATGTATCTATTCATGTCATCAAACCTTGTTAGCTAGTAGAATCATGCTCCTTGACAGCAAAGGTTATCCTAGGATTAGAATTGGATCTCCAATGGAGATTAATAGGAATTAGATTCTGTGGCTTATGCTTATGAGTGTGCTTGTTGTTGCCCCCTCATTCTGCTATGGGAGATCCACTGGCTAATCATATTACTGCCTCCTTCATGATTAGAACAGAAACTGCTGCTACTTCTTCTATGCTTTGCGGGTCTGATGCTGACCTGATGCTACTGATATTTCCTTCACTTCATCCTCTGATGCTGTTGGGATTTTTTCCTCTTGGATTTTATTGAAGTTTCTGCAGGATACTGGCACCACTCCCCACTGTGCGCAGCAAAACTTAGCCTTATAGCTGCTCCACTGTTTATTCCAGTTTTACTCTTACTTCCCTTTCGGCTGGCATATCATAGACAAATAGGGGTTTCGATTTCTCGATTCGCCGACCTGTTCGTGGTATATCAGCTAGATGGAATACTAAGACAATCCTCTGTTAGCTCATCGATGATCATTACTCTTCTTTTAGCTTAGAATAGGTGGAAACACTGCTTTTGGAAGCAAGTGCTTTTTTGCTTCAAGAGCGTATTTTGGCTCTTGGATCATCAATTGGATGATCTTTTTGTAATGAAATAAACATGTCGCGCCTATTTTGGCTTATTTAAATTCGGCTCGGGGAGCCTAATAATTTCCCCCCCTCCTCGGATGGTTTAAAATTAAAAAAAAAGTAGAATCCTGCTCGAATGAGCTTCCTCGCCACAAATCTGGCCCTTTGGTGACTACTGTATATCCCTTTGTGACCTCATTTATAATCTAATCAAATCTATGAGGGTTAACACACTGAAGAAATGGCTGCAAATGATCCCTCATGTATAACACTCTTTCCTGCAACAAATACCTTGGAGCTTTCAACCGTATCTTTGTGGCCTCAATTTCACTCTCCGACATGATAGTGGTCATCCAATTGTCTTCCACCTCAACTACCATAACTAGAAGTTCTTCAAAAATTCATTTTTTTAAGGTTTCCATGAGCAAATACTTTTGAGATTGAATTCCCAAGTCTGAGGAAGCAAGCTTGCTAAGGGGATCTCCCTTATAGTTTCTCTCCTCTGGAACCTGTGTTAGAGTATAAGATTTAAAATCTTTCAAGAGATTTTGCATTACCTTGAGGTACCTGTGCAGATTACGTCATCGGCTTCATATTCTTCATTCACCCGTTGAACGAAAATCTTTGAGTCACTGTAAACCTCCAATTCTTACTCTTTTAATTCCCTGGTAAATCGCAGTTCCGTTATTAGGGCTTCATACTTTGCCTCATTGTTTGTCGCTTTAAATGAAAAGTTTAACACATAAGGATAATCTCTACCATCAGGACTAGTTAATAGAACCCCAGCTCTACTCCCTCCTGAATGTGACAAACCATCCACATATAGCTTCCATATTTCCTTTTTGCATGCCTTAACCTCTCGAAGAGGGTCCTGGTACTCAATTGGCTCTAAAGTTTCTGCTATGAAGTTGGACAACGCCTAGCCTTTGATTGCAACTTGGGGCTGATATCGGATGTCATGTTCCCCCAATTCTACTGCCCACTTCATCGTTCTTCCCAAAATTTCTGGTTCCAACAGAATCTGTTAGATTGGGTGATTCGTGAAAACTACTATTATGTGCCCCTGGAAGTAGGGTCGTAATCTTCTGGCTACATGTACTAGGGCTAGAATCAACCTCTCGAGAGCAGTGTGCCTCATCCCCAGCCCTTGCAAGGCAAGACTGACAAAGTAAATGGGATGTTGCACCCTTTCATTTTTCTTTATTATACCACGCTAACTGCCAAAGGCAATGCTGAAATGTATAGGTATAATGTCTCCTCTTTATCAGGCTTCATCAGGGTAGGTAGCTTACCTAAGTGCTCTTTCAACTATTTGAACGTTTCATTGCATTTTTCAGTCCACTCAAATTTCTTTGCTCTTCGTAGAACGTCAAAAATGGATAGGTGTTTCTCTGCCCCTTTGAGAGGAACCTGATGTACGCTGCTAGAGACCCTTTATCGAATGTGGAGTTCTCATTCTCATAAATTCTTCGACCTTCTCAAGGTTCACATCAATACCCCTCTAGGAGACTATGAATCCAAGGAATTTTCTTGCACCTACACCCATAACACATTTGGACAGGTTTAACTTCAAGTTAGCCTCCCGAAGCTTATCAAAAGTCTCTTCCAAATCTATTATGATTTCCTTGTGACTCTTGATTTTTACTACCATATCATCCACATAAATATCCATATTCCTCCCAATTTTCATCCTGAATTGCTTGTCTACAAACCTCTGATAAGTGTCTCAAACATTCTTTAGCCCGAACGACATATTTTTATAACAATAAGTTCCTACATATGTAATAAATGATGTTTTCTGTTTATCACCTTCTGTCATAGGTATTTCATGATATCTCTTGTGTGCGTCAAAGAAGGCCAAAATCTAATATACCGTGATGGCTTCTATTAGATTGTCTATTGGCAGCAACAGATAGCTGCCTTTGCTGCAGCACTTGTTCAAATTTGTGAAATCTACACACATTCGCCATGCCACATCATGTTTGGGGACCATAACTGAATTAGTTATCCATTCGGGGTAGAACACCTCCTTAATAACATCCTCCTTCAACAACTTTTCAACTTTTTCTTTGATTGTCTCAGCTCTCTCAGGGACAAACACTCTCCTCTTTTGCTTAACCGACTTTATCGAGAGATCTATATTTAACCTGTGTAGTGCCAGACTCGAGGGTACTCCCGTAAGGTCAGAAGTATCCCACAAGAATGCATCCCTATATTTTCTCTATAAGTCCTTTAGTCTTTCCTTAATGTCCTCGGCACCAGTTTCCCTATAGCTATTGATCACATGTCTCAAACATGCATCCTCATGGTATTGGTGAACCCCACGTCCACGTGTACTATTGCTACATCCCTCTGTTTTCTTGCTTCTTTCACTGTGGTAAGATTACAACTTCGGGCCATAGCTTGATATCCTCGAATGGATGATATCCCATTATCGGTTGGGAACTTCATCATAAGGTGGTAAGGTGACCAGACTACTCGAGCCTGGCACATCAACGGTCTTCCTATAATCACATTATACGAAGATAGTGCATCAACAACCACACAAATTGTAACTTATGGTTACCCCCTTATTACTTTCTTCCACACGAACTAACATGGTTATCTCTCCCAGGGGAAATATTGGATTCCTTGTGAAGCCCAATATGGGCGCGGTTGACTTTTTCAAATTGCCACACCCTATGTCTAGCTGGTAAAAACAATCAACGAATATTACCTCTACTCCGCTTCCATCATCAATGAATACCCTCTTTACCAAAGATGTTCCAATGATAGCTGAAACCACCATGGGGTCAGCATGAAGCGTCTGACTTGGTACTGCATCTACTTCTAAGAACATTATAGTCTCATCTGGTAGAAACCTTTTATGGTGAGGTTCTCCTATAGGGACCTTTCGAGCCTCTGTTCTTGCGCCATTGAAGGATCTTTCTCCAATAAAGCCATTGATGACATTAATCACTCTTCGAACAGGCGGGTTTTCCCCATTCTTGTTATCCTGATTACCCCCCCCCCCCCACATGGTGTTCCTGTAGTCTTTCCCTTATACGTCATATCTCAAACCATTTGTTCTTGAGGTCTTCTGTCACCTCTACCCCCTTTATTCTAATTATTTCTTCTGCAGGGCTTCCATTGATTCACCTGAGGCCTCAGAGGAGCCACCTAATTCCTGGGCCCTTACCTTCGAAATTGCCCTTCTCGCTCACATATCTCAATCTCCATTCTCAACTGCTACAATCATTTGTATCATGGTCATTATCTCTGTGATGATTCCAATATCGGTTCGTCGCCCTCCTATCCACTATCACGTTGTGCAAACTCAGCAAAGGTGGGGGTAGTCGAAACAATCCTCGATGCATACTCAAGATCTGTGTGGGTGTTCTTTCTCCCAATGTCAGTGGCATGGGAGCATCTCTTAAATGGTTTTCTTATGGGATCAATAAGTCGTTTCCCTCGAGGATCCATATTTCTTCCATCCTTCTCTGTGAGGCTATCTCATTTCTTCCTGGTTGCTTCTTCTACCTTGGAATAATGTTCCACAACCTCCTGAAGCTTTTGCAAACTCTTAGGAGCATTTGTGCTCAATTTCTTGTATAACTCCAATTCTTGCATCCCCAGCTAATACCCTTGAATCACTACATTTTTCGTAGTCTCTATTATCCCTAAATTCTTGTCTACATGTCGATGGAAAAAGGCTTCCATGTTTTCTTCTGACTTCTGCTTTGTTTGATAAAGTTCCAACAGGGTTTTCATGAACTTTTTCTTCTATGCGTACTGGCTTAATAATGCTCTACTGAAATATTGATAGAGGTGGAGAGAGCCTTTCGCTAACTTGTTGAACCATTCCTAAGATTTCCATCGGAGATAGCTTCCTACCAGCTTGCACGCCAGCTTTTCATCAAAGCCTCTCAAACTCATCAAACCCAGGAATGTTTGAATGAAATCTCGAGGCTCCGTCTCACCACTGTGATAGGGAGTCCTTTTGGGAGTTTAACTTCCATTGGCCAACGAACCCATGTTATCAATGCACTGAAATGTGAATCTATGGCCTAGCCCAGGGGTCCAATCAATCCGTCTAACTCCCTTCTAAGGATATCACTTACCTCATATCATGGTTTATGCTGCCTCCCTATCAAATTCAGGCCCTTATCGAGGCCTCCAAATTGCGAGGGAGGAGCTCCCATATATCAAGGATTCGCCCAAGTTAGCCCAAAACTCGGATACGCTGGCGGCTGCTTATAGGGGCTGTGAGGCCCTTGATAGGCAATAACTCCCTGTATTCCTATGTTTCCATATCCCTGAATACCATAATAGGGTACCATTCCATAAGTTGCTTCCATTCCAGGCAACATAACGACTGAAGTGATGGGGCTAGTTAGGGCATTGGGTACATTTGACCTTGTGGTATTCTAGGAAAGAAGGTTGAGGCCTCGCTTAGCGTGTCTCTCCTACATACGCATAGTAAGGGTATGCTACCATGGGCAGAGAAGTTAACCTTGTAGTCGCTCTAATGAGCTAAGGTGGCAATACATCATACATGACTCTCGCACCCCTCGAGGGGTGGGGGTGTAACTCAATACCCTGCTACCATGAGAACATGCGCTGCACTCTCCACATCCTGACTCGGGTCTATCATCCCTACATTCTAATTTCCTTGTGTATTGAACCCATAAGCTTCCATGTACGAATACTCAAAAACTTTTGTGAACCTTTTTTTTTTTAATGAGAAACACCCGAGGGTGAGGGATATTTTATTATAGGAACCCCAATCCTAGTACCAAATGATCGAATATACAATTAGAGTTGGATAGTGAAATAACTTAGTTACTTCCAAAAGATGTAAAATGTGTTTGCTAATCTTGTGGATACAGCTATCCTAAGAGAAGTGATAATTGTTGAAATTGCGATCCAAAACAAGAGGATCTCCACCCCTCGTGTTAATCCTCTGTAATGGCCAGGCAACTTCAACCTACGTAACAAGAAAATATTCACAAGTGTGCTGAGTCTTGTGGCTTTGAAGTTGAGCATCTGTAAGAGTGATTCTCACTCCCTGATGTAGCTCCCTTTCCGCAAACCAGCAGAGGAGTATCCTGGAGTTGCATCCACCAACTCCCTTCCAACACAACTCCCTTCCAACAAAACATCAGAAAGGAATATCCGGGTAGTAGCAGCAATCAAAGCCTGAGCAATCTCCCCCTCATAGTAGTGCTTCCCTTGTTCTGCAAATGAACAAATAAAAGACATTCAGCAGCATCATATTCTAAAATTTGGGAGTTTTAGCAACTCGAATATGTGGAACACGGCCTCTATCCATATCTATAAGTCCCTGGATTCTAGGTGTAACATTAGTCATATCCAGCCCTTGGTTCACATCAAAGTGATGTTTAGCTATGGCATGAGCAACAGAGTTGCATTCCCTGAAAGTGTGTACCAGTTCAGCACTCCCAAGCAAAGATTTCACTTTGTATACCTTATCAAAAACTTGCCATTGTGCCTCATATGGATTCTGTATCATATCAACAGCAAGTTTACAATCTGATTCCACAATAATGCTACCCTCCAGATGGTGAAAGGATTCAGAAGCATATAATATTGCTTCAATTTCGGCATGTAGGGGGGATGAAGATGTTATTTTTGCCGAACTAATTCTAACCGGTAAGCCAAGACAGTTCCTAGCTATAAGACCCACAGTGGCTTTGTTAGAGCACCAGGCTGCATCCACATTTATTTTTATAGACCCTTGTTTAGGTGTTTCCCAGCAAATAGTCCTTAAATTTGGCTTAGGGGGAGGCCTTAGCAATGGAGTGAGATGGTGAAAATATTGTGGTAATGAGACTTTGGATAACATTGTTGGAGGACAACCACTAATTGTCAATTTAATCAAATTCTCCACCTCAGTACAGATAACATTCATGGATAAAGGCTTGTGGTCATATAGATAGTTGTTCCTAGCTTTCCATAGACTCCAGCATATCACAGATGGAAGAAACAAGCAATATATTTGGTAAAACTTAGATAAATCTTGACAATCCCAAAACAGATAGAATCTTTGAGGAATGGAATGTGATGTATTAAGGGTAAAAGGTATTGAATGAGTCAGCTTCAACCAAACTGAGTGGGCCAAGGGACAGGAGATGAAGTAATGTTGGATAGAATCAGATTGACAACAAGCAGGGCACTTTGAAGCTAGGCTGTAACCACATGCAATAAGAACATCATCAAAGGGAAGAAAAGCATGTAGGAGTTTCCAGATAAAGATTGAGATCTTTTTTAATACCAGTGGATTCCATAAGAACTTAGAGACAGGAGAGGTACCTGTTGGTAGAACTAGAGCTCTATAGGCCGACTTAAATGTAAATTTACCCGATGGTTCTGGCTTCCAGATGATTCTATCCTCCCTGTCATCAGTAAGAGCAGCCTCCTGAAGAAAAAGCACAGTGTCATGTTCGAGAAAAGACGCAATTTGATTCAGAATAGCATTTCTGTTGTTAATGAAATCAGCCACAGAAATGTCATCCATTGTAGAGGTAATGTAATCAGGGATTTTAGAAAGGAGAGGTCCATGTGGACACCAGTTGGCATTAAGAAAATTACATCTCCCATTACCATGAATAATTAAGGAATTGTTAACAGCAAAATCATTAATGTAACAAATTCTCCTCCAAGTAACAGATTTCCTGTAAGATGGTGGTAGAGTCCAAAGAAGTTTAGACCACAATGAAGTTCCCAATTGGCCCTTCCACCATAGTTTGGCCGAACAAGAATCAATGATGGCTTGAACTGATCTGAAGCCCAAACCATCATTATTAGTAGGTATGGCAATGTTAGCCCATTTCTTCCAAATTTTGTTCTGTTTACCTTCAGTCTTACCCCAGAAAAATTGAGCCAATTTTTTTTCAAAGGATTTAATTACAGCTTTTGGGGGATTTGTAACCATCCAAGTGTGCTGAGGAATAGAGTACAAAACTGATTTAATGAGGATCATCTTCCCAGCAGAGCTTAACCAAAAATTTTTCCAATTTTGTAGCTTAGCATCAACATTGGCCAGCAGTGGGAAAAAGTATCTGTTCAGAGTTCTTCCTTTGAAAATGGGGCATCCTAAGTATTTGAATGGAAAAGTCCCTTTTTTCATTTTTAAAATTGCTTTAACCTGAACCTTTCTTGCAGCAGTAGCCTTTTTACTTAAATAAAAATCTGATTTCTCAAAATTAAACTTTTGACCTGAGCAATGTTCAAAGACTTCAAGAAAGGCCTTAATCTTAATTAAGTTAGGTTTAGAAGCTTGCATAAAAATTATGGTATCATCCGCATACATCAAATGAGAAACCACAGGAACAGAACCAGGAATCTGGTATGAGGACAGACATTTATTCACAAAGATAAAGGTCAAACTCCTAGAAAAAGCCTCTGAGAATAGATTAAAAAGAGAGGGGGATAGAGGGTCACCTTGTTTGATTCCTCTTGTTGCACTGAAAAAACCAACTGGATTACCATTGATAATGACTGAAAAATAGGCTTGAGACAAATTGTTCATTAAAGCTGTTAAAAAATTCCCATTAAAACCAAACTTAGATAAAATATGTTTGAGAAAACTCCATCTAACTCTATCAAAAGCTTTCCTCAGATCAAGCTTAAGGATGCAGTTAGGAATTCTATGTTTCTTATCCAAAAATCTAATCATCTCTTGTAAATATAGAATGTTATCAGATATATCCCTATGCTTCATGAATGCTGTTTGGTTCAAGGATATGAGATTCTCCATATGTGGCTTTAGTCTCTCTAGAAGGACTTTAGAGCAAATCTTATTCAACACATTAGATAGACTAATTGGTCTAAAGTCATCAAATGAAGTTGGGGTTGGTTTTTTTGGAATTAGAGTAATCCAGGTGCTAGAAATCCCCCTTGGTATCTCAGCACCAGAAATGAATTCATTTACCACTTCTAACAAATCTAGCTTAATAATCTGCCAGCATTTGGTGTAAAATTTAGGAGAGTATCCATCTGGCCCAGGACTGCTGTTCTTGTTTAAGCTTTTAATTACATTTTCCAGTTCACTCTCAGTCACAGGCCTTGCTAGGTCAATATTATCACTATCAGTTATGATACCAGGAATCTGCCTTAAAAAATGAGAGTCAAAAGTATCATCCAAGATTAAATCAGGTTCAGTCAGTAAATCAGTAAAATATTCCACTGCTTCCTTTTGTATATCTAGCTGAGAATTAATCCATTGACCTGATCTAGTTTTTAGTTTGGTTATGTGGAGTTTACAGTTTCTTTCTTGCACAACCTTGTGGAAAAAGGAAGTGTTATTATCACCTAGCTTATGCCACTTTAATCTAGCTTTTTGCTTCCAGTATTTCTCTTTTTCTTTTAAGACTTTTAGCAACAAAGCATTTTTTTCATTGAGTTTAATTCTCTCAGCAGTTGAGGGGTTCAGATCATATATAGCTTCCTGAGTTCTTAAATCATCTTCAGCTTTTGTCACATTTAGATCAATGTTTCCAAATTTATCCCTATTCCATGATTTTAGTACTCTTTTAAGTCTGACAAGCTTAAGGTAAAACCTCAACATACCAGTTTCTGATAATGGAGATTCCCAGCTGTCCCTTATCACAGTCATAAAATCTTCTCTTAGAAACCAAGAGTCTATGAATCTAAATGGCTTAGGGTTAGAAGATATAAGATTTGAAACCTGTAGGAGAAGAGGTGCATGATCCGATGTTTGTCTATTTAAAATCTGAATTGAGGAAGATGGAAACTTAGTGATCCAAGAGATTGAGCATAGGCCTCTATCTAGTCTTTTCGAAGTAGGGTTCCGAAGCCTAGAATTACACCAAGTAAACATGTTACCTACCGTATTAATTTCTTGGATTCCATTGGAGGAGATCCAGGAGTTAAAATCTCTTATACTACCTAAGGCAGGAGAACAGGGCCCTCTATATTCATCTAGTGAAGTTATTGAGTTGAAATCACCAATGAAGATGGTGTCACCCTTTGGAATAGATTGAAGGTCAGACCACAGAAACTTCCTACCATCTCTAGTTCTTGAGGCATATATGAAAACTGCCTCCATGTTCAGATTAACAGAGTGATGCAGAATATTTACATGCATAAACTGATCATGAAAGGAATTCAGAGAGATAGTTAAGAGATTAGACCACATAATCCAGATCTTCCCATTAGGCAGTGTCAAGTTATGAGTGAAAGACAGTTTTTTCATGTAATCTTCACATTGGGAGTTATCATGCATAGGTTCAATAATACACAACAAATGAATTTTTTTGATCCTGCACAAATTAGTTAACCTAAGCATTGAAGTGTCCATTCCTCTTAGATTCCACACTAAAAAATTGACATTAAGGTGTGTCATCATTGTTCACTTGATTTAGAACTTTTTGTAGATGACCTAAGCATCATCTTATTTAGCTGACTTAGATAATTATTTTTCTTAGCTTTAGTCTTACCTTGGATATTACCTGGTAGAGCAGAACAGGAGGTTTCTTGCTGTGTAGAAGTGTTTTCCTCTATCAGCTCCAATGTATCAGCTTGCAATTCCTTTTCCTTGAGGCTGTCAGCAATCTGCAATACTGAAAATCTATTCCCCATTTTCCCAGGTTGGGAGAAAGAGTTCTTGTGGAAAGGACTGTACATAGATAATGAAGCAGAACCAACTTGTATATCATCATTAGCATAAGTAGAAATTATTGGCTTAGCAAGTGAAGTGTCCTCAATCAACCTTAAAATAGAGTTATCAGAAGTATCTAGGTGCTGAGTGTTTTTAGTAGAGGTATCTACTTTTTCCTGATTTACCATCACAGGGATATTGTTCAAATTTTTTGGAGATTCCACCATAATCTCATACTCATTGTCAGAAAGATCTTGGCCTTCAATAAGTGGTGGTTTATCAAATTTCTTACCTGTTGCCTGCCATAGGTACTGAGGTAGGTTGTGTTTCAATTTAGGGTCCTGAGTGACATTCTCATTTTGTAAGTTAGCTTTACACTGGATCAGAGAATGGCCTAGTTTTGAACAATGACCACAGTAAAGAGGAATATCCTCATATTCAATCGGGTATTTCTTATTGTTAGACACAGAGCCCAGCCTTATGAAACTGCTCAGAGGTTTTTGGAGATCAATTTCGACACAAAATTTAATTGCAGATGGTCTTGTTAGCATCTCAGTTGCTTGATCATTTTTGATGAAACTACCTATGCTATTCCCCATAGCTTCAATCGAAGCTGTGTTATAGTAGTAAAGAGGGGGCTCCTTAATAGTACACCAGATAGGAACTATTGGTGATTCTTTATGAGTAGAGAACTCAGGTGTCCATTTAAGGATTTTCAGAGAGATCCCATTGAAATTCCAAACACATTTCATCCAACATCTTTGATAGTCATTTATATGTTCAAACCGAATCAAAACATGTTTGTAATCAAGGGAGCCAAGTTGATACTTACCTTCGAATCCCACAGTTTTAAAAGACAGTTCCAATTGTTCCATTGTAAGCCTACCTCTTGTAAACTTCCCAACCAGTGCATTCGCATAATGGGCAGAGAGAGTTGCTATCTGATCATCAGAATACAGGCAGGAGGGTTCTCCCAGGTGCTGTGATTTGGGAATGATCTCTGGGTTGTTAGGTAGGGATTTCGAGAGCGGAGGAGCTTTGGCTTGAAGAACTGTGGCAAATGTTTTGGTGGGGAATTGAGTGGCCGGTGGGAGCGCCATCACAGTTGGTGTTACTCCGTAGCTGAACCAAAACAATTGGCGTTGCCGGCGAAGGAGCCGTTACCGGCAAGGAGCCGTTACCGGCGGAAAGGGGAAATCAGTCGCGTTTATACTATTCACTGAAAATCGCTTACAGAGAGAGAGGGTGGTACTCTGAGAACTGGTTAGCCCACCAAAACATCCCTCGAACTGGTTAGCCCACCTTGTGCGTGTTCGAGGTTCCCTGCATCTTATCTTACAGTTATCTCCGGGCGTCTCGAGAACCCAGAAAAATCCTTTTGCATGGGTGCAACCGTGCTTGGAATGAATCTGGTCGGGGTTTGTATTCCTTCGCATTTTACAACCGAAGTAGACTCTGCCCTTGATTCGACTACTGGCACTCAAACATCACTTATCGAGGGACCTTGCATCTCCAGGGTGTTAACCATGTCTGACCGTTCAGGATGTACTGTACTACCTATTCTTCCGCCCTTAAACCTTAATCTTTTACTCTTTCCGAGGGGCTGCTCTACGTTACCGGCTCCTATGCCTTTTGATCTTAATCTTTCACTCCTCCATTCAACCGTAGACATAAACTTCAAAAAACTCAAATCTGGCTTAGTTTTTCCCTATAGTCGGTGCCACTTGATGCATCTCGAACGATCGACCAGTCAATGGGCTAAAGCTCCTCAAACCGACTTGCAATAAAACTGTCTCTGGGGGTCCCAGGGGTCAGTCCCCTAATGGCTAAGTCAGTTAAAGAGTCCATTAGAGATTAAGATATAATGAATGAGAAAATGAACGTGTACCTGGTATTTATACCGTATGTCTCAACTAACAATCTCCTTAATTATAGACATCAATTACCTTATAAATATGGTAATTATTATAATGCAATATCTCAAATGGGCCGTGATTATTATGGCCCAACATACCTCTTGGGCCTGACCTACATCAGTGACTTTCGTGTATGTGATCCAACAGTCAAGAATCTTTTCATTAGTGATGCAAGTTTAGGGATTTGTTCCCCGAAAACTAGCAGACCAAGAATCGGTATGTTTAAACCATGTTAAATTTCTTAAATAATGTTGATATGTTCTAATATTTTAAATTTATACATATAGGGGTTGAGGGAAAAAAATAGAATTCTTGAGTATTGGTCATGGTATGTGATGGTGAAGCACGTGAAAATTTTCATTCACCCAACTACTGAGTAACATACTACCTATTGTTTATGTCTTTTGTATAGGTCATTCTCTAAAATTCCCATTAATACTCTCCAAGGCATATTATTATTTTTTGGAATCTTGATCTAGATTAGAAATAGAGTATCAATTTTCTGAGAATTTTTGGCATGTTCTATATTGGCATGTTCCTAATAGTCATTGGATCAAAGATATTTGTAGAATATTTTTAATGGAGTAGCAATGATATGAAGGATATTTTTGGTGATATCTTTTATTGTATTATGCAATCAATGTGACCGTTCCCATCTGGCATTCAGTTTGAATTTAAAAAAAAATTATTTATGTTGCAGCCCACCTGTTATCGGTTTGCACGTCGATTTCGCTTTCGTGTGGTCAGTTCTCATCTCTTGTGTGTTTTACATTTTTTGAGCAAAGTCGACGACCAACATTGACGGGACATTATGCAGTTTTGGTTCAACCAAAACTGGACACCTAATATCGGGTGGCCGGTTTACGCTAGCTCATCACACTCCAAAAACAACATCATTTTTTTCGTCCCATGCACAGGTAGTCCTGATGTCGGTTGCAGATTCATTATCGGTTTCAGGTTAAACTTTTAAGCACCTGACATCATGTATGATTTTTGTTCCGATTTTGGGTAAAACTTTCAACTTTGGTTAAACCACCCAATGTCAGGTGTGGTTTTGGTTCCAATTTCCGCTAAACTTTTAACTTCAGTTTTTCACAACCGAAGTAAAAAGAGTAAAACTTATAACTTTGGTTATTTTTGACCGAAGTAAAATGATTATTTTTTACTGTGCCTCTTTTTACTTCGGCTATTTTTTTGCCAAGAACCGAAGTTAAAAGTGCCAGAGAACTGAAGTTAAAAGTCATTTCTGTAGTAGTGAGTGATGATGTCGCATTGATTCGTGTGCAATATTGTCGGCAACGTGGAGTGGTCTATATTTCTTGCCTTAATTAATGAAAAACTCACACAAATGTGATATCTACAAGATACAAAGAATGTGTGTTTACCCCAATTTTAGTAAAATATAATTCATTAAAGAAAAATAAAAATGTACCTTGTTTTCGCTGGATAGGATGGCTTTCTCTAGATTATTATCTTCATATGTTGCATAGGAAGAATTTCCTCATGGTTAACCTCAATATATCCTAGGGAGTGGCGTGATCCTCTAGAAAGCGACTCCCAGTTATGCATTAGATTGTCTAAATTCTTGGGTAGAGGAAGACCGCTGTGTTGGATTAACTTATGAATTAAAATGTGTTGCTGCTCTACCCATTTGTCTCGAACTAGGACTTATTTTTGCAAGGTGAGGATTCTTGATGGCTCTGCCTTGCCAAAGGAACAAACAATTCCAAATGTCTCTCTTTGTGACATGAACACATCCACTCCCATTACATGTCCTGGGTGGTAAGATTTTCTGTTAGACTCGCAAAGGATGTCATTCTTACCCATGGGAATGAATTGGCCTTCTAATTTAATAAAATGTTGTATTTAAGAAGAAAGATATACAAGGGGATTACCACTCGTTCTGCAAGTTCAGTTGTTTTGGCTTTGTCATAACTACCCCCTTCCTTTGTCGGCCCTTTAGGAAAAGATCACCTATATTTCATCCACATTGATGGGTATTTCCGATGATAATTCTTCATCCTCGATCACCCACATCAATTGCCAATTGGACACCCCTTTAAAAATGTTCTCACGCTAACTCGAGTACCGCCAATCCATAACGCCCATGACTCTTCCAATTAGGAGTTATATTCAACAAGGAAATGTGTTTTTTCTCTTCCCTCCTATTGTACGTGAGGTGGGGATAGCCACGGCACATTATGACTTGGTAATCTAAATACATTCTATTGTAAAGAAGTGGACTAACGTTTTCCCCATTATCCAAGGCTCTTCTCGTGTGGATCTCACAAATCTTCATTTTAATGTGTGTGTATTCTAACCACAGACGATCTCCTTTTCTATCCACGAATATGTAATCTCAAGATAACTTGTACTTGGGTTCCTGGAAACTCTTTGACAACATGTTCATTGCCTTCTTCTTTAAATCTTCCATAGGCATCAATCTTAAACAGTCCCTATTAGGAATCAAAGGGTACAGTGAAAAAATAAAGAATTAGTCTTAGTATAAAAGTTAGGTACTTGTGTATAATTAGGACATTTTCCATTAACGGCACCTTGCACTCCATCCATAAGGTGTCCCTTGTACTCTTTTGACACTTCGTGCCAATTGTCATACCGGATGTCTACCCTCATCCTACCTACCTTCCCTACCTAACTAGATCATTTAGCACGTTCTTCTGACAAACATGGCCAGACTTGTTGAAACCTAAAAATTAAATTCTTTTCAATGTATTCTCTATCTAATGTTCTACAATGTGTCATTGCAATTCTACCCTCTTTAGACCCATCTTTTTCATTACCCCCATCAACCCTTATATCGACATTGCCATTGTGTGAATGTAAAATATCATCACAAGCCCTTTTCTTAGACATTTTTATCGTAAATAAACACATTTATAGTTAACTATAATTATTTCCCTTGGATTCTTGAATAAACACTCTTCATACTTTCCTATCAACCTATCACTTAGCTATTTATCAATCCATGACCCTAAATCCTAATAATTACCCATGTACATGACAATGAAACCCTACATCATAGAATACAATATCATCACAAATATAAGTAGGTCTAAGATTATATCATCCTTACATCCCAAACAATTTAACACCACACAAATTGCTTGAAAGGGGTAATATTAACCTCTTCATCCAAAGAAAGAGCTTTGATTATTAAATGATCCCACCTCAACCCCATCTTCAAAGTGAAACCCTTTTCCCGAATTTCCAAGTGATAAGGGTTTGTCAAGTTTTTAGAAACTTGGGTTAATGAAGGTAGGGTTTGGATGAATTCCTAACTTCTATTGTGAAATAGTGGAAGAGTAGAGGTGAAATTGGAGGAATAAAAGAGTTGAAAAGTGCTTGGAGAAGAAAAAGAAAAGGGAGAACTCGCGTATATTTTGGGTATTAACTACCCCTTGAAACGCCTTTAACGCAGCCCATTTACACTCCCGTAAGAAGGTGGTTCCGAATTTGGAATTAACCTAGGAGCGAAACCTAAACTCGAAAGTCCCTCGGGAACATAGTTCCAAATTTGGAACTGAAATGGAGTGTAAAATATTACTAAATTTGATTTCTAAAACCTCCAAATTGCAAAACACACTTTATTCCCAAAATTCTCCATGAAATCCTTAATTTCTAAATGCAAAAATATATCCCCAAATTGCACAATGGTTAGAAGCCGTGGTGGAAGTCGAAATGGTAGTGATCGGAATCATCACCCATTTGTTGAACAGGGTCCTTCCGAGAGGTTCTTCAAGAACCACACTGAACAAAGATATGTGGAATTTCTTCACTGGAAATGTACTAATCCCGAGGAACTAGGTAGTGTGGATATTGAGAAATTGTCATTAGGATATCTACTAGCCTATTTTCACTGCCAACACCCCGATACATGATAACCTTAGGTGAGAGGTCCATTTTGATGAGGCGGTCCAATTTTATGCCAATATAAGGCAAAGTAAGAACAACCATAATGTGACATTGGTTAATAGAGCCACGATCCCCGTCACAAAATTCACCATTGACACCACCCTAGGTTGCCCTTGCACCGATCTAGATCAATTGAGACCCAACAATCCTGACGGCTCCCTAGAAATTTACCACCCAAAAACTGGTTAGGAATCCCCGAATCCACCCCCATGTGTCAGGTAGAAATGGGTAGAAAATACTTCCTTAACGAACATGGTACTATAGGACATGGAGAGTGTTATGATGTCGGGGTATTGACAGTAGAGCAATAGCTAGAGTACAAGTGGACTTGCATGAATGTATTATCGTCGGGTGGCCATGCTTGTGATCTGACTATAGGGAACTTAATGTTGTCTATTATAAGGTGGAGGGGATCCCAATTAACCTAGAATACACTATCTTTTCTTCCATGCTTAAGGTCTTGGGAACAAAAAAAGAAGGATCTTCCATACGGTGGCCTAATAACTGCTTTGATCAAGAAATATGGGGTCCATTTTATTGACAAACCACTGTGTAAAGAATACTACGACCAAAGATGGTTCAAGCACAATTACCTTCAGTTGGGATTAAAAACAAAAATGGGAGTACTGCCACATCCCCGTGTCGGATGCTAAGAGTGTGAAGAGAAAACAAGATGTGACATTGGATAAGGCCGAGGTTTCTACATCCTATAAGTATTTAGAATCAAGATTGTGTTCACACAATTTTTGTTTATGGTTTACAATGTTTTGAATAAATGTATTTGTTTACTTTACACGTTCTGGAAGTAATTGGAAGAGTGAAATTAGTAGCTACATAGGGTGCATACGAGCCAACATGACTACCACAAACAATTAGTTGGCCTTGGTAGAATCCCGCCATGCTTGGTTCGCTCAAGCCTCGGGGCTGCAGATAGAACTAAGCAACGATGACATTGCGCCTAATTTTACACCGGTATACACGGAGGACGAGTCATTGTGCGAGGAAGAAGAAGCAGAGTCTTACTCCGAGATAAAGCGCATGTTCCAGGATATTAAGTAATGAGTTTGAGTGATTGAGGGAAAATCTTTGTTAATTTTAATGTAGGAAGACAAATTTCTTGAATATTTTTAAGTTAATGATTTTAATGTCTGAACACATTTTCTTGTTAATGAAATTTTAAAATAAAACTTTTGAAGTGTTTTGTGAATTTTATAATTAAGTATACAATGTGTGTTTAGTGCTATTTGTTATTTGTCCTAAGGATAAGATGATAGTTGTAGGTTGTTGATTTTTTTTGCCATTACACCCGAACAACTTTCAAATTTGGATGTTCATTGGTCTTTCATAAAATAATAACTGGAGAAATTATGAACTTAGAAGTCATTCGGAGGGCAAAAAATGGAAATTGGAAATTGAAGGATTCCGAGTGTAGAACTAATAGTATCAAACTGGGGGGCAATTTCTATTCTTGTTTGGAAGGAAAAAAAAGGCGAGCATTTTTTTTTGGAAATTATGAGGTTCCGATTTTGGGACCTATTTAGGTCCTTTAAAAAAAGTTTAAAGTTCCGAGTTCAGAACTAATTTGGGTATAAACGAAAAATCCCCAAATCACAATTCAAAACATTCACACACTCAAATTCCCAAATCCCTAATTCTGCTTCCGCAACCAGAACCCAAATCGCTCCCCATTTCAAATCCTTCATTTCACATGAGAAATAATGTGTTTGATGAACAAAGGAGGTACAAGACGTAATAGAAGATTGAAATTGGTTGGCCACCATGGAAGCAACAACCTGACTTTCAATAGGGCAAGGTTCGTATCCATCCAAGCCCAAAATCTTTATAATGCATTGAGAGATGGTGGAAAATTTAAATTCATATGTTGTTGAATTGAATGTGTATTATAGCATAGGGTTAGCTGACCCCGTACATAAATTTGATGAGCAACGTGTATTACACTTGTTGATGTTGAATGAACCATGTCGTGTTTATGAGGTATGTAAATTTTATAGTAATATACATGAGGTACAAGGCGGGGGTTACACAACAATGGCAAGAGAAATGAAATCAAACTAAGACCATGGAAATTAAATGAATTGTTAGGATGTCCTTATACTAGCCTCGAACATGTGTACCCAGAGAATATAGAATGTCCTTCGAATTAATTATATCATAGTTGGAGATGGCATGTTAATGTTAAATACCCGTATATTGACCCTATCAAGTGTAGTGTTAGATATTTTCAACTTAATTCAGACGACTTGGGAAAGTCAGAGACATTTAGTCTAACTCATTTGACAATAGACCAACGTATTGTGTATGAAATGATATCTAGAAGCATCGTTCCCACACCAGTACACATCACTGGGCCTACCTATACCACCATTATAATGTTTTATTATATAATTGAGGGGAGGAAAATCAATCTTGGGAAGCCATATACAACACATAATGTGGGTTACTGACTCGAACAAGGTGGTCAAGAGCCCCCTATACGGGAATCTGATTACCTTGATATTAAGGGGCATTCAGGGGTTGGCATTTCACAAGGAGAAGGCGCCCAAGTACTTTGACAAGAGCTACTTCATGAAGAAGAAGTGGATTTTGTTTGAGACAAGTGGATTCATAGGGCACTATATGGAGTCGAGCAAAACAAAAGGCCAAGAACCGAAGAAAGTACGTCTAATTATACTTTTCAATGTATTTACATTTTAGCGACCTTGTTTGAATTTTGTGTGTTTTGTATACTTTAGAAGAATCAGACTCCACCTTCCTAAAAGGCTTTAAAGCAGACTATAGATGGGTGTGATACGAGCTTTCAGTTATAAGATAGCGCAATTGGAATCATGAAAAAAAAAGCATGCCTACGAGCAATCGCTTGCATCGTCATCAAGACCTTGCCTCATATGCTCTTCTTCCACGTGATGCTCTTGTCCATGGTTTGTATTAATTCACAGGATAATAATATTGTGTGTTATGGGACTTGAACAATTAATATCTTCTAAGCTCATTTGTGACATTAAAACTGGTTTGTGAGATTGATTGAATTTAAAAATCTTGTATTTCATATTCTTATATTATTTACCTTTAATTCGGAGTTATGTTAATTTGTTAGCAAATGGAATTTTGTCTTTCAAGATTGCCCAGTACAACATATAGTTCAAGGATTTGGGCCAAAACAAAATACCAAGAGAATCAAAGGACTTTTAGGTTCGAAAGTCCTTCCCAGGTTCAGGATTAAGAATTTGTGCAACGTGGAACATACATAAGTATACTACTTTTGTTTCTTTTCCTTTTACCTGTTTCTCTGCCGCCTTCTTGTTTTCGTGATATTCCTGCGACCGTCAACCCAAATTACTCCATCATGGTCGTCCTGACCTATATAACAATGCAAACTCCTATTATTCTCCTCAAGGAAAAATACCATCATTCATTCCACTGATCGGAGTATATTGCTGAAACCAATTCATTTCTCCGTGTTCTAATTCTTCAACAAAAACTCTCTTTTCCACCACAATCTCCCCACCTAAGATCAAATTAATATTTGAAGTAAAAAATGTGATGCGCTTGGGCGATCAATATAAAAGGATCTTCTCTCCAACCAACCCGACTTCTGTCCACAAGGATGAATCCCAATTCCTTAATTCTTTATCCACTATGGGAGGTCATCGCCGTACCTCTCAAAATTAATATTTATAAGACTTAATGCTTCATACGTACAATTAAGTAGATAATGGCTGCCTCACCCATAGAAGCAGAAATTAAGGCACTGCTACTAGCTTGCAGTAAGTTTCATGATCTGGATCATAATTATGTCTTTGAAACTGATTGTAAGCTGGCTGTTCAGATGATCAAAGATCCATATGTGGCAAATTGGAAGCTCTTTGATCTGACTTATAGGGTCAAAAACTTACTAGGATCTTCCCAGCTAAAACATGTGGTTAGAGAAAGCAATTCAGTGGCAAATGCTATTGCAAAATCTCATTTTAGCTCGGCTCAGAGTCTGAATCTTCAGAATATTACTCCGCATATCAAGGGACTGATTTTATTGGATAAGCTTCAGACTCCACATATTAGAGCTCATGCTTTGCCTTAGAATTGATACTGCTATCTTTCTTGCAGGTTGAATAAGGACTAGTGATTGCAAATAAGCAAATACATGGAGGTACTGGATGGCTACTTCTTTCCTGCTGTAGCATTCCCTTCGGCTGGAGGAGACCTGGAAAATACTATCTTGATGTTCAAGCGCCTGCGCTCGGACCCCGAGTACTGCTTTGGATACTGTCTGCTTGTGCAATTTCAACTCCATTCTTACTTTTGGTTGCTGTATTTAGCAGGATTATCACTGACTATCTGGTTTTGGAGTTGCCTGGCCACAAGAGAGAATTAACACGAGGGGTGGAGATTCTCGCTTGTGGATCGCAACACCACTACAGATCTACTCACTTCTGTATATTTGTTTATATATCCTCGTTATAGGTAGTATTAGGACTTTTGGAGGCAACCATGTTGTCTCACCTAGGGGCGTCTTACTATAACAAAACTCTGGATGTACAATTTTCTAATCTGGTTACTAGGTCTGGGGAACCTGATACATATCCCCCGCCTATGGGTGTTTTCATTAAAAAAAAAAGTAGATAATGGCAAGTCGGGGTCGTCCACGGGAAGATGGATCTTTCCAAATGTTTAAACATATATAGGAGAAAACATACTAGATATAAGCATATATATAAGCATGTAAATGGGGTTGGGGGGAGTTTGGTTGGTTTTGTTTTTTAATGAAAACACCCGAAGGTGAGGGATATATATATTAAGGATCCCCAGGCCTTATAAGAAAATTAGCAGGTATTACATCAAGTGATTCTAGTTCCCAAAAGGTAATAAGGCAACATGGTTGCCACTAAAAGTCCTAGACTAACTATGTCGAGGATATATAAACAGCTATACACAGGTAAGTTAATCTGCAATGAAGTTACGATCCAAACGAGAGAATCTCCACCCCCTGTGTTAATTCTCTCCCTTGGCCAGGTAACTTCATTACATAGAAACAGTCACTAAGTTGAAAGATTGAAAACCAGGAGAATGAGTGGAGGATTGGGCTAAACCCGAGAAGGCAAAACAACATCCATGGAGTCCCTTTGTGTTATTCTGATGATCTGAAGTCCCAGCTTCCATAGGCTTCATCATGTTCAGTAGATTTCCAGTCCATCATCATGTGCAGCAGATTTATAGCAGTCCTACATGAAGAAAACCAAAACTCAGCAGTATCTATTCAAGCATTAGGACTTTAGAGAACTCGAATATGCGGTGTGGATTGTTTATCTAAATAAATAAGGCCAGATATGATCCTAGGGATATTAAATAGATTTAGGCCTTGATCAAACTTAGAGTGGTGTTTGGCGACTGCATTAGCTACAACATTGGTCTCTCTAAAAACATGTTTAAGTTTAGCTCTACCAAGAAGGGACTTAGCTTTATAGACCATGTCAAACATATTCCAATGTGCAGCATAAGGATCATTGATCATTTTAACCGCTAGCTTAGAATTCGATTAGATTATTACAGTGTGATCTAGATGAGGGAACATATGACACGCATGCAATATAGCTTGAATTTCAGCATATAGTGGAGAGTCAGCAGAAGAATGAGCAGAACTGATCATAATAGGGCAGCCGAAGGAATCTCTAGCAATTAGACCTACAGATACTTTGTTATGATTCCAAGATGCATCCACATTGATTTTGATGCAACCAGGCTTAGGCCTTTCCCACAGAATCTTTGATATGATAGGCTTAGAGGGGGGTCTGAGCAGAGGTAGGAGATGTCTGAAGGGAGCTGGTATTGTTCCAGAGGAAAGCAATTTAGGAGGGCATGCATATAATGTCAATTTAATAAGTTCATGCACCTCATCACAAATATGGTCAACAGATAGTGGCTTATTATCAAATAAAAACCGATTCCTAGCTTTCCATAGACTCCAACATACCAACGAAGGCAGGATGTAACAGTAAATATACTCAAATTTAGGTAGGTCACTGCAGTTCCAGAATAAGTAAAACCTATGAGGAATGGAGTCCAGAGCATTTATCTTAAATTGAAGTACAGATGTCAATTTTGACCATACTTCATGAGCCAGATGACAAGAGATGAAAAAATGTTGGATAGAGTTAGAATGAGAACAAGCAGGGCATTTTGAAGCTAAACTAAAACCACAAGTAGTGAGCACATCATCAAAAGGGAGAAATGAATGCAACAATTTCCATGTAAAAATGATAATCTTTTTCTGCAAAGGAATGTTCCAAAGAGAAACTTGAGGGAGAGTTACCTGATGGAAAGGTTAAGGCCTTATAGGTTGACTTAAAAGTAAAGTTACCTGAGAGTTCAGGCTTCCAAATCAACCTGTCATCCCTGTCCACTGTAATTTCAGCTCCCTGCAAAAATAGGAGAGTATCATGTTCCAAGAAAGACGAGATCTGGGTCAGAATATAGGTTTTGTTACTGATGAAATAGGCCACAGAAATGTCAGGCATATCAGAGATAATATTCTCTGGGATGATGTTCAAAAGAGGGCCATGTGGGCACCAATTTGCCGACCAAAAATTACAATTACCGTTTCCATGGATTATAGTCGAATTATGTTCAGCAAAGTAATTAATAGCACAAATTCTTCTCCATGTTACTGATTACCTATGGGAAGGTGGAAGTGCCCATAGCAGTTTAGACCACAAAGAGATCCTTATTTGGCTCTTCCACCAGAGTTTAACCGAACAGGACTCAACTATGGATTTAATTGCTCTAAAACCTAATCCATCCAGTTTTGTATGTTTAGCTAGTTCAGCTAATCTTTTCCACACTTTATTGTTCTTATCCTCAGATTTACCCAAAAAAAGTGAGACATTTTTTCTCAATCAGTTTAATTATGCTTTTAGGGGGATTTGTAACAGACCAAATGTGTTGAGGAATAGAGTATAGGCAAGATTTGATTAAGATCATTCTACCCCCTAAACTAAGCCATTTATTTTTCCAGTTTTTTAGCTTATGGTCAATATTAGCCAGTAGAGGATGAAAATATCTCTTTAAGGTTCTTCCTCTGAAGACTGGACAACCTAAATATTTGAAAGGAAAAGTTCCTTTTTTTCATTTTTAAAATAGCTTTGACCTGATTAAGCTTTACTGGTGTAGCTCTCTTACTTAGATTGAAATCAGATTTTTCGAAGTTAAACTTTTGGCCAGAGGTATACTCAAATATTTCAAGGAATGCTTTGATCTTAATTAGGTTCGACCTAGATGCTTGCATAAAAATAATCGTGTCATCCGCATACATTAGGTGAGAAACAGCAGAAATTGAAGCAGGTATCTGATAACTAGCCAAACTTTGATTGGAAAATATGAAAGATAAACTCCTTGAGAATGCCTCAGAGAAAATGTTAAATAGGAAGGGAGAAAGAGGGTCACCTTGTTTAATACCCCTTGTAGCCTTAAAGAAACCTACAGGATTACCATTTACAAGTATAGAGAAGTAGGCTTGTGATAGATTATTCATAACAGCATTTAAGAAATTACCTTCAAAACCAAACTTTAATAAGATATGTCTAAGAAAATTCCAATTAGCTCTATCAAAAGCCTTTCTTAGATCCAATTTCAGAATGCAGTTTGGTATTCTCAGTTTTTTATCTAAAAATCTGATCATTTCCTGGACATACAAAATATTGTCGGAAATATCTCTATTTTTCATAAATGCTGATTGATTAGGAGAAATTAAGTTGTCCATGTATGGTTTCAATCTTTCCATTAAGACTTTAGAATAGATTTTATTCAACACATTAGACAGGCTAATTGGCCTAAAGTCTTCAAATGAGCTAGGGGTGGGCTTTTTTGGTATCAGTGTAATCCAGGTACTTGAAATACCTTTAGGCATTTCAGATCCAGCTATAAAATCATTTACTGCCGAAATCAAGTCCAATTTAATAATAGACCAGCATTTGGTAAAGAATTTTGGTGAAAATCCATCAGGACCTGGACTGCTCATTTTATTCAACCCTTTGATCACTTTATATAGCTCAGATTCTGTAACTGGAGAGGCTAGAACTTGATTATCACTATCCTTAATAATATTTGGTATCTGACTAAGGAAATGAGGATAGTAAGTTTCATCAGATTCAAGGGAAGGCTCAGTAAGCAGATCAGAGAAATATTTAATTGCAGAAGTTTGAATTTCCAACTGAGAGTTAAGCCATAGACCTTCAGCATTTTTTATTTTAGATATCTGCAATTTACAATTTCTTTCCTGTACTACTTTATGGAAAAAAGTTGTATTATTATCTCCTAACTTGTGCCATTTAAGTCTTGCTTTCTGCTTCCAGAATTTTTCTTTTTCTTTTAGGGCTTTGAGTAGAAATGCATTTTTCTGATTAAGTTTGACACGTTCCTCAGTAGAGGGGTTTAAATCAAAGATAATTTCCTGAGCACGTAAGGATTCCTTTGCATTTTTGACATTAAGGTCAATATTACCAAATCTGTCTCTATTCCAAATCTTAAGGACTTTCTTTAGCCTGATCAGTTTTAGGTAGAATCTAAGCATTCCTGTTTCAGCTAAAGGAGAATTCCAGCAATCATTTATTAAACCTCTAAACTCATTTCTCTGAAACCAAGCATCAATAAACCTAAAAGGCTTAGGGTTGGAAGAGAACTGAGAGGAGACTTGGAGAAGGAAAGGAGCATGGTCTGAGGTCTACCTATTCAAGACTTGAATCAATGAGGAGGGGAATTTGGAGTTCCAAGAAATAGTACTAAGTCCTCTGTCTAGTCTTTTGGAAGTTGGGTTCCTAAGCCTAGAATTACACCATGTGAATAGGTTACCCACCGTATTAATTTCTTGTATCCCATTCAAATTTATCCAAGAATTAAAGTCACTAATACTACCCAAATCAGGTGAACTAGGACCTCTATATTCAGAGAGAGAGGTGATGGAATTAAAATCCCCAATGATAATGGTATCTCCTGTTGAGATAGGCTGCAAATCTGTCCAAAGAGTCTTTCTACCATCTCTATTCCTAAGGGCATAAATAAAAACTGCATCCATATTCCAGTTAAAGTAATGGTGTGATATAGTAACATGCAGAAATTGTTCATGGTAGGATAACAGAGAAACAGATAGAGAGTTAGACCACATTAACCAGATTTTCCCATTAAACAAAGTTAAGTTATGGGAAAAGGAAAGTCTCTCCATATATGCTTGACAAGTGGTATTATCATGCATAGGTTCAATGATACAAAGTAACTTTATTTTCTTAAGTCTATATAAGTTAATGAGTCTAAGCATTGAAGTATCCATTCCCCTAAGATTCCATACTAAACAATTAACATGACTGTTTCCCATCATTGTTCACTAGATTTATTGCTTTTTGTAGCTGATCTAAGCATCATTTTGTTTAATTGACTTAGATAGTTAGTTTTCTTTAGTTTAGACTTACCTTGCTGCAAACCTGCAGTAGGAGAAGTAGAGAAATTATGATGATCAGTATTAGGCTCCATAGGTAGCCCAGCCACAGACGTTTCCTCTTGATCCCTAAAGTGTTCCTCTTGTACCTGCAAAACAGAAAATCTGTTTGCCATCTTTCCAGGCTGGGAAAGTGCAGTTTTATGATCTGGACTATAAATTGATAGAGAAAAGGATCCAATCTGGATGTCATCTTTAGCATATGCTAAAAGAGTTGGTTTAGAAGTAGCCGTTTCTTTAAGTAACTTTAACATAGAACTGTCTGGGCTATCCTGAGGTTGGGATTTAGTATTTGTAGATATCTCTATAGTTATAGCAACCCGAGTAGGTGGACTAGTTGTTAAACTATAGTTAGAGGTATTTGGAGGAAATGCAATATGATCCATCTCAGGAAAGGTTTGATCTTCCTCAGTGTCTAAAATCAGTGGGGGCCTATCAAATTTCTTACCAGTAGCCTGCCAATAGGTTTGGGGTACACTCTGAACTAGGTTTGTGTCATGAGTTTTACCATTGTTAGACAAAGAGCTGACTTTGCATTGAGATAGAGAATGACCTAGTTTTGCACAGTGATCACAGTATAGTGGAACATCCTCATATTCAATTTGGATTTTCCTATTATTAGACACAGAGCCCAGCCTTATGAATTGACTCAATGGTTTTTGAAGATCAATCTCCACACAAATTTTAATTGTTGATGGCCTAGTAAGCATATCAGTTGCAAGGTCATTTTTGATAAAACTACCAATGTTGTTCCCTATTGCCTCAATTGAGGCTGAGTTATAGTAATATAGTGGAACTTCCATAATGGTACCCCAGATAGGAACTATTGGTGATTCAATATGTGTAGAAAATTCAGGAGTCCATTTAAGTATCTTAAGAGCAATACCATTAAAATTCCAGATACATTTCATCCAAAATCTTTGATAATCGTTAATCAGCTCAAACCTAATTAACACATGCTTGAAATCAAGGGAGCCAAGTTGGTACTTACCTTCAAACCCCACTGTTTTGAAAGCTTGTTCCAAGAGTTCCATGGAAATTCGATCTTTGGTGAACTTACCTACCAACGCATTCGCATAGTGGACAGAAAGCGTGGCAATTTTGTCGTCTGAGTACAGGCATGAAGGATCCCCCAAGTGGTGAGTTTTAGGGACAATTTCGGGGTTGCTAGGTAAGATTTTGGATAGCGGTGGTGATTTGTTCTGTAAGACCGCTGCAAAGGTTTTGGGGGGGGAGTATGATCGCTAGGGTTTGCCACCATATCGGCTGGCATCATCGGGAGGGTGGCCGGCCTAGCTGAGGTTGAATGATACTAGCCGTTTCTGGCAAATTAGCCGTTAACGGTGAATGGAAAGAGGAAAAAGGAACAGAGAACGGTTGCAGAATAGAGATTATTGAAAGTCGTGCCTGAGAGGATTTTTCCAAGAGAACTCTTTTTTAAAAGAGGATTTTTTATATTAGAGTTTGGTTGGTTTTTCTCCTAGGTTATGAAATTAAAGACAGGTTAACTAATCAAGCAAGTTAAATATGCAAATCATGTAACAACTAAAAGGTGATTAAATCAACAATTAACGGAACCTTGAGCTCAATTGACTTCCACTTCCAAGCATCTTATCCATCATTGAACATGCAACCTATTTGCTAATTTCACTACTTTTTGTGAAGACTAAACTTCTATCCTTCTTAGATAGTAGTTTGCACGAGTGAATTCAACATCTCTTGTCAAATCTTACCAATGACTCCCTTAGTCGAAACACGACTAAAATTATCCCATTAATGGCATTGAGATCGAAGAATCAACAAGCTTGGCAACACATATAAACACTACACCGTGTCTAAGAATTTAACCAATTCCTGCATTTACACAAGATTCGTCAAGAACGATCGACATTCATAGACTTCTCTCATTTGCACAAGCAACAAACATGACAAAGAGTTCAACATTATCATATTTATGAAGAAATTATCAATCCATCAACACAATCAAAAGCTCTAAATCATACACTTGGATTCCTATCAAGAAAAGGGGAAATCAACCAATTTCCCCAAACCCTAACAACCATATCATACAAGTACTTCATATGCTCAAGCTTTCAAGAACATTAATGACATTAACAAACACATTCAATGCTCCATAAATACATAATAGTAAGAGTATCAAATAGGCTACAAATTGTTCTTAAGACATGGGCTTGGAAGCCTTGGTAAATTGCATCCAAGAACTAGATTAGCTAATACAAATCATACTAACATCCATGGACAAATTCATAGAGAAATAAAGAGAGAAAGGATGAAAAATATGAAGAACCCAGGGTTCTTTGAAGAGGAAATTCGGCAAAAAGGATAAGGATATGAAGTGGGTGGCCAAAAATTCCTCTTATAGTGCAAGAGGGAGGAAAAGAAAAGCAAAAAGCAAAAGTGTAGCAGGCTCCCACCCGGGCGGGAATGGGCTCGCCCAGGTGGGCTGCCCATTTTCACCCTTGGGTTGCCTTGCCTTCAAATCCTCGATTATTTTTGTCTTCAATCTTCAAATCTAGCCTTCAAATATTCAATGTCTTCAAAAGGTGATCTTCAATGGTCTCTGGTCTTTAAGTCTCGATGTTCTTCCTTTGTCACACAAAATCTACTTAGAAAAAGTTAAAAGAGCGTAAAGTCGCTCTTACCTCTCCTAAGAGAATTTCAAGGTAAAACTCAAGCTCTTGATAAAACAAGAGCACAAAAGTGATCCCAAAAAGTACTAAAATATGCACATAAAATGTACATCAAACCTCCCCGTACTTAAACCCTACTCGCCCTCAAGTAAGAAAAAATCCAAGCGCACGAAGAAATTGACGTATCCACATCCTAACTACCATTCCCCCAAGTTAATACCTCACAAAACTCTCAATATTACACATCCTAACGTTAAGATCAAATGAGAAGTTTTCCATAACCCCCATTCCTAAATCTACCCAAACCATATCAACCTATCAATTCATTGATATCCCTAAAACATCTCCAAATCCCGAATTGTCAATCCCAAATCCAATTGTACAAGGTGAAGCTAAAAGCATACATAAAGTTCAAACACATACTCCACTTTATACCAATATATCATCCTAAAAATGAAGTATGTCAACAATCAAGAATTTCATAACTTACTTCGTTTTCCCCGCTAAATTTCCCAATCCCAAGAGGTCTCAAGATGTCAAGCTACCAAATCCATCCATATGGCCACCACAACCTTATGAATCCAAAGCTGGCAAATGAGTGAACACCTAACATTTTCCCTTTTTCTCGCTTTCTCTCATTTTGCATAGGAGCCTTGTTGGGTTTTCATCCTAGCTACACATCATGTTTCTTTGGCTCACATCTCACCTTTTTCCTCACATTTAGCCTCTCATTTTTACCTAGGTCGCCCTTTTGGGTTTTTTGACCTATCCGGCCCCCAATGTTGCCTAAAATGCCCTCTCGGGTTTTCAACTTGGTGGGATTCTTTTTATTTTTGTTCTTTTTCATTTTTGTTTTTTTCAAAATTTTCAATATATTTTTTCTCATGTTTTTCCAATCAAAAGTAGCGAATTATATACATGTCAATCATTAACCCCCCCCCCCCCCCCCCCCCCCCCCGCTCCCCACACTTAAAATCATACATTGCCCTCAATGCAAAATACCTAAGGCAACAAGTTTCAAGTATGGAGGAGAAGGGAAAATGACTTACAAATTCTTGATGCAACGATTCCCCCAAGCTCCAAGAATAAACTAGCTTCGAGAGTTCAACGAACAATTGAAAATATAACACATCACCATAAAACTTCCCACACCTCAAATCAACCAAGCACAAACACCTGTGATTGTGAAGAGGGTGACTAGGAAAAACACCTTTCCAAGCGAGTCCAAGAAATTCGTTGCTTTCCAAGTGACAAATTCAACCTTAGAACAAAAATCTCAAAAAGTTAGGGTTCTTGGACAATTTTTTTGATTTGAAGATTAAATGGGTTGGAGGATGGATATGATGAGTGGAAAGGATTGAATGTTGGCTAGGAATGGTGAAATATGGAGATGGCTTATTATGGTGAGTTCTTGAGGAGATGGAAAAAAAGAAAAAAAAAGGAATAGTGCCCGTGCGTGTCGCGTAGGCGGGGTTTGGCCGCCCGGGCGGGAATGCTCCCAGCATCCGCGGCCAGCTCCCCAACTCAGCTTCTGAACTTTTTTTAAGGCCAATTCTTCCATTCCAAAATTATCGCCGATTCTCCAATGCTCGACCTAATTTGCTACAAAGTTATGGAAAACACGACCGTAATAGCAATAAAATAAATTAAAACAATGGAAAATAACAATAGAAATTAAATTGAGATAACATCGATGAAAAGTCACGAATGACGATCCAGATGATCAAAATCAAGTTTATTTAACGTCGTCAGCACGAATTACTCCTTTTCTTGGAGCTTACTCACAAAATAAACCGAGATGATCGGTCCCCTTTCCTCGATAAGGGTTAAAACAATCGGGATTCACATCATCCCCCAACAAACCTTCTTCAAATAGCTAAGGGTTTCTTCATGTTCCCTTAACATTTCCAACAACTCATCTTTTTGTTCCATGGTGATCTCAAGCTTGTGAGCATTCGGGGGTTTCTCTCCTTCTCCAAGGGGTGAACATTTAAGAGCTTTCGGTGGTGGTTTGCACTCTTCCACTGAAGTCTTCTCAAGAGAAGGAGGGAAAACCACCCTTATTGGCTTACCTGTGAACGCACGAAAAGTGTTAGATGTTGCTTTACCAAGAGTGTATTCGCCACTGTTGTTTTCGTTGAAGTTAGTACTAACCACATTTGAAATCAAGGCATCACTCAAAACATCATCTATGGAAACATTTAAGGAACTACCATCTTTGGGCTCAATTACATCTTGCTCTTTATCATCAATAACATGAATAACTTGGCAAGACTAGTATCTACTAGGATGGTCAATAGAATTATTAGTGTCAAATTCTACCTTCCACCCATTAAATTCCATGGTCAATGTTCCTTTATGCACGTCAATTATGGTCCTTGAAGTCTTTAAAAATGACCTTCCTAAAAGAATAGGTTTAGAACTATTGTCACCTCCCATTTCAAGAACATAAAAGTCCGTAGGGATTGTCAAAGAATGCACTTTCACCAACACATCCTTCACAATACCTTTCGGGTATATGCTAGAGTGATCGGCTAGTTAGATAACAACCCCGGTTTTGTGCAAAATGCCTAGATTTATATTTTCATACAAGGGATATGGAATCACATTGATTGAAGCACCCAATTCTAACATTGCCTTGTTAACACATTTTCCTCCTATCTCACGAGGGATTTTAAACATTCCCGGATCATCACGTTTAGGTGGCATTTCATCATCAAACACAGCAGAGACATATTCACTCTTCACATTCTTTTTCTTACTTTTCAATTGTTTCCTATTGATAGTACACAATTCTTTAAGAAATTTAGCATACCTAGGAACTTGATTAAGATCATTTAAGAGTGAAATATTTACCTCGCATCTATGCAAGACTTCGTAGATGTCCTTGGTGTCCTCCTTGGTCCTCCTATCCTTTAATGCCTCCGAAAATGGTGGTTTCGGCACATAGATAGGGATCTCCACCCCACTTGACTTCTTGTGTGGTGGGGATGAGGTTTCAGGATTTGATCTCGGTCTTGGACCAAATATCTCCACCTCGATTCTTCTTCTCTTTGGCCAACTCCCCAGCCTTCCTTTCATGGTCTTCTTCTTTCTTAACCATCCACTCAACAACCCTTGTTTGGGGATCCTTCACTTCCCTTCCACTTCTCAATGAGATTGTACTCACATTTTTTCAAGGGTTTATCTCTGGTTGGGAAGGAAAGTTTGACTTTTTCTCGGCCCTCCGTTTGATTCACCACTTGAGCTATTTGGCTCACTTGAGTTTCTAAGTTCTTGATGCTTGCCTTGGCTTCATCTTGGAATTTTTTGCATTTTTCTGCACACATGCTCAACCGGTGAATGGCTTGCATCACCTCAACCCCAAGCTCTCTCCTTGGTCTCGAGGCTTGTCTTGGAGCCTTTCAAATTGTTGTTGAGGTGGCCTATATTTTTGTTGAGGAGGCCGATATGGTTGAGGGTTTTAGCTTCCTTGAGGGTTTCCATGCCGGAGGTTTGGATTATCATGATTACCCGAATAGTACGGCCAGTTTTGGTAGCCTTGGCCACCTTGGTACCCTTCATTCTTTGATATACTTGCACACCTTAGTAGTTTTGGTTGCCTTATTAGCCTTGGTTGCCTTGATACCCCATGAAATTCACCTCCTCGGCATAATCCTCTTGCAGAGTAGGGCAAGTGTCTATGCGCCAAGTAACAAATTTCACACGATTTTACATGTGGCGCATTTCCAGGCTTAGTCATCAAGGATTTCACCATATAGGCAAGGGCCAATAGTTGGTTCTCAAGCTTTCCACTATTAGAAGGGTCACTTGCGAGCATTGGATTTCTCCTTCTCAAATTGGCCCTTGAGCTAAAGTTCGTTAACTCCTCCTCTAGCTCTTCATACAATTTCATGGCCTCCGATTAAGTCTTGTTCCCAAGGGTACCACCACAAGAACTCCTCACTAATCTTTGGTCCTCATCAAGAAGACCATTGTAGAAGTAATAGACCTCATTCCCTCCGAATAACCATAGTAAGGACAACTTACGAGAAGCTTCTTGAACCTCCCCCAATAGTCAAAAAGAGATTCTTCATGCCATTGAAGAATGATACTTATGTCCTTCTTCAAGGTGGCATATTTCGAGGCCGGGAAGTATTTGGCTAGAAACTTCGTCTTCATGTAAAGCCAACTCTTGATGTTCTTGGGTGGTAGGTAGTGGAGCCAAACTCTTGCACCATCCCTTAGTGTGAACGAGAATGCCTTCAACTTATAAAAATCTTCATCTACTCCATGGGGGATCATACCACAACACAAAAAGTGAAACTCGGTGAGGTGCTTGTTGGCATTCTCCCCTTGCCTACCAAGGAAGATGGTAGCATGTTTATGAACCTGACCTTTAGCTCAAAGTGCCCATTTGGTCCAACCAACGAGCTCTCTTAAGAATAATATCTCTTAACAATGCTTGGCCTAAAGAAATATCCCTTCCTTGGAGTGGAGGAGCTCTCCCTTAAAGAGGAGGATGTTGAGACCCTCCTCCCGGATGCTCATCTTCATGATCTTGTTAATGATCCACAGAAGTAGAGGTATCCACAAAATGGTCACTAGGAGGGGTGTTATTCACACTTTCCAAAGAAAGCCTCCTAGCCCGTCTCAAATTTAACTCTAACTCAAGGTTATAGTGTAGGGGTTCTTGTGAAGTGGATCGTGTACCAACCATACACCAAAAACTCAAACAATACTTCTCCAAGCCAAGAAAAAATGGCAACTCAACTAAGAAATCAAAACAAAATCAAACTAACAAATATTTACAGCTAGCACATAATCACACATAATATGCCCTAACACTTAAAAATAAATGCCTCTTCCCCTGCAGCGGCACCATAATTTGGGAGGTCGTCGCTGTACCTCTCAAAATTAATATTTATAAGCCCTAGTGCTTCCTATAAAAAATTAAGTAGATAATGGCAAGTCGAGGTCATCCAAGAGAAGAGAGAATTTTCCAAGTGTTTAAACATATATAGGAGAAAACATACTAGATATAAGCACATATATATATGCATGTAAACGGGGGGGGGGGGGGAGTTTGGTTGGTTTTTTTCCTTAGTTATGAAATTAAAGACATGTTAACTAATCAAGCAAGTTAAATAAGCAAATCATGCAACAACAACTAAAAGGTGATTAAACCAACAATTAATGGAACTTGAGCGCAATTGACTTCCACTTCCAAGCCTCTTATCCATCATTGAACATGCAACCTATTTGCTAACTTCTATCCTTCTTAGATAGTAGTTTGCAAGAGTGAATTTGACATCTCTTGTCAAACCTCACCAATGACTCCCTTAGTCGAAACACGACTAAAATTGTCCCATTGATGGCATTGAGTACAAAGAATCAACAAGCTTGGCAACACTTATAAACACTACACCGTGTTTAAGGATTTAACAAATTCATGCATTTACACAAGATAAGTCAAGAACGATCGACATTCATAGACTTCTCTCATTTGCTACAAGTAATAAACATGACAAAGAGTTCAACATTATCTTATTCATCTAGCAATTATCAATCCATCAACACAAACAAAAGCTCTAAATCATAGTCTTGGATTCCTATCAAGAAAAGGGGAAATCAAATCATTTCCCCAAACCCTAACATATCATACAAGTACTTCATATACTCAAGCTTTCAAGAACATTAATGACATTAACAAACACATTTAATGCTCCATAAATGCATAATAGTAAGAGTATCAAATAGGCTACAAATTGCTCTTAAGACATGGGTTTGGAAGCCTTGGTCAATTTATCCCAAGAACTAGATTAGCTAATACAAATCCTACTAACATCCATAGACAAATTCATAGAGAAATAAAGAGAGAAAGGATGAAAATGATGAAGAACCTAGGGTTCTTTGAAGAGGAAATTCGGCCAATAGGATAAGGATATTAAGTGGGTGGCCAAAAATTCCTTTTATAGTATAAGAGGGAGGAAAAGAAAAGCAAAAAGAAAAAGTGTAACAGGCTCTCACCCGGGTGGGAATGGCCTCGCCCGGGTGGGCTGCCCATTTTCACCCTTGTCTTGCCTTGCCTTTAAATCCTCGATTCTTTTTATCTTCAATCTTCAAAGCTAGTCTTCAAATATTCAAAGTCTTCAAAAGGTGATCTTCAATGGTCTCCAGGCTTCAAGTCTCGATGTTCTTCCTTTGTCACACAAAATCCACTTAGAAAAAGGTAAAAGGGCGTAAAGTCGCTCTTTCCTCTCCTACGAGAATTTTAAGGTAAAACACCAGCTCTTGATAAAGAGCACAAAAGTGATCCCAAAAAGTACTAAAATATGCACATAAAATGGACACATCATAACTATTAATATATACCCATTAACATTTAAATATGGGCACTTGCATTGTCATGTAGTAAAGCTCCCTATATCTCAGAGATTTTTCCTAAATAACACATCTCCACGTACATGGGATTGTTGTTAGTTTCATTTGCAACATGTAAAGCCTTAGACATATGAAAACGCCACTACTTAGAGATACGCCCTTATCATCTATTCATTTTGTGGGGAAACAAAAATTATTAATGTTGTAGCTTCCATATGAATAAATGATGCAAAAAGTTCTATGCGTCAACCATTTTACTGTTCAGGGTGATCACTAATATTCATGGGACCTCGTAGCCATTATCCAAATCCGCTTGTGTGTTGTTGTATGAGATGGGAATCATTGAAAATGGGATGCACTACTCTTATCTTGTACATGTGGATCTCGATATATGGGATAACGTCCTTATGGTTGCGAAGAACCTAGATGCACAACATAATCTTCCGCCCTATGGATAAAATTATTCCCTCGTCCAACCCCTATAAACTACCTTAATGTCTAGATGTAGGAATTCCCACCAAATCGCCCTTCTTCAATTAAATAGTATAAAACTCAATTACCTACTCTGCCACTTTACGTTTCACAATACTTGCATCAGGTATGTACTGATTCTTCCCAAAATGCTTGAATATTTTCATGTAACTATCAAATGGGTACATCCATCTCAAAAATATGGGACCTCATAGCTTGATCCCCCCAACAAATGAATGGTCAAGTGATCAATTATGTCAGAATAAGGGTGGAAATTCATCTCAAACCGACACAAAATTTTAACAAGCATCGCTTGCAACTAGGGATGAACATGGATCTAGGATCCGACCAAGACCCACAGGTTCCAAGCCCATTGGGTCAGATACGGGTCTAAAAAATTTCGACCCATCAGGTCCGGGTTAAAGTATAAGTCTAGATTTTGTTTTTTTAAATGGGTTTGGGTCCGGGTCGAATACATTAACACCCAGACCAAACCCATAGACCCATATAATCCTAACTGTATTTATATAACTATATATGTACATATAATTTTACCCTAATTCCTAAATCACTGTCATATTCTCTCTTTATTTTTATTTTTAATTCAAAAAATGTTGTGGATTGTATTTTTTTTTCTTGAAGAATTAACTCAGTTGCACATTGAACTTGAATTATTTTTATTTAGGATAATATATGTTTTATTTAATGAAGAAAAAAAATCAAAATGTTAGACCCATTTAGGATCCACTTTAGACCCAAGACCCATTAGACCTTTAGGTTTGGGCATGAGTCTAAAATTTTCAGACCCTACGGGTCTGGGTCTAACTAATATTTTAGGGAGACCCGACAAATGATCATCCCTACCTACAACCTATCAAACTTGGAAGTACTAATACTTTTGGAACATATAGACTTGAAACACAAAAAAAAACTTTTTACTTCACAATCTTATATGGGATGACAATGATGACCTAATGGAAATGACATTCTATTTTTGAAGTAGGTTGTGAAAATCATGATATTTTAAACCAACCAACTTCAGCTCCATAAGAGAGACACGTGTACTAATCTTGGACGAATAAGCCCTTGGAACCTTCACACTACTAAGAGTCTCACAAAATGATTTCTTCTTATGGGGGGCAGATCAACTGATGTCATAGGGCCCAAATTCTTCCTAAATTACCTTTTCAACTAGGTCAAGGCGAGCCTTCATCCCATCGTTCGTTTCTCCTGGGGTGTTTAACAATGATCCGACAAAAAATTGCATACATTCTTCTCAATGTTTTTGACATCAAGAAAATTTGATGTTTAAATGCTCCCAATAAGGTTGTCTGAAAAAAATAGAGCCCTTCTTCCAACTTCCATCAGAAAATTTTTGGTTCTTCTTCTCAGAATCGTTGGGCAAATCCATAACGATTTCTAGAACTTGTACACCACTAATGCTATTGGTGGTTTTCTATCCTCCACTTCTTTGTTGAACCACTTTTTCTCCGATCGCCATTGGTGCCCCTTGGGAAGGAATCTTACGTGGTCTTGGTAGACGGTTTTACAACCATGTTATGCTTCTAACACATGGGACACACAAAGTGCCTTTTGACTAAATACCCACACAAATTCCCATATGCACAGAAATCATTAATGGTGCAAAACAAAAAGGATAATGTGAAAATATCATCCACACCTCCATCGTACACCCAAACACCTACACTGAAACATATTCAACAAGTCATCCACAAGAAGAACAAGACACACATCTATATAGAAATACATACTTTCATTTCATTATCAACCACAAAGAAAGATTGTAGATCACCAACATAACATGCCAAGAACTATGTGTGCTGCTCATATTACACTAGTTGAGAAATGCCTATTAAAGGCAATTATAATAGACCTGAGAAGACACTTTGAAGGTGACCTTATTAGTCCTTCCTTCGTCAATCAAAGGCGGTTCTAAGAGCTTCCTTAAAAATAACCAAACAAAGGCGGTTATTTTCTGCCTTTATAAGCCCCACTGGAACCGCCTTTCTTTGAGTTCTGAGTTCATAACACAAGTTCGAAGTCTGAAACTTATCATTAAACCTCAGATCATGAACAATAGTTCCGAGTCTGGTACTGTATACGGGTTTTGGATACGAGGCCCATTTCTGACCTTTGTTGCACGTTACTATTTCAGATGCCAAATTTGTTCCCGTACTGTATTTGATGCTTTAATTTTTTTTTCTTATCATGTTCTAAACTTGGAACATGATTCGGTAATGATGTTCTAGACTCAGAACTAATGATTTAGCTCAATAGTAAAAAGACACTGTAACTTGGGAAACTAGTTATGGACTTGGAAATCCGTCGAAAACTAAGGTACAAAATGTATTAATCATATATATATATATATATATTTCCCGGCTTGAAGAAAAGCCTCATTAAACAACTCCAGTTCATACAATAATCTATAATATACACTAATTAAGCATCATTCTATATATAGTAGTAGAAATCTCTCATATTCTATTCCACAAAATAATGACATGATCATCTTATGTAACAAAAATCTACAAATTAGGCTAACAATGAAAGAATATATAGATAGAAATATATATCTAACAAATTCTATTCCACCAATTTCACATAATCCATATATGCATATTTATATACACGCACACATTATCTAGGAAATGTATTCCACACAATACTAAACCTTCAAAGGATTTCTTATAGATGTCGATCAGGAGAACACTAAATGCCTCTCCAAGAAATTTCTTGCTTTATTGATATCATCTTGTGAATACTACTTGTTGTTGGCTTGAAATATCTGTATAATGTGCACTGTATCATATGCATAAACAATGCTTTGGGCATAATAATTGGCATAATTTACTTGGATTGCTAGTGTTAGTTAGGTTTACACGACAAAGGGTTTAGACCACCATGTTTGGTTTTCTTATCTAAATATCAATTTTTGTAAACTTAATTGATAGTAATGAACACCTTGTATCCACGGGCACCTAGATCTTCCTTTGTGATCTCGTTAGTAGGTAACTCATGGCTACTTTTCATCATCTTTGTATAGAAGGCCGTTCGCAAAGACGGTAGAAGATATCATAGGCCATTTGCAATAATGGTAGTAGATGAAGGCCACACACTCTAAAGCATAGTAGTAGAAGGATTGAGCTAAAGAAATGTGGATTTGAAGTTCAAAGAGGCCAAGGAGGAAACAGATGAGTTGTTGTCCGCGAGTTGCATAAGTTCTAGAAAGATCCAACAAGAATCAGTCCTTCAAGGTGGAACCATTAGATTTTCCTTCTTGAGCTCTATGAAATCAACTGCAAGAACTTTCAAAGTGAACCAACGGTTCATTCATAATGGAGCAAATAAGTCAACCTGCCAAAATAGCCACGGGCAGCACGGACTGTTCATGGCCAGCACAAGGCTCAACCACGCATGGCCCGTACCACATCACACGGCCCATTTCAGGTTCTTTTGGCACGAGTAATGCCAACCAACATGGTTCATGCCAAGCCCCAGCATAGACTATGCCATTCCTTGCTGGCTATGTCCACAAGTCTCATTTTCACTCAAAATTTGGTTAAGTATGGGGGCGGACCATTCCATTTCACACTGTCCGTGCCATTCCAAGGCACAAATGTCAAGACCAACCCACAGGGTGGGAAGAATGAAATTCCACGTGCCAAGATACTGAGAAAAACAAGGATCTAGTTGATGGCCCGTGCCAAACGACACGGGGTGCAGATCAAAAGGTTAAAAATGAAGCCCCATACAACGACCCACGCTGGTTGACACGGACCACGCCAACATGCCCGTGCCAAGACCAATGGTTTGCTCTAGAATGAATAACACGACTCGTGTCAGGATTGATGGGCCGAGCCAGAACGAGGCCACATCGGCCAACACCGGTCATTCCAAACGGCACCCCTCTTGCCCATTGTGCTACTAGGGTTTTTGGCCTATTTTGGCCTATTTTTAGGCCTAGTCCCCTACTACTATATATATGGACCTTTGTCTACTAGGGTTTGGAGACTAGATCAGATTTTGGATTTCAAGAGTAGCTTAGGGAGAGAAAAACACTCTCTCCTCTTCCTAGGTTCTTTTTCTTTCTTCTCGTTATTTTTCTATTGCCCAAAATTGTGGAAATCAATGCAATACTTGGATTCCATGTTTATGGAGTAGTTTAATAGCTTGGGGGATAATATTTGTATTCATGTTTGACTTGTGTTTTGTGAGATTTCTTAGATCTACCTATTTGTATGTGTTTGGGATATTATTTCTTAGATCTACCTATTTGTTAGAAATTTCTTGAATGATACACTCCATTAGCACACACTCTAGTATACATTCATTTTGGTGCACATATTGATACCCCTGAGGAAGAAAAACGTGGATGTGATATGGGTAGCGGGGTTTGGGTCAACGTGGGTGTGTGTACTAAGGTCTTTTCGAGTATTACTGCTACGATGACAACACACTAGTCTTGTCTGGCGAGTTGGTCTGAAGGGTTATGGGTAGAGATAGCATTTAGTAGCAAAATTAGGGTTTAAAGACCCTAGTGTCATCGATAAGGTTCTTGATCCCCTTTGCCTCTTTAGGCCTAGGGATAGAGCATCTGTGATGTAGTGTCTAGGATGTAATCATACGGGAGTGAAACAAATTTGCACAATGGCAGTGCCATTGTTGCACTCCCCTAATTTTGGAGGCGGTGCCGATGGAAGATTGTAAGAGCACCCTATGTGACAGGTATGGGTAAGTGTTAACCATCGGCCACACCACGTGTTATGAACACTAGAATAGGCTTTGACATCTTGCATGTGATGGAATCGAGGATAAAAACATTTAGACATTCATGTTACTCAAATACTCCCCATGTGCTTGCATATATAATTTTCCCTTGTGTTATTTTTTATGTTTGTAGTTGTTAATTGAAAAATCCAAAACCCCCCATTTTACTATATTAGTTATTCCTAGCACACAGACATATTGACGACCCGCACGTGGTTTTGTTTAGTTGACTACAACTTAATGACCCCGAGTGGAGGCGGGTTAAATTTTGGAGCCACTGTCGGGGATGCAAGTTTTAAAGTTTAATTGGCAACTTGTGTAGCATATTACTTGAGCAGTCAGTATGGTTTTTTTTATTGTTAACCTTTGCATGATTCATGGAAAAGAAATTAAAAATGAAGTTTTTGAAAATTATCTAGATGAGGTTTTTCTTGAGATGGTAACTTTACATGCCCTATCTTGTTTGAATGATCGATGCACTACGATTTGTCATTGAAAATGATTTAAAATATTGAAATGTTGCAGCATTTAAGCATCAATGAAACATGGTGTGTATAACTATGTATTCAACATTAACAATGATTTAATGTTAAACACACCATGTCCAACAGATAAACACACCATGCTACTTGGTACTCAAACACTACCAAATCTCCACGTTTTTAATTGCGGAGTTCTACAAATGTTACAAAACTTTTCATAATGGAAGAAGCATTACTTAGGTAGAGGGAAATACATGAATAGAAACAACCAATGCAGTGCCCTTTAACTAATGCTTCTTCCGTTAAGTTTGTGTATGATACGATTTGGCACAGAAAACCATTGAAAATGTTGAAATGAAGCAGTTTTAAAGCACCAAGGAAACATTGCGTGTATAAAAACCATGTCAAACACGTCATGTTTCCTTGGCGCTGATAGACTGCAACATCTCCACAATTTTAAACATCAACCAATGCAGTGCCTTTTAACTAATGCTTCTTCCGTTAAGTTTGTGCACGATACGATTTGGCATAGAAAACCATTGAAAATGTTGAAATGAAGCAGTTTTAAAGCACCAAGGAAACATTGTGTGTATAAACAAACCATGTCAAACACGTCACGTTCCCTTTGAGCTGATAGACTGCAAGATCTCCACGGTTTTAAACATCAACTAGAAATTATCAAAACAAGCAAAAAGACATGTAAACCTTAATCTTGTTCGTTATTCATTCAAAACATTGTAGTTTTTCGACACATTTAAAACTAAACCATAAACACATCAACATCCCAAAATAAACTATATCACATTAATTTTAGAAAAAAACTTCAACATCGTACATAGTTAAATAGAAAATCACAGTTACATAACTTACCCATTATATATCTAGAAAATCACATAATCAACTATATTATACTTCAACATAACACAAACAACAATATGTCATACATTTTACAACATGATACAAATTTTAATTATGAAAACACCTAAACATGACACAATCATCTATATGATAGGGGAACATAAATTATTTTTCGCAGAAACACCTAAACATTAAACCATACACAATGAACTATATATATATATATATATATATATATATATATATATATATGTGTGCATGCAATACACTTTCAATTAAATCACAAAATCTACAAAATCTTGCACACCCCAAAAACTACCAAAATGGAAATGATCTTGCACACACCTAGAAAGACAACATGATCGAAAATCCAACACACCCAAAAATACATAAAAAAATAATGACCAATACAAAAAAATATAAATAAAAGAATGGAGAGGTGGTGTTAGGTGGCAGATATGGAGAGGTGGGGGAAGGAAGGAGGCGACGGCAGTAATGGAGAGGTGGTGGAGCAGGAGCGAGAGGATGGAAAGGGAGGATGAGAGGACAATGAGGGAGGATTACTAGACCTGGCAAAATATAACCAAACCCGAAAACCTGGTAATAAATAATCGAACCGAATCGAACCGACACCCAAATAGTGAGACCCAATCAATAACCAGAAACCGAAATCACCCGATTGAACCGTACCTGAACTTAAATTGCCAGACCTGATGGAACCCAAACTCAAATAACACCTGAACTCGAATCAAACCTGAACTGAAACCCAAAAAGGACCCGCACTTGAACCGAACCTGAATCCAAACCCAAAAAGGACCTTTACCTGAAAGAAACCTGATCATACCCGACTACTACTCGATTCGAAATGAACCAAATTGATGTTAACCCAAATGTGAAGACATCCGGATTAATGTTAACTCAAACCGAACAAGACCCGAATATGATTGAATAGTGTGTTACAATTGTTATTGTCTAAAAATTTAACTTGATCATATTTAGTTGAAAATAACATTATGATTATAAACAGTGTTGATATGTTATTTAATATTAAAATATTATTTAATAAATTAAATTTATAAATTTAAAATGTGTATTAATAGCATAGTTAGATGAAATTATTTTAAGAGTATATTTAAAATTTATGTATTAAATAAAAGAACATTGTTAAATATTAATTTAAAATTAATTTATAAACTAAAATTAATATTGATTAGTTATTTTATTTATTATTAGAAAAAATTTCATACAATATTAACTTTTCGTTATTATTATTTTCTTTCAGAAAATTTATTTTCATTAAATTTTGCAAAATATTTTAAATCAATATTTTCAATAATCCAATTCTTTGTAAGTTTTTTTGTCTTTAATCATCCACAGTTAGTTGCTTCAGTTTATGCATCTTCATTTCATTTATAGCATTAACGTTTTAGGCATCCATCATCTACGGTGTTGTCTTCTGTTTTTACTCTTGATTTTAGCAATATTTTTAAATCAATATTTTCAATCATCCAATTCTTTGTAAGTTTGTTGTAAAATATTAGTCTTAATTAGCTCTTTAATTACAAAGATAATTTGAATCATGGTTGATTAATGATTCACTTGATTGGTTTCTATCTTAGTTCTTAGATATATTTTGGTTTTACTTTTTAATTTTATTTTCATAAATAGATACTAGTAAATTGAAGAGTTTAAACTGCAAATTAGAAAAAATGAAGATAAAATTTTGGGTTGCATTCATTGGGTCATAAACTTTATAACTACAGTATGTTGTAGAATGAAATTTTAATATTGCAATCAAAACACTTCACCTTTTTTATTATTTTAATTAAACCCGTATTTCTATAGGCCTATGGAAAGACGATCTTTCCCTAGACTTTGCCTACATTTAAATTGAAGACAAAAATTTTTATTTAAAATTTTAAAGTTTAGTCATCTAAGGAAAACTATATGAGATCGTTAGAAATAGTTAAATATTAAATACATTAAAATTTGATTATTTTTATAATATTTCATTCAAATTATTTTAAAATTAATTATCTATTTGTTGAGATTTATTTCAAAATTCTATCATACTTGTTTGTATCTCATTGCAATAAATAAAAGTAAATATCTTTTTTTTTTAAATGAAACCATCCGGAGATGGAGGAAAGTTGTATTAGGCTTCCCAAACCATTAAAAAACAAGAAAGAAGCCGAAGCTTAGTTTATTTACAATGTGAGAGCATATTGCTCTTGAAGCAACACCTTGTTGCTTCCAAAATGGTTGAGATAGAGTCCTTGAGTAAACTAGAGGATTACAAATACTAATGGCTAGGTAATTGGTGCTCGAACTTGTTAGTGAATCGAATGACGAGACACAAGTCAGTCAGAGACAACCTTCACCTAAGCCATAAGCCTATCTTCTAAGTCTTTGTGAAACCATTGCCAATGCTGTGTGATAGCTTTTACTTTGGAAAATCCATTGAGAGTAGCCAACCACTTAGCTTCCTGAGTTGTTCTCCATTTTGTCCGATCATTGCCTGCAAAATATGCAGTAAAAACAAGTTAGTAGCATCTGGTCAGTGGGCAGTTCTCAGAGAAGGACAACCTTCCTTATCTAACTTAACCAGCCCTGAAAATTTTGGAGGTAGCATATGTAAACTACTAAAGATGGAAGTAGTCCTAGCAGATAGGCATTCCTTAGCCAATGCATCGGCAACCAAATTTGCCTCACGGTGGATGTGCAGTATATTTATTTCCCCCAGAGTCTGATGAATTTCATCAGCAAGTTCAAACACTTTCCAAATAGCTTTTAGAGGATATTGAACAGAGAGAATAGCCCCTAAGTAGTCAGATTCTATAATGATAGGTATCAAAATACTCTGACTAATCTGTACTGCAAACAAAATAGCCTTTAGCTCAGCTTCTAGGGGAGAAATAGCATGAGTAAATTTAGTGTGAGCTGAGATGAAAGTACCACTTGAGTCCCTAATGATCAGTCCTAGACCACACTCATCCTCTTGTTTATTCCAAGCTGCATCCACATTAAATTTATATCCAATCTCAGGTTTTTTCCATGCAATTTTGAAGATCTTAGGTTTTGGAGCAGTTTTAATCAATGGCAGGAAGGAATGATTAGCAATACCATAATCAAAAGCAGATGAAATGAAAGCTGGTTTGTAGATGAATGAGTAAAAAATTTGGTCTCTAATCCGGTTAAGAATTATGACAGTACTAGGGGTCATCCCATCATATAAACAATCATTCCTCATCTTCCATAGGTTCCAGATTGTAATTAGAGCAGCATTCCTAATGAGTGTGGAGTGCAATGAGCTTAAACCTTGATAGGTCAAATAATAAGATACTCTTTCCCAAACAGAAGGGAAAATTTTGTTGGAGATCCCCATATAAGAGTGAATGTTCTTCCAAACCAGAGTTGTGAAAGTGCATGAGTTAAAAAAATGATCTAGAGAATCCACATGGTTACAGCACATAACACATTTAGAAGGTAAACAAATAGTAAGTCTCTGTAAGACATTATCAAAAGGTAAATAGGAATTAATAAGTTTCCACATGAAAACAGATATTTTCTTTTCAATCCTATCACACCAGAAGAATTTAATCGAAGCAATACTACCTGATCTTGGACTGAGAAGGAGATAAGTTGATTTGAATGAGAAATCCCCTGTAGGTCCAGGTTTCCAAATTAGTCTGTCATAACTGTGTGGTTGAAGTTTAGAGACCTGCAACAGAGATATGATTTCAGGTGGTAGAAAGTGGTTCAATTTCATGATCAGATTTTGTTTATTATCTATGAACTCAGCCACTGTGCAATTTTCTGAAATATCCACCTGATCAGGAAGGCAGTAATCCATGATAGGCTTAAGACCTAGCCAATTGGAGGTCCAGAAATTACAAGATCCCTTCCCCAAAATCACCCTAGAATTGGACTCAGCCCAAGCATTGACACTACAAATTCTTTTCCAATTAGAGGATGATTTGTATGAGTGGGGCAGGGATTGAATAAAATTAGTCCATGGTGCTTCTGCCTTTTGGTATTTCCACCATAACTTAACCGAGCATGTTTCTATGATTGAGTTAATTGATCTGAAACCTAACCCATTCTAGCTGATTGGAAAACAAAGTGATTCCCATTTTCTCCAAGTTCTATTTGGTTTCTGATCAGTATATCTCCAGAAAAACCTGCTCATTTTCTTTTCAATTATGGAAACCACCTTCTTGCTAGGTTTTAAAACAGACCAAATATGCTGAGGAATGGAAAAGATGCAAGATTTTATCAGTGTCATTTTTCCTCCCATTGATAACCACTTATTTTTCCAGTTATTGATCCTGTTATCAATTTGCTCAATTAGAGGTTGAAAGTGACATTTTTGGGCAGTTCCAGTGAAGATAGGTACTCCCAAGTATGTGAAAGGCATTGTACCAGTTTTCATACCCAAGATCCTTTTTATGTTGAGAACTTTATGGGCAGATGCATGCCTGCTAATGTATATGTCACTTTTACCATAATTTATGTGCTGCCCAGTTACCTCCTCAAAAGTAGATAAAAAAGCCTTAAATCTGATTAGAGTCCTATTCTCAGCCTTTAGAAATACAACTGTGTCATCTGCATAGGATAAATGAGAGATTGGAGCAGTATTACCTGGGAGATATAGGAAGCCAGTTTACCTGTACTGAATATGAATGCTAAACTCCTAGTGAAAGCTTCTGAAAAGATATTAAAAAGGAATGGGGACAGGGGGTCACCCTGTTTAATACCTCTACTAGCCTGGAAAAAACCAGCTGGCTTGCCATTTATCAAAACTGAAAACCAGGCCTGAGATAAATTGTTCATGATAGGGAAGAGAAATCTAGCATGGAAACCAAATTTGTGAAGAACACTGTATAAAAAGGACCACTTAACCCTATCAAAAGCTTTTTTAAGGTCTAATTTAACTATGCAGTTTGGATTTCTTTGTTTTCTATTCAAAAATCTTATCATTTCTTGTAGATAAATTACATTATCAGCTAAGTCACGGCCTTTTAGGAAAGCAGTCTGATGTGGAGAGATGAGATTATTCATTAATGGTTTGAGTCTCTCCATTATTATCTTTGAACAAATCTTGTTAATTACATTAGAGAGACTGATTGGCCTGAAATCATCAAAAGAAAAGGGAGTTTTCTTTTTAGGAATGATTGTAATCCATGTGCTACTGAATCCTTTGGGGATATTATTTCCATTCATAAAGTCCTGAACAACATCAAGTAGATCAACAGAAATGATATCCCAACTTTTAATGTAAAATTTTGTTGTAAACCCATCCGGTCCAGGACTACTATGTTTATTGAGGCTAAGCACAATAGGTTTAAGTTCTGTCATAGTAACCGGAAGCAAAAGCTTTTCATTTTCCAGGTCCGAGATACACTTGGGGATCTGACTGAGAAAATGATTTTTGAAAATGTCAGAGGCAGGGGGGCTGTCATCAGATAATAGGCTTTTATAGTACTGAATGGCTTCTGTCTCTATGTCTTGCATATTATCTAACCATGAACCATTAGCACTCTTATTCTTTGTAATTTTTAGCCTCCCTTTTTTTTCTTGCACTGAATTGTGGAAAAATTTGGTGTTGTTGTCACCCTCTTTTAACCATTTAATCTTTGATTTATGCTTCCAGAAACTTTTCTGTTCAACCAGTGATCTTATTAGCTTAGCTTTTGCTTCCTTAAGATTTAAACCGTTTGTTTCACTGGGATTTTGATCAAAATTTTGTTCCTGCAGTAAGACTTCCTTTTCTGCCAGTGTGACATTCTCATGTATGTTACCAAAATGGTCTTTATTCCAAGATTTTAAAGTCTTTTTCAGCCTAGAGAGTTTGAGGCAGAAACCTAACATTCCAGAGTATTGCATAGGAGTTTCCCAATCAGTCTTGATTACTGTTAGAAAGGTTTCCCTTCTAAACCAAGTGTTAAGAAATCTAAAAGGCCTAGGGGATGAGGGGATATCGCTTCCTATAGATAGAAGCAGTGGACTGTGATCGGATGTAGTCCTGTTTAAAATTTGAACAGAAGAGGAGGGAAAAGAAGTTGACCATGCAGCATTGCAGAGTCCCCTATCTAATCTCTGAGTGGTAGGATTCCTCAACCTATTGTTGCTCCATGTAAATAAATTACCTACCGTATTTATTTCCTCTAAAGCCAAAGTATTAATAAATTTGTAAATCCTTAATACTTCCAGATTTAGGGGTGGAGGGACCTTTATATTCATGAATGGAAGTGATAGCATTGAAGTCACCAATAAAGATAGTATCAGAATAGGTAGAAGCCTGTATATCTGACCACATGGATTTCCTACCATCTCTAGTCCTAAGACCATATACAAAGAAAGCATCCATATTCTTATTTAGAGTAAAACTATATAAAGAGACAGCAAGAAACTGCAAATTATCATATTTGACAGAAAGGTTTATTGAAGAGTTCCAAAATAACCAGATCTGTTCATTCATGGCATACAAGCAATTATCAAAATGTAACAACCTTCTGTAGGATTCACATTGCAGTTTGTCATGCTTTGGCTCAATTAGGCAAATGAGATCAAACTTATGCCTAATAATCAGGTTTTGAAGTCTGAGTATGGAGGTATCCATTCCTCTTAGGTTCCAAACTAGAAATTTTATCTGGAGGTTTGTATTATTCATATTAAAACATTATTGGCGCTTTTTGATCTAGTCATGATAGTGTTCAATTGAGTCAGATATGTATCATTTCTATGCTTAGGATCAATATCCAGTTGCCTACCCCTTCTTTGCTTAGCTAAGTTTGAGGGAGAGTGGGAAGGACTTACCTGCCTAACCATACTGACCTGAGCAGCAGAGTTAATTACAGGAGAAGCATTCAGATTATCATCATTCCTGACCTCAGAATCTCCAGTGATTGTGACAGGGATATCATTTGGGAAGTCCTCTTTTGAACCATCGTTGTCTTCAAGTGGGAGAAATCTATTTTGTTTACGTTTCTGCTGAGAGAAGAGAAAATTTTTAGTAGCAATGATGGTATTAAAAGGAGAGAGAGATTTACCTCTTTTAGCAGGGATGTCATCCTTTGAAAAAATCCTTTTGGATGTAGGGAAAGGAGGAGCAGATTGGGGGTGTTTCAATGGTGACCCCCTGGTTGCAAAGTTATCCTCTTTGGCTCCAATTACTCCTGAGATCAAATCAGAACAGATGCCAGTCTGCCTTTCAGTCACAGTGTCATGGTCATTAGTTAGATCTATGAAAGTTTCCCCCAGTTTTTCTTCCTGTGCAGGGGTTTCTGATACTGATGTATTCTGTAATCCAACTTGAT